>CM051259.1:4351771-4834271 GCA_027921565.1 Artemia sinica | reverse complement strand
ATTTCTAAAGCCAATTAAGATGAAGAAATGTCTTCAAAGTCAAGGCTATAAGAAAAAAAAGTTCTGGATATTTTTGTCAGTTTGTAGTTTACGCACTAATATCAATATCAGTAACGAGCCCCCCCCCTCCGAAATACCTTGTTCTTTTATGTTAGACTTTTGACTTTTCATCATCACAATTAAATTAAAAAATAAGCATTTTCATCTAGAAATATGGAGCATTGTCATCAGATACGCCAGCACTAATAAACGATCCTTTTGAAATTCTGCTAACAACATCGATTCTCAAGGTAAAAGTTGGAAAACGGGGCAATCAGGTGTTACAATCCTTTTGTTTTTGCTCAAAATTCGGCAAAGCAATGACTGTTAGGCTAGTTTATTTTGCATGATATTTCTAAAGCCAATTAAGATGAAGAAATGTCTTCAAAGTCAAGGCTATAAGAAAAAAAAGTTCTGGATATTTTTGTCAGTTTGTAGTTTACGCACTAATATCAATATCAGTAACGAGCCCCCCCCCCTCCGAAATACCTTGTTCTTTTATGTTAGACTTTTGACTTTTTCATCACAATTAAATTAAAAAATAAGCATTTTCAACTAGAAATAAGGAGCATCGTTAAAAAAACTAAGACGAATGGAAATTACCCCGTATATGAAGTGAGCTGCCCCCTCCGAAATACCTTGTTCTTTATGTTAGACTTTGACTTTTCACCCCAATTAAATTAAAAAATAAGCATTTTCAACTAGAAGTAAGGAGCATCGTTAAAAACTAAGACGAATGGAAATTATCTCGTATATGAAAGTTAGCTACCCCCTTCGAAATACCCTTGTTCTTTATGTTAGACTTTGACTTTTCATTCCCAATTAAATTAAAAAATAAGCATTTTCAACTAGAAATAAGGAGCATCGTTAAAAACTAAGACGAATGGAAATTATCCGTATATGAAGTTTAGCTACCCCCTCCGAAATACCTTGTTCTTTATGTTAGACTTTGACTTTTCATTCCCAATTAGATTAAAAATAAGCATTTTCAACTAGAAATAAGAAGCATCGTTAAAAACTAAGACGAATGGAAATTATCCCGTATATGAAGTTAGCTACCCCTCCGAAATACCTTGTTCTTTATGTTAGACTTTGACTTTTCATTCCCAATTAAATTAAAAAAATAAGCATTTTCAACTAGAAATAAGGAGCATCGTTAAAAACTAAGACGAATGGAAATTACCCCGTATATAAGTTAGCTACCCCCTCCAAAATACCTTGTTCTTTATGTTAGAGTTTGACTTTTCATTCCCAATTAAATTCAAAAATAAGCATTTTTCAACTAGAAATAAGGAGCATCGTTGAAAACTAAGACGAATGGAAATTATCCCGTATATGAAGTTAAACTTAAAATAAGCATTTTCAACTAGAAATAAGGAGCATTGTTAAAAACTAAGACGAATGGAAATTATCCCTTATATGAAGTTAGCTACCCCCTCCGAAATACCTTGTTTTTTATGTTAGACTTTGACTTTTCATTCCCAATTAGATTAAAAAATAAGCATTTTCAACTAGAAATAAGGAGCATCGTTTAAAAAACTAAGACGAATGGAAATTATCCCGTATATGAAGTTAGCTATCCCCTCCGAAATACCTTGTTCTTTATTTTAGACTTTGGCTTTCATTCCCAATTAAATTAAAAAATAAGCATTTTCAACTAGAAATAAGGAGCATCATTAAAAACTAAGACGAATGGAAATTATTCCCATATATGAAGTTAGCTACCCCCTCCAAAATACCTTGTTCTTTATGTTAGAGTTTGACTTTTCATTCCCAATTAAATTAAAAAATAAGCATTTTTCAACTAGAAATAATGAGCATCGTTAAAAAAACTAAGACGAAAGGAAATTATCCCATATATGAAGTTAGCTACCCCCTCCAAAATACCTTGTACTGTATGTTAGAGTTTGACTTTTCATTCCCAATTGAATTAAAAAATAAGCATTTTCAACTAGAAATAAGGAGCATCGTTAAAAAAAACTAAGACGAATGGAAATTATCTTCGATTCTGAGCATTTTTGTTTCCCCTCCAAAATTGACCCCCCCCCCTCCCTGCCCTCAGAAATGGGGAACGAAGGGCCTCTGAGCCTTCCCCTTGAGGCAGATCCCGTTTATTTTCGATTTGAGTATTTTTGGTTTTCCCTCCAAAATTGACCCCCCCTCCCCTGCCCTCAAAAATGGAGGAACGAAGGGCCTCTGAGCCTTTCCCCTTGTGGCAGATCCCGTTTATTTTCAATTCTGAGTATTTTTGGTTTCCCCTCCAAAATTGACCCCCCCCATCCCCTGCCCTCAGAAATGGGGGAAACGAAGGGCCTCTGAGCCTTCCCCTTGAGGCAGATCCCGTTTATTTTCGATTCTGAGTATTTTTGGTTTTCCCTCCAAAATTGACCCCCCCCCCCACCTCCCCTGCCCTCAGAAATGGGGAGAACGAAGGGCCTCTGAGCCTTCCCTTGAGTCAGATCACGCTTTATTTTCGATTCTGAGTATTTTTGGTTTTCCCTCCAAAATTGAACCCCCCCCTACCCTGCTCTCAGAAATGGGGGAAGGAGGGAACGTTAAACTATTTTAAATTGACAACACTGTCCAAACATCACATGTGTATTATACAGTACACAATCACCCCATCTCCCCCAAAACACTTTTCAGCCATTTCTTGTTAAATTTTTTTATTTCAAGTAAATTTTTTATTTCAAGTAAAGTATTTATTAGTGAAAAGGATGTCACAATGTTATACTAAAGCAATGCAGGAAAAAAAGGTACTGTTCTAATATCTGGGGAACATGCAAGAAGTGAAGTTTGGTTAATGGTAGTGAAATAAAACAACATAGGAAAAAAATATAATAGTTTAGACATAAATTTTGGCTGTATATTTGCACATTAGGAGGGTGGGGGTAAAGCATAGCATATAATAAATACATAACTTAAACTAACCTAGGTACCTTTTTTCCTCCTAAACCCCAAAAAACTAAAGCTTGAATATAGTTCCTGGAGTGAGAAACCCCTTGTTTATAGAGCATAAGATAGGAAATTACTGGGTAATGTTATCTGTTCTTGGCTTTTCTCAAGCTGCATTCTTGCATGTTGCCCATATATTAGAACAGTACCAAAAAAAATTTAGTAGAACAAAACAGGAATTATATTAAGAACAAAATTAGAGAGTCATGGCTTCTCTGAATGACAAATGTTGATTAAATAAATCAATACTATTAGATCATTATCTGTCATTGTTATTATGTAATATATATTATTGTATTATGAATCATATACAATATATTATTGTATTGTTTGTACTTGCGATTGTACACTGTTTATTCTAATTCAGCATTAGGCCACATAATTTTGGGATGTGAGGGGGTAGCAGTTGCCTCAGTTAGACTTTGAAAAATACCTTCTTATTTCTATTTTGCTACTTTTATTTTATCATGGCTAACTGGTTATTTTTTGCCCCATTTACATTTTGAGGATTGGAATCACTGACATAATTACCAGATACAAATCATCAGCACAACTGGGTTATATTTTGTTTAGTGATGAGCCTGAATAAAAGACTCTTACTTAGTTACTTTCATAATAAATAAATTATTATGGTTATGAGACTTTGAAGTTGATACCATGAGCCTATGCTTTACTCCCCCCCCCCCCCTAATATGGAAATATATAGCCTAAGTCAGCTTCAATCATTAGTCAGCTACATATGACCTATTTTTCTCCTTAGCCAGTTATTTAAAGAAGCAAAATTTTTAGCATAGGGCTACTAGGTTTCTATGGGCTGTTCTGAACCTTCTAGCCCCTTCATGGCTCAAATTAATAGTCCCTGTATAGTGATTATTTAATTATAAAAGAGCATGAAAAATACTCATTATTTTGAATTGTGCTGATACGCTAAATTTTGTTGAAAACTGCAGTCTAGGCTATATACCAAAAATATGGTGTTGATTTATAATTCAGGGTATATTTTTCACCACTATGGAGGGAGGGAGGGGGGGAGTCTTTATAAAATTTAGCTATATATGGATTTGCAATGGAGTTCTGACTATACGTGTGTCTTATTTTTTTGAGGCCAGACCATCTTAATATTAAATTAGGCTAATCAGAAAACTTTGAATATAGCTTTGAACTTAGAAGCTTAATTTTTTATAATGCCCTTTGCCTATCACATTTAAAACAGTTGAAATGGGGTGACTTTGATATTGATTGTTTTTTTTTTTTTTGCTCTTTTGGATTCTCAAAAAGATATCTTGTATTAAAACAGGTACTATCAAGGTACTATCACTTAAATATAATAGCTCCCTATGCCCCCCCCCCTCTTCTATACTATCTTGATAGGATACCGTCTGTGCTTTAAATAACAAAAATATTTAACTTATTGGCACCCCTTCTTTAAAAAAAAATTGAGGTATTATGATTTAAATATTATAGTTCACTACTCCCCCCCCTCTCTGGATACCACCTTGATAAAATACCGTCTCTGCTTTAAATTAGAAAAAAAAATTGGGGATCCCTGCTTTCAATAAAAAAAATTTGGGATCCCCGCTTTCAATAAAAATTTTTCGAGATATTATCATTTAAATGTAATACTTCCCTCCCCCCCCCTCTGGATACCACATTGATAGGATTCTGTCTCGGCTTTCATTAGAAAAATAAGTTACTTAATAATTAACTAGGTCACTATATGGTTCAAACAAAACATGCAAAATAACGTTAAAAAGCTTAGTGTTCCTTGAAAAAAAATTGAGAGTATGAGTAAGGGGGTACAAAGACAACAACAAAAATGTCAAAATTACTCAGATATACCTCAAATTATTGGAAAACTGAGTCATAGATTTGCCGTTGCATTCAATAAGATCCAAAGAATACAATTAAAAGGGAGCACACACAAAAGCCAAATTAGGCCAGTAGCCTATGAGAAATCGCAAAATACCCAAGACAATGAACAAGTCCTAATGGGGGGCCTTGGGTCTATCAAAATATTTCAATGGTTTCCCAGGGAATTTGATATCATTTTCTTCTGTCTCCATTTTAAATGAAAAAATGATTAACCTTTTGGCATCCCCGCTTTCAATAAAAAAATGAGGTATTATCATTTAAAAATGATAGCCCCCTATCCCCCCTCCTATAGGCAATAATTTACAATTTATTTTTGAATCATATTTTTTAGGTAACTTCCAGTTCAATCTTTAATTCCCAAACCTTGTACATAGCTTAGTCTATAGCTAAATTTGCCACAATCGAAGGTTTTTTTTTTTGGGATTCAACTTGAAAATAAAATTCTTGACTACAAACGATGTAAGAAATAGCGATTGGGAAACTGCATTCGAAATGATTTGAACTCATTTCATGAAGACGATCCTGTTTTTTGTCAACATATGAAGAAACTGTGTATATTGCAATATTTGCAATTGCATCTGTCTCTTTTTTATGCAAAGTAACAAAAAAGAGACGAAAAAAACTAATGAACAAGAGAGTAGTGAAGAATTATGGTATTGGCCAAGTAATATTTGGTAGGGAAAGTCATTGGTAATAAATCGCTAGGGGTGGCACCGTGATTGCGTGGTTTTCGGGGATTCGGGGAACCAAATTTTTTTTCGGGGTGACGCATAGATTTTCGGGGAAATACCCGAAAATTCGGGATAGTACAAGCCCTGCTTGATTTCTAATCAGGAAAATCGAAATACTAAACCACACAAAAAAGGAAAGGCTCCGAATTTGCGGTTGACGCAATAAAGAATTGCCGCAAAATTAATTTGAAATCGACCAAACGCCGCCGCTTTCTGTCGGCGGCGGCGTGCCTGCGGCGCGCTGTTGGCATTACGACACGTCGGTGGCGCCAAGCCTCTCGTCGGCGGCGTTTGGTCGATCCGCTGGCGCGGCGTCGGGGTCTAGCTGGAACAAGTATCCTGAAATGGTATCTTGCTTACCATCTAGCGCTTGGTCATCATTAAAATATTTTCTGACACATCAGAATAGTCACTTTCTGAACTTGAGGTCATATTTTTTCACAAATGTATTTTCACTAATATATATATAACAATCAACAGATTTTGTAAATTTGAATTTTCACAAATGAAAAACAGTGTCGGATTCGTAGGAAATAGTTTTCGCTAATATTATTCAGCTCCAATGTTTATCGTTGTTTTATTATTGACAACACTGTTTTGCGAATTTTATTCAAACTAAAAATGCTAATAGCAGCTAAACAAAAACTCGTAGGAAACCCGGATTTTCAGGTATGAATAGACCTAAAATAGATTAAGAGGGCTAAATGTGTTTTTCATTTTGGTGTCCTTGGTACTTTAATAGGATCAAATTCGCGAATCCTACGCTCCAATTCGCAAATCTCATTACCCCTTTTTAAATGTCAATCAAACAATTCTGATTGTAGTGTCCAAGTTTTTAATAACAAAGCCTATACACATGTACACACTATGCTTTCAAAAAAAACCAGTCTGGTTGAAAAAAACTTGGAGTTGAAACAAATTTGTGCGGGGAATCCCCGTTCATACTGTTATCTTTTTTGCAATGTTTAGGAACAGGAGGGGAATCCCCACTCGTTTGGAATGGTACCAACGGGACATAAGCAAATAGCACATAGTTTCATAACGTGTTTAATCACGTGTAGAGGTCCCATAGAATAACAATGGAAGGGACATAGCGCTATAGAATAGCATGGAAGGGAATTCCTATACAGGCAAGCAAATAACATGGAGATTGCTATACCCGTGAGCAAAGTATAAGTTAACATACTACTCTGAAGTATAAACAATCGGCAAATTTTGGCAGAGCTACGTAGATCAGCGGCATTACCGCATGTCCATTAGCTTTCCCTGTTTTGTGGATGGTTCCCAGAAACAGAGAGGTTTAGAAGTTAGATATTTTGAAGTTTTTGATACTCATACCGTTTTCGACAGATATTTATCCCTTTTTGAATAAGCATCCAATTCCTGATCCCTGTGAAGTTGTGGCAACACAAGAAATTAATGCTAGTAAAGGGTGCCCTTGTGTACTGTTTGACTTCCTGCCGCAACATGTAACATATGAGCTATGAATGTATATATATATATATATATATATATATATATATATATATATATATATATATATATATATATATATATATATATATATATATATATATATATATATATATGTTTTAAAAAGCCTATTTTACTTGTTTCAAAAGAATAGGTTATACTGAAGCTATGTAAGTATTTGTTATACAGAACATGAAGACTTTCTTCCTCCACTTGTCAAGTCGAAGATCTTTTTATTTCATAAAATATGTATTTGTTGACGAGTTTACGAAATTGAAACAGGGTAATTGAGGATAAAAAATACCCCCAGCCCTCAGAGCAAGGGTTGTAAGTTGTGCCCTGGGGACATATAGGGTTTTTATAGAGTGTGGTCATGTAAACTTCATAAGTGTGGTCATGTAAACTTCAAAGGAGGCTCATTGGATTGGTAATCAGGCGCTCTAGTGCTCTTTTTAAGAGTCAAAGTGATCAAAGGGCAGCTACCCTCTCAGCCGTACACACGTCACATTGTCCCGAAATGAGCGTCTAATAGAAATTTTGAGATAGCCATTCTATTCAAAATAGTCTAAATAATATCATATAACAAGGCTTCATCAAATATCATATAACAAATATAATTTGTACTCTACTGAAAAAAAAAAATCTTTTAAATGTTTTCACTTGTAACTTTAAGAAAACAAAAATTAATTAAGATTTTAAGGAATAAATATCAGCATATGTATATTAAACTGACAATGCACATTTTTTTTTCAGTAAATTCATTTGAATTTTTTTCAGTAAAGTACAAATTATATTCTGTCTTTTAGAAAGCATAGGTTTAGAACCCTACTCAGATTAATTTCTGCTCGTTTTGACTTTGACTTATTTTAATTTTTGTTTCTTTTGGGTTTCATTTATTTTTTGATACTGATTTGTGGTAGTTGTATGCTTGGTAAATTATTGATTCTCCTACTCTCAAATACCACACAGACTAGATTGTCGTTTGCATTTTAATGAATGTTAAATAAATAACTAATAGTCAGAATTTATTTTTACAAAATTGATGTGTGATAAAATTAAAAATGAAATAAATGAATAAAAAAGGAAAAGGCCGTAATTGAAAATAGTTGAAAATAATTTGCTGGAAAATTTTGTTGATTGTTATGATATTAAATGAAACGCCCTTCTAGTTTTAGTGTTGTTTGTTTTTTGGTATCATAACAACAACAGTTAAAACTGTTCAAATTGTCTTCTGTTTACAGTATAAATTACATTGTTGTCTCATGCGGTCTGCAACACCTCACTTATATGCAGTATCTTCTGTTTATTTTAAGTTTGGTTTTTCAGTAAAATTCTACTTTAGCTACTTTTGGCTATCTTGGAAAGGAGTTTGATTAGGAAAATGAAACTTTCAGGGATAGATCTACAGGCTAAAGTATGTCCCGGGAAGGTATTTTGAAGTAGCCTACCTACCTCCACTCTTCTCCCTCTAGAGGGTCCTGACCTTTGATGACCTTTAAAAATCTGTATATTATAGTAGTAGGCTAAATATGTTACTCAGTTATATATTTTCTGTATATAACTTAGATAGGCCTAGTCAGTGAGTTACACATATTTATAAGTAGTAGGTTAAATATATGTCACTGAGTTATATATTTCTGTATATAACTTATATGCCTAGTCTGTGAGTTAAACATATTTATAAGCAGTAGGCTAATATGTCACTCAGTTATATATTTTTGTATATAACTTATATAGGCCTAGTCAGTGAGTTATACATATTTTAAGTAGTAGGCTACATTTGTCACTCAGTTATATATTTCTGTATATAACTTAAATAGGCCTAGTCAGTGAGTTACACATATTTATAAGTAGTAGGTTAAATATGTCACTGAGTTATATATTTATGTATATAACTTGTATGCCTAGTCATTGAGTTACACATATTTATAAGCAGTAGGCTAAATATGTCACTCAGTTATATATTTCTGTATATAACTTATATAGGCCTAGTCAGTGAGTTACACATATTTATAAGTAGTAGGCTAAATATGTCACTCAGTTATATATTTCTGTATATAACTTAGATAGGCCTAGTCAGTGAGTTACACATATTTATAAGTAGTAGGCTAAATTTGTCACTGAGTTATATATTTCTGTATATAACTTATATAGGCCTAGTCAGTGAGTTACACATATTTTAAGTAGTAGGCTAAATATGTCACTGAGTTATATATTTCTGTATATAACTTATATGCCTAGTCAGTCAGTTACACATATTTATAAGTAGTAGGCTAAATATGTCACTCAGTTATATATTTCTGTATATAACATATATAGGCCTAGTCTGTGAGTTACACATATTTATAAGTAGTAGGTTTAATGTGTCACTGAGTTTATATATTTCTGTATATAACTAATATAGGCCTAGTCAGTGAGTTATGTATATTTATAAGTAGTAGGTTAAATATGTCACTGAGTTATTGCCTTTGCAAAACAAAAGTGATCCGTTTATCTGGCCTCCCCCAGGCCATTCAGCATGTCTCCAGGTGGCGATAGGGGAACGCTCTACAGATATGTAGGGTACCTCCATAGGAGGCATGGACCAAGGGGGGACCTTGTCCCTGGGGGTCCATAATAGAATCTGGGGCACCCTTGCCCGGGGTCATAAATACAGGCGGAGGAGGAAGAAGGCCCCCTCAAATGTACACTCAAAAGGGCCCACTTGTTTATCCACAAGTTCCATGAGTTGCAAACCTTCTCCCAGCAATGGGTTAAATTGCATGGTGATGCAGAACACCATCGCGGGAGGATCCTCTATAGGAGGACAACTGTGGCAGGGCGTAAGATCCAGATCTATGGACAACGGCCTCTGCAAAGGGCTGCCTCGACCTTTTCGGGGTACCTGCAAGACTGGGGACCTTGCGGTCAACTCTATTCCCACTTGAGGAGTGGCGCCCCTCGAGGAAATTATAGCCTAGTAAATGACACAGCTTTCGCACGGGATTCTGACTAATGGACAATTCTTCTGGGATTGGTATGTTTTTGATGGGCGTCTTTGGCTGAAAAACCTCTTCCTAGCTAATTTATCTATTACGGGTTGCCTCCCCGTAGTAGCATAATATTTGTAGGCATGAATATATAATGAGTCGGAGGTAATAGGCTTGAGATTGTCTGTGCAGGATTTCGACTCTTGTTGATAGAAGAGCATCGCCAAGCGCTGAAAACCATGTTGTGACCAAGATGGGCCCAGGATTGCACAAAGCCTCCATTCATGGAGGTCCCAGGGACTACTTGCTGTCCGGTTCTAAGCCGGCTTAAGCACTTCGGTGTAGACTTGAGAAGATATGTGATCCCCGTCCTGCACTGGTATCCGGGATCATTGCTTTTCCTGAGGCGAAAAAAATTTCAATGATTTAAAGAACATGAAAATTGGAACTTGGAATGTTACGACATTAAAAAATGACTATCGTATCGACATTTTGACTGACGAATTCAGACGATTCGAACTGGATTTATTAGGAATTTCAGAAACTCATATCCCAGGGGTAGGAAGCATGAAATTAGGTGATATAGAATTTGTTTACTCAGGCAGGAAGGATGGGTTACATAGACAGGGAGTAGGGCTCATGATGAATAAGGAAGCTGCTAAGTCTTGTTTAGGACTGGGAAGGTATTAATAATAGAATACTAATTGCTCATTTTATGACTAGAAAGTTCAGGTATCAGTTATAGTAGTATACGCCCCTAGTAGAACCGACTGATGGAGATACTAGTGACTCAGATGAATTTTACTTACAGTTACAGGAGCAAATAGACAAGGTCCCAGGTAGAAATATGATGTTATTGCTGGGAGATTTTAACGCCCAGGTTGGTAGAAATATGGATAGATGGTATCCCAGCTTAGGTAAATTTGGTGTAGGAAAAGAAAACAGTAATGGATACAGACTTTTGCAATTTTGTAGGTATAACAATCTAGTTATAACCAATACGGTGTTTGGTCATAAAATGGCTCATAAGCTAACATGGTATTCACGTGATGGTAAGAAGACAGCAAACCTTATTGATTATGTTATAGTAAATCGAAAGACTGGCAGGGATCAATACAAGATACTAGGGTATATAGGAGTGCTGTTATTGATGCTAAAAGTAAAGATCACCATCTAGTAGTGTCAAGGGTTAATTTAAAGCTGAAATATCGGAAGGGTAATTACCTCCCGGGAAGTTATGATGTTAGTAGACTCCAGGATGAGAATTTGAGAGAAACTTTCCAGGAACAGTTGAATACTAAACTTGAGAGTTTAAAAATTTGATAATGTGGAAGATGGTTGGAATAATTTTAGAAAAATAATTTGTGAAGTTTGCTGAAGGTGTATTAGGGAAGAAAGCTAGAACTGCAGCTAAGAATATTAGTGAAAAAGCTTTAAGTTTAATAGAAAGGAGAAAGGACTTGTACAAGAATTATCTGAGTGATAGATCACATGAAAACAAAAGAAATGTAAAGAAAGTGGAGAAAGCATTGAAATATGAACTAAGGAGGTGTGAAGTGGAGCCCATGGATAAAATTGCCGAGGATTTAGAAGATGCAGCTAGACGGCATAATAGTAAAATATTGTACTGGCACGTTAACAAATTGAGAGGTAGTAGTCAATCCGGACTTGTCCCAGTTAAAGATAGGAATGGGGTGGCAATTAGCGATAAGACAAAAGCTAAAGCGAGATGGGCCGAACATTTTGAGAATTTGCTTAACCGAGATAGAGTTGCAGGAAAAAATATAGAGGAAAATGAAAAAGTTTGTGATACCTTGGATGTGAAGGAAGATTTGTTTTGTGAGGAGGAATTAGAAACAGTACTAAAAGGATTAAAGAATAATAAGGCTCCAGGTGCTGATAGGGTAGTAAATGAGTTTCTTAAATATGGTGGCTCTGAGGTTAGAAATAAGTTATTGGAGATTATGAATATGATTTTTTATGAAAAAGGGGAAGTACCTAATGATTTTAGGAAAACCTTAATTAAGCCACTTTATAAGAAAGGTGATAAAAGTGAGTGTGGTAATTATCGAGGCATTAGTCTGGTCTCTGTAGGTAGCAAATTGCTTAGTAATATGATACTTTTTAGACTGAGAGATGCCGTAGACAAAGTTTTAAGAGAAGAGCAGTGCGGTTTTAGAAAAGGTAGAGGATGTGTTGACCAAATTTTCACTCTTAGGTTAATAATTGAGAAGTGCCTAAGTTTTTCAAACACCTTTGGTCCTTAGTTTTATAGATTATGAGCAAGCGTTCGATTCTGTTGATAGAGGAGCTTTAAGTAAAGGTTTTATCCTTGTATGGTATACCAGACAAATACATTAAAGTGATTAGTGCTATGTACGAGAATAACACTGCTGCGGTTAAGGTAGGAAATGAGGTTTTTAGCAGCTGGTTTTGTATTAAATCAGGAGTTAAGCAGGGTTGTGTTCTATCCCCCTTTATATGGATTATTTTTGATGACTTTGTTTTAAGGAGCACAGGAAAGGCAATGGGAGACCACGGAATCAAATGGGGAGGAAAAAAGTCTCCTGGACTTGGATTATGCTGATGATTTAAGCATCCTAGATGAAAGTGTGAGCAAAATGAATGAAGTTTTAGAGGTTTTGCGAGTTCAGGGTGCTAGTATTGGTTTGAAAATTAATGTTAGGAAGACCAAGTCACTAAGGCTAGGAATAAGTGAAGATGAAAAGGTGACGTTGGGTAATGAAAAGATTGATCAGGTGGGCAGTTTCACTTACCTTGGTAGTATTATTAGTAAAGATGGTGGGAGCAGTGAAGATGTTAAAAATAGAATAGCCAAGGATCAGGGTGTTTTTTCACAGTTAAAAAAAGTCTGGAAGAATAGGAAGATAAGTCTGCAAACCAAGATTAGAATCTTAGAAGCTACAGTGATGACAGTGGTCAAATATGGCTCTGAAGCATGGACGCTCCGAAAAGCGGATGAAGATTTGCTAGATGTTTTCCAGAGAAATTTGCTTAAGGATTGTTCTGGGTACCCGGCTGACTGACCGTATTTCAAACAATAGGCTATACGAAAAATGTGGTTCAATACCCACTTTCTAGGTCTATAATGAAAGAAAGGTTGAGGTGGTTAGGGCATGTTGTTCGGATGAAGGATGACAGATTGCCGAAGATTGTTCTTTTCGGCCAACCATCTAGGGCTAAACGGAAAGCAGGTCGTCCCCGTCTGGGTTGGGAGGACGTCATAAAGAAAGATTTAAAGGAAATGGGAACTTCGTGGGCGGGTGTAAAAAGGAGGCTTTGAATAGATTGGGGTGGAGGAGGAGCGTGCGTAGCTGTGTTGGCCTCAGGCGGCTTGGGCTGCGATGAGTTGTTAGTAGTAGTAGTAGTATAGATATATATATATATATATATATATATATATAGTATATATATATATATATATATATATATATATATATATATATATATATATATATATATATATATATATATATATATATATATATATATATATATATATTATATATATATATATATATATATATATATATATATATATATATATATATATATATATATATATCTATATATATATATATATATATATATATATATATATATATATATAGATATATATATATATATAATATATAATATATATATATATATATATATATATATATATATATATATATATATATATATATATGTATATATATATATATATATATATATATATATATATATATATATATATATATATATATATATATATATATATATATATATATATATATCTATATATATATATATATATATATATATATATATATATATATATAAACAAACTTTTTCCCATCCTGAACAATGGTCTGCGTTGCGCAGATACCAATCTCCTGATTCTCTGCCATCGAAGGAAATGCAATGGCATGGTTTGGGGCAGGTCATCCGACGCTTCCCATGTTGTACGAATGTATATGGTTAACATACTCTAATCGTTTTGTTGAAGTTTTTTTTTGTCCCTATTTTCACTTTACTCTACTATGATGTTGTTTGATTTTTATTTTTCAGTTTTTATATATATTTTTTTCCTTTCATTTTTTCCCTTTCGAGTGTTCGCTGTTAACCCATGACTTCCAAGACAAGCTCTGCTTTGGACAAGTTTTCTTTATTTCCTCCTTCTTCTAATTAATGTATTGTACCAGTCATAATAAATAAGTAAAAAATAAAAAAAATACATTTGTAAAAAAAAGGTAATGGGGGAAAATAATCATTTTGCTGCCGTTTCGAATTAGAAGAAGAAGAAACAGCCAGGGAGAAGAAAATCCAGGGAGAAAAATAGGAATCTTGAAACTTTTCAAAACCCTCTTGGAAAACAAGAGGCATGTATTTGATTGGGTTTCAATAATAAAAGCAAAGATATTAACAGACATAGTAAGCCATCACCACCAAAATGCTTACCTCCAGATTAAATGCTTACCGCTCAATTATTCCACAAGAGGAAAATCATTGAGGGGTAGAAGCTTTCCTCGCCCTAGGATATTCTTATTTTACTACAAAAAACATTTGTGCATGCTGACGATTCTCTGCAAAGTGCAAGTACTGCTTTCCATATTCTCTGCCTTCTGTTGGAGTACAATGCATGGTTGGGGCCAAGTCATCCGACATTTCCAGTGTTTCCCCCAGGTTTGTCTGGTACCCATTGGGAGCTGGGTCAACTCTGGGTGAGCCTTTCATAATCACACCTCTGACCCCCGTTTCCAAACTAGATAATCAGCAACACCAGGACTCAAACCCCTGCCCATACGGACAGAAGTTTTCCAGTCTAGAGTGTCACTACTCGGTTAATACGACAACCACGATTTTACCATAAAGTGTTTTAATTCTAAATGCTGTGCAATTTATCTAATTTGCGTAAGCTAGTTTACTTTTTGGTAAAAGAAACAACCAAAACAACTGCTTTGTTACCTTAGGATATTTAGGGTAATTGGTGTGACATTTAACCCTCATCCCCACCTCCATCACATACATCATACTTCTAAGAACACCACCAATGCCATTAAATTTAATATGGACCCAAGACCATCGTAAAGTACATCTGATAAAACTTAACGATTTCGATATCAACATTCTTTGGCAATACTGTTAATACATAAAGATAGTCTATCGTCATGCATGATTGGACGGTATAATTTGAGTCAATGATTCTTGTTAAAATCAAGGTGATATGACAGTCCACAGACTAGTGTAACGATGAATCTGGGCATAAAAAGTGTCTATTGGATGTGTTCATTTTAAATTTATTGATTGAAAGTTCCCTAGGTGTAAGTTTTCTGTCAAAATTAGCTTCTTTAAGAACTTAAAAAAAAATTATGAAGATGCAAGAAAGGTTGTTTTCAAAATCATTTTTCGAATTTTGGTCAATGATCATTATCCAAATTCATAAGTATACTCAGCGTCCCCTGAAAGCTTCACCTGAATGCCCTTGGCTTTTCTAGGTACCAACAGTCAAGCATGCCTCAGCTGCCCAATAGCAAATACTATCAAATAGTTCGCGGTAACGAACTGTAAGTAAGGAGCGACCCGGCTCAATGGTAACCGAAACTCCAGAAAACGATTTTGGAAACCAATAGATACATCAATAGAATCAGAATTTAATGCTGATTTTAAATATATCAGTTTCATCAAGTTTAGTCCCATCAAAAGTTTACGCGCCTGAGAAAATTCGACTGATTTTCGGAAAAGGGGGAAAGACCCCCTAAAAGTTATAGAACCTAAATGAAAATCACACCATCATATTCAGCGTTTCAGAGAACCCCACTGTAGAGGTTTCAAGCTCATATCTACAAAAAATGTGGAATTTGCATTTTTGCCAGAAGAAAGATCATGTTTATTTATTTATTTTTTTTTTTCTCCCGGGGGTGATCGTATCGACCCAGTGGTCCTAGAATATCGTGGGAGGGCTCATTGGAACGGAAAATAAAAAGTTCTAGTGCCCTTTTTAAGTGACCAAAAAAGGAGGGCAACTAGGCCCCCTCCCACGCTCATTTTTTTCCCAAAGTCATCCGATCAAAATTTTCAGATAGCCATTTTGTTCAGCATGGTCGAAAATATCTTAGCTATGTCCTTTAGGATGGCTTTATCTCCCGAACTCCCTGGGAGGAGGGCTGAAAGTTATGAATTTCACCCAATGTTAAAATATAGTATTGGTTATTGGGAAATATACAGACGTTTTCAGGGGGGATTTTTTTCTGGTAGTGGGGAGTGGGTAGTGGGTGGGTAGGGGGTTATGTGGGAGGATCTTTCCATGAAGGAAGTTTCATGGGAGAAGGACATTGCTATGAAGGGGGCGCCGGATTTCCCAGCATTATTTAAAAAAAGATCAGAAATTAAACATAAAAAAAGAAGTTTTTCAACTGAAAGTAAGGAGCAACATCAAAACTTAAAACGAAGTAAAAATATTACGTATATGATTGGGTTTTCAACTCCTAGTCAATGTCTCGCTCTTTCAGCCAAAGATTTTTTAGTACTTTCATAAGAGCTATGTATTCTAAATAAACGGCCTTCGTGATTAAGGGGTCATTTTTAAAGAATTGGAACAAAATTCGAACTTTAGCTTAAAGAGCGAGGTATTGACTAAAGGGCGAACCCCTATTATACGTATTAAAAATATATGAATATAGAATTTCGTTACGCAAGTTATATTTATTACTAATAAAAAAGTTCGTAAATAAAGTTAAACAAGTTTCGAGAAAGCCATTTAACAGAATAAAAGTAAAATTAATATTCAAGTTTTGTTTTAATTATTCATGTACGGTGAGCCAAAATCAAACCCTGCACTAATTCAAAACCGTTCAAAAATTAAATAAAAAATCAAGTTTTTTTAACTGAAAGCAAGGAACGACGTTCAAACTTAAAACTAACAGAAATTATTCCGTATATGAAAGGGGATGTCCCCTCCTCAACGCCTCGCTCTTCACGCTAAAGTTTGACTTCCTCACAACTCTATTTTTTTTAAACAATAAAAAACTTTAGCGTAAAGAGCGAGGCGTTGAGGAGGGGACAGCCCCTTTCATATACGGAATAATTTCTCTTCGTTTTAAGTTTTAACATCTTTCCTTACTTTCAGTTAAAAAAAACTTTTTTTTCATTTAATATGTATACATGGGCAAAATGTATAATTTACATCCCCTGGCCAAGTGCTGTGAGGGGCTAGTTATCTTCAGAGGCAGAGTTGTTGGACCTTTCAACTATGCTGAACAAGATGAACATTTCAAAATTTGATCAGATATCTTTGGGGGGAGGGAGACTGCACGAGAGGGGGGTTGGTTGTCCTTCAATCGCTTTTTACTCTTAAAAAGGGCACTAGAGCTTTCAATTTTCAATCGAATTACCTTTTTCCGCAGCTTCTACGACAACTTCTTCCTCACGAAGCGCCTTGGTGAAAAAAGAAATACATTTTGCCTACTTCGCTCTTTATCGGCAGTGCTATTTCCAGGAAATCTAGTTCTACCTCCCCGGAAAAATCTCTCCTCCCCACGGATATATTCTCTAGACAATTCAATCCTGGTAAAACTTTACTCCGGACAATTACGCTTAACATCTCCACACGTAAAATCGAGTCGGCAAAGAGAAAGCAAGACATAAGAAGAATTTCGTATAGGAATTGTGGAAATTCTCCCAGCATAAAATTTCCCCTGAAAAATTCAACCACTGGAAACTTCTCTCCCAATGGAAAACTCTCCCCGCGAAAATCCCTTCTTCAGGAAATTCACTCCCCCCCCCCCGAAAAATGTATTCATACCCCCAAATAACAAATACTATACGTAAACAATGGGTATATTTTATAACTTAAAGACCTTTCCCCGGGGGTTTGGGGGGGGGGATCATGTCATCTCCAAATGTATAGTTTTTCGGCATTTCAACTATGCTGAACAAAATGGTTATTCCAAAATTTAGATCGGACGATCTTAAGCAAAGAACGGCCGTGGGAGGGGGCTGAGTTCCCCTCCAATATTTGTGGTCACCTAAAAAAGAGCACTAGAATTTCTTATTTTCGTTTTTCAAATGAGCCCTCTTCTAATATTTTAGGGCCAATGGGTCGATACGATCACCCCAGGAAAAAAAAAACACACAAAAAAAACAAATAAACACGCATCCGTGATCTTTCTTCTAGCAAAAACTACAAAATTCCACATTTTTGCAGAAAGGGGCTTAAAACCTCTACATTATGTTTCTCTGATGCGCTGAATGTGACGGTGTGAGGTTGCATTAAGATTTCATGACTTTTAGGGGGTGTTTCCCCCTTTGTTTGAAAATCAGGCAAGTTTTCTCAGGCCCATAGCCTTTGATGAGTAAAAACTAAACTTAATGAAACTCATATATTTGGAATCAGCATTACAAGCCGATTCTTTTAATGTATCTATCATAGGCAGCGGTTTTAGACCATGGCACTTCATATCGAAGGAATTGTCGTAGAAACTTCAGAAAGGGCTCATTCGATTGTAAATTGGAGTGGCTGTGTGCCCTTTTTAATATTCGAAAGTGATTGGAAGGCAACTAACACCCCTTCCAAACCCACCATTTCCCCAAACACAATCCAATCAAAATTTTGAAATAGCCATTTTGTTCAGGATAGATGATTTCCAGATAGAAAATATGTTTTTGAAGAAGACACTCCCCCACAACCCTCAGGGCAAGGGTTTTAAGTTATGCCCTGGGGGTATATAAGAACGATGTTGGGCACAATGTATTATTTTTTTTCCTTTAGGCCAGGGCACTTCGTATCGAAGAAGTTGTCGTAGAAACTTCGGAAAGGGCTCATTCAATTCGAAATTGGAGTGGATTGTGCCCTTTTTGATAGTCGAAAGTGATTGGAAGGCAGCTAACACCCCTTCCACGCCCACCAATTCCCGAAACACATCCAATCAAAATTTTTAGATAGCATTTTGTTAATCGTAGTTGATTTCAAGATAGAAATTATGTCTTTGAGGAGGACACTCCCCCACAGCCCTCAGGGCAAGGGTTGTAAGTTATGCAATGGGGGCATATAAGGTTTTTATAGAAAGCGTTGTCGTAGAAAAACTTCAAAAAAGGCTCATTCGATTGGAAATTCAAAGGACTAGTGCCCTTTTTAATACTCGGAGGTGATTGGAGGGCAACTAACACCCCTCTCACGCCCACCTTTCCCCAAACACATCTAATCAAAATTTTGAAATAGCCATTTTGTTCAACGTAGTTTTAGGTTCTGGAAATTAAGTCTTTGATGATGACTCAGAACGAGCAGAAAATTTACATAAGTTGGGCTCAAAACCCCTATGCCTTCCCAGGGCCAGAACATAATCTGCACTATACTGGAAAAAATACAAATGAATGTGAATTGTCAGTTTAATATACATATACTGATACTTAGTAATCAAAATGTTAATAATAATTGATTTATTAAAGTTATAAAAGTAAAAACATTTATAATTTTTTCAGTGAAGTGCAAATTATGTTCTAGCCTAGGAAGGCATATGGTTTTGAGCCCAACTTATGTTAATTTCTGCTCGTTTTGAGTCTGACTCGGTTATTTATTGTCATTTCTGTTCGTTTTGGGTTTCATTTATTTATCGATGTTTATTTGTGGTAGTTTCACGCTTGGTAGATTGTTTGATTTTATTTTTGCTCATTTTTTTGTTTAATGGAGTTCTTTACTTTTCTTTGAAAAACTTATTTTGTGGAAAAAGTTTTATTTGATTTTTTAGAGTTTCCGTTTCTATTGAGCCGAGTTGCTCCTTACTTACTGTTCGTTAACCACGAAGTGTTTTGAAAAGACACAAAATACCTTTAGTGTAATGGGAATAAAAAACCCACTGACATCACAGACTGAGCAGTCCTACTCAGCTGAATAAAGGGCTGTCTTCTTAAGAAAGCCTGATTCAACTTCGTTCCTCACATTTTAAATTTTATTGAAATTGCCATAAGAACTTGCCAAAGCAGCAAGTTATCACAATTCCTTAGCCTGGTTGAACAAGGAAAGGAATCATTCCTTAATTAAGATTAAATAAAAAAAAAACAAGTTTTTTAACTGAAAGGAAGGAGCGACATTAAAACTTAAAACGAACAGAAATTATTCCGTATATGAAAGGGGCTGTCCCATCCTCAGCGCCTCGCTCTTTTACGCTAAAGTTTTTTATTGTTTAAGAAAACAAAGTTGTGAGACAGAGTCAAGCATTAGCGTAAAGAGCGAGGCGTTGAGGAGGGGACAGCCCCTTTCATATACGGAATAATTTCTGTCCGTTTAAGTTTTAATGTCGCTTCTTACTTTCAGTTAAAAGAACTTATTTCTTTATTTAATTTCTGAACGTTTTTAATTAATGCAGCTTTGATTTTGGCTCACCGTGGATGAATAATTAAAACGAAATTTGCATATTAATTTTACTTTTTTTTGGCTAAATGGCTTTCTCGAAATTTTGTCCTGACGTAACTTACGAATTAACTTACGTATTGAACTTCTATATTCGTATCCTTTTATTACATATGTTAGGGAGTTCGCCCCCTAGTCAATACCTCACCCTTTACGCTAAAGTTCGAATTTTGTTTGAATCACAAACCCCTGAATCACAAAGGCGGTTAATTAGAATAGATAGCTCTTTTGAAAGCACTAAGAAAAATTTTAGCGTAAAGAGCAAGGTATTGACATGGGGCAGGCCCCCTCATATACGTAATAAATTTTTGTTCGTTTTAAGTTTTAAATGTTGTTCCTTACTTTTCAGTTGAAAACAAACTTGTTTTTTTTATTTAATTTTTGGTCGTTTTTAAATAATGCTGGGAAATCCGGTGCCCAATTCATAGAAAAGTCCTTTCCCCCAAGGAAAAACGTCCTCCATGGAAAGATCCTCCCCCTTAAACCCCTACTCAGACCCCCACCACCACCAGAAAAAAATCCCTCGTGAAATTCCCTTTTTCGAAAATAAGGCACATTTTCTCAGGCGTGTAACTTTTTGATGGATAAGACTAAACTTGATGAAACTTATATATTTGAAATCAATATTAAAATCTGATTCTTTTGATGCATCTATTGGTATTAAAATTTCGTTTTTTAGAGTTTCGGGTACTATTGAGCCGGGTTGCTCCTTACTTACAGTTCGTTACCACGAACTGTTTGAAAAGTTTACCTATTCCTTCGTAGTAAGCTAAAGTTAAGACAATTTCTTAATAAACGTTGATAGTGAAGAATGCAAGAGCGTATCCCAGGGTTTTTGTTTTGGAGGGGGGGTGGGTATTTTTTTTCGATGGGTGGAAGATATTACAAAAACATGCAAAACACATCAAAAATTTGTTTATATGCATTTTGGTTACTTTTTTACGAGTCTGACAAAAATTTCGGGGGGAGGGGGTTCAAACCCGTTAACACCCCCCCCCCCCCCCCCTGGGTACGGCCTAGGAGGAATGAAACGAAATGGGGTCTTCTTAGTCAAACAGACCATAAGTAATATGTACATAACAAAAGTCTAATAATCTGAAGCGGTACTGCCAGTTGCTACTAGCGGTGCACAGTGTTGCCACTCCTTTAAGCTTTCCACAAGATTTAGGAATTTTTATACTGATCTTGTGAATATATATATATATATATATATATATATATATATATATATATATATATATATATATATATATATATATATATATATATATATATATATATATATATATATATATATATATATATATATATATATATATTATATATATATATATTATATATATATATATATATATATATATATATATATATATATATATATATATATATATATATAAACTCTTAACTAAAACTAAACTAAACTAAAACTCTAAGCTAAGTCTCTATGGTAAAACTTCAAACTCTTACCTATAACTAAACTAAACTAGAACTATAACAAAAACTCTAAGCTAAGACTCTAAGCTAAAAACTCTAAACTCTTAACTAAAACTAAACTAAACTAGAACTTCAACAAAAACTCTAAGCTAAGACTCTAAGCTAAAAACTCTAAACTCTTAACTAAAACTTGTAAAATTGGTTTAGAAGGGGGATTACATAAAGAACTTGATCTGAAAATGCCTTTTGAAAAGTATTGCTTGATGTTGTGGTATTCAAAAATTCGTAAAGTAAAGTTGTGGTGAAAGGGATGAGTACTTCAAATTGTAAAATTGGTTTAGAAGGGGCATTAAGAAAGGAACTTGTTCTGAAATGCCTTTTGAAAAGTATTGCTTGGTGTTGAGGTAACCAAAAGGCTGTAAAGTAAAGTTGTGGGTGAAAAGGATGGATGCTTCAACTCGTAAAATGGGTTTAGGAAGGACATTAAGAAAAGAACTTGTTGTGAAATGTCTTTTGAAAGGTATTTCTTGGTGTTGATGTATCCAAAAAGTTGTAAAGTAAAGTTGTGGGTGAAAAGGATGGGTACTTCAACTTATAAAAATGGGTTTAGAAGGGATACTAAGAAAGGAACTTGCTCTGAAATGTCTTTTGAAAAAGTATTTCTTTGTGTTGAGGTAGCCAAAAAGCTGTAAAGTATAGTTGTGGGTGAAAAGGATGGGTACTTCAACTTGTAAAATGGGTTTAGGACGGTCACTAAGAAAAGAACTTGTTGTAAAATGCCTTTTGAAAGGTATTGTTCATGGTGTTGAGGTATCCAAAAAGCTGTATGTAAAGTTGTGGGTGAAAAGAATGGGTACTTCAAGTTGGAAAATAGGTTTAGAAGGGACATTAAGAAAAGAACTTGCTCTGAAACGCCTTTGAAAAGTATTTCATGGTGTTGAGTTATCCATAAAGCTGTAAAGTATAGTTGTGGGTGAAAAGGATGGATGCTTCAACTTGTAAAATGGGTTTAGAAGGGACATTAAGAAAAAAAGTTGCTCTGAAATGCCCCTTTGAAAAGTATTTCTTGGTGTTGAGGTATCCAAAAAGCTGTAATGTAAAGTTGTGGGTGAAAAGGATGGATGCTTCAACTTGTAAAATGGGTTTAAGATGGACATTAAGAAAGGAACTTGCTCTGAAAAGATATAGTAAAGCCTTAAAAAAAAGTATTAAAAAATGGGGGCTCAGGGGCCTTTGGGGCGCCGGGGGCCCTTTGGGGGGGCCGGGGGACCCTTTGGGAGCCCGGGGAAACCTTTGGGGACCGGGGGGTTCCTTCGGGATTGGGGTATGGGGATCGGAGCCCTTTGGGTCGGGGTAGGGGGATCGGGGGCCCTTTGGGGTTGGGGTGTGGGACCTCACGACACTGTTCAAATGGAACTTGTGTATTATAACGACCACACTCAAATCCTCTTCTAAAACCTCTTCTAAATCATCTTTTAAAATGTCTCTAACTGTTTCGCCGAAATAATTCCCTAAAATGTCTAAAACAGTTTCACCCAAATAATCCCTAAACGTAATCTCAGCGTGTTCCTTTTTTTTGGCATCCCTGCGCTGTCACATTTCAAATTTCTAGGAAACCCTTTCCTACGTTAATCTCTTCATCTCATAAATGTTCCTAGCTACACTATTAAGGTTTCGTTAGAATATCAATTTATCTCTCCGACTTAAAGCTCAGTGAAGCCGTATTTAAAAATAGAATCTCTATCTCTTTAGACTCCTGCATAATTCCAAGATAACAAGTGATGTCATTTCTAATTCCTGACACTAAAGATCAATGAAGCCTTATTTAAAATAGAATATTAATTTTTCTCTCTAACCTAAAGAGCGTTTATCCCTCAGACCTAAGAACAAAGAAGCCATACTTGTTTCTTTATTCCCCTTTTCGTAAATCAATAATTCCCCTAGCTATTATGTAAATCAAGTTCTCGGGTTAGGTTAGCCTAAAGATCAAGAAGCCATGTTTGTTTCTTAATTCCCCTTTCGTGAATCAATAATTCCCCGCAGATTATGTAAATCAATTTCTCAGGTTAGGTTAGCCAAACAACAAAGAAGCCATGTTTGTTTCTTAATTCCCCTTTCGTGAATCAATAATTCCCCTCGAATATGTAAATCACCCCATTGTCATTACACCTGGACAAACAACAACAAATAAATCGACCTTGAAACATCCATCAAAGTGAGAAAAATCCTGTTTTTCCATTCTCACTGACAAAAACCATAAAACATCCATCAAAGTGAGAAAATTCCTGTTTTTTCATTCTCACTGACAAAAACCATAAAACAGACATAAATTGATGTTGAAATCCATGAAAAACATCAAATAAATTGACCAACACACATAACCGTCCAAAAAAACATCCATCAAAGTGAGAAAAATCCTGTTTTTTCATTCTCACTGACAACGAACAGACATAAAAACATGCGCAAATTATGTAAAAAAGTTGTAGGTGGCAGCAGGGGTGTCGTCCCGGAGTAGCACCCCCCTTTCTACTGCCATTCCCGTTTCGATTTTACTAATTTTAGATATACCTAAAAGTAATTTGAACCAATCAGATTTATCGCATAATTTTCCGATTCTACTTTAATAAGAAAATTTTACGAAAAATTCTGATTGACTTAAATTGTTGCTTTCTAAATATCGGTCTTAATAAAATCTCATTGATAACGGGCATTAATTCTCCATATTTTTGATCCGATCAACGACCACGCATTAATTTGAACATCAGCTCTAGATTTGTTTGAACCCCTGGGTTCACGCAAATACGAATTTTGGCGAAATATCCCGACAAAAAAATCAGGCTTGAATTTCACATGTTAACACAATAATCATTATAGGGGTCAATAAATAAAAGTTCGAATAGGGATAAATTCTTTTATTAGACAGTCATAATACTGGATAGTTCGAATATACTGGATATTTTGGTAACATGTGCAATGACCGAAAAATCTAGTATTTTCTGTGAATTATTACTATCTAATAAAAGATTTATCCCTATTTAATTTTTATTTAACATCATGGAAAGACAGTGCGGTCTTCGAAATTACCCACGTTAAATAATTACGACCAAATTAAATAACTTTTCTTCCCATGTTTTTTTCAAACTGGTTTTATATCAGTACATTATTTAGCACCTACGACCAGGGGCGTAATTTGCTATGGGTCAGGGGGTGGGGGTCAACTGCCCCCTACAGGCCCTCTCGTTATTGAGAGGGTCACGTTGGACCATTATTCGCATTTGATTTTAAGTGACAAAAATCTCTAAATCAAAATGATGCTCCTAAGTCCTAAGGGAAAAAACTTCTGGCGTCAAACCTTTTTTATGAAAATCCTAAAAATTAAAATATCAGAACTAGAAAACTAGATCAGTGAAATGCTAGATGACGGCCTTTTGATTATTTTTGATAGTAGTTGAAACTACGGGAAGGAAAATTTTAATTATGCACCAAGAGCCCAAATTTGTGGCCCGGGAAGGTCTTTCCAAGTTTCCAGCTCTACCCCTTCCATCATCCACAGTACACCAACCTTGATAAACTTGGCCAAATTATGCATTATAAAAATGAAACTTCCCCCGATAAATCTACACCACAAACAGGTTTTTTTTTTTATTTTCTTGATTAATTTGCTAGCTAACAGATAAACTTGTCAATCGATGTGCCTCTTAACGCAAATTGCAAATATACTAATCGATGCCCTTGCAGTGTACCCAGCCCTGGATAGGATTGGGATAGGGGGTGGGGATGCCACTGTAGTAGGATTAACCATCATATTTGGTAAGTGTCATTGAAAGGGGAAATGACGGTGGATTTTTTTTTGTGATTTGTGTCTAAAGTTATAGACAAAATTAACCGCTCTAAGTATCAGTGCAAGGATCAACCTACCTTGTGCTAGTCTAGACTAAACATCGGCACTGTTTCATTTTTTCAGAAAAACAGATATGGAAAAAAAAAAACAGATGAAAAAAAAAAAAAAACAGAACAGACACAGAAACAGGTCCGTCAAAAACAGATGACCTGTTTGTACTTTCACTTCTGTTTTTTTTTTTGGAAAAAAAAAACAGAAAACATCTGTTTTTATAAAAAAAAGGGCTATTTTAAAAGCTGTTTTTTGTATCTTCCTCTTTTTAAAGATTAATTAAAAAAAAAACTCTGTCCACAAAATAAGTTTTTCTAAGAAAAGTAAAGAAGTCCATTAAACAAAAAATGAGCAAAAATAAAATCAAATAATTTACAAAGCGTGAAACTACCACAAATCAGCATCGATAAATAAATGAAAACCAAAACGAACAGAAATTACAATAAATAACAGAGTCAAACTCAAAACGAGCAGAAATTAACATGAGTAGGGCTCAAAACCCCTATGCCTTCCTAAGGCCAGAACATAATTTGCACTTTACTGAAAAAATATAAATATTTTTACTTTTATAAAAAAAAAAAAAACTGTAATAAATCAAATAATATTAACATTTTGATTACTAGATATCAGTATATGTATATTTAACTGACAGTGCAAAATTCATTTGTATTTTTTTAAGTAAAGTGCCCAATTTTGTTCTGGCCTTGGGAAGGCATAAGGGTTTTGAGCCAGACTTATGTTAATTTCTGCTCGTTTTGAGTTTGACCCGTTTTCATTGTAATTTCTATTCGTTTTGGGTTCCATTTATTTATCGATGCTGATTTGTGGTAGTTTCACGTTTTGTAGATTATTTGATTTTATTTTTGCTCATTTTTTGTTTAATGGAGCGTGAGAGGGGCGTTAGTCACTCTCCAATCACTATTCAACTAAAACGGCACTAGCCCTTTCAATTTCTAATCAAATGAGCCCTTTTGAAGTTTCTACGACAAAAATAAAAACCTTATATGCCCCTGGGCATAACTTACAACCCTTGCCCTGAGGGCGGGGGGGGGGGGTTGTCATTCTCAAACACCTAATTTTCAGAACTTTCTACTGCGTTGAACACAATGGCTATCTGAAAAATTTGATTGGATGTGTTTGGAAGAATGTTGGGCGCGAGAGAGAATCAATTACCCTCCAATCACTTTCGACTATTAAAAAGGGCACTAGCCCTCTCAGTTTTCAATTGAACGAGCCCCTCTTGAAGTTTTATGACAACTCTATCTATAAAAACCTTATATGCCCCCATGGCGTAACTTACAACCTTAGCCCTGGGGCTCTGTGGGTTTGTCATCCTTAAATATATTATTTCCAGATTTTTCTACTACGTTGAAGAAAATGGATATCTCTAAACTTTGATTGAATGTTTTGGGGGAAATGGTGGTCGTGAGAGGGGGGTTAATTACCCTCTACTCACTTTCGACTATTAAAAAGGACAATTTCAATTTCCAATCAAATGATCCCTTTTTGAAATTTCTACAACAACTTTCTGTGTAAAACCTTATATGCCTCCAGGGCATAACTTACAACCCTTGCACTGAGGGCTCTGAGGGGGTTATCATCTTAAAAGACCTAGTTTCCAGGACTTTCAACTATGTTGAATAAAATGGCTCGAATGAGCCCTTTTGAAGTTTCTAGAACGCTTTCAATAAAACCTATTATGCCCCCAGGGCATAACTTACAACCCCTGCCCTGAGGGATGTCGGGGGGCGGAAGGGGTTGTCATCCTTAAAGAAATCTAATTTCCGAAACTTTCAACTACGTTGAATAAAATGGATATCTAAAAATTTTGATTGGATGTTTTTGGGGAAAAAGTCGGCGTGAGAGGGGGTTAGTTGCCCTCAAATCTCTTTCGACTATTAAAAAGGGCACTAGCCCTTTGAATTTCCAATCGAATGAGTCCTTTTTCAAGTTTCTACGACAAAGATTTCAATAAAAACCTTATTTGCCCCCAGGGCATAACTTAAAACCCTAGCCCTGAGGGCTGTGGGGGGGGGGGGGTAGTAGTCATACTGAAAGACCCATTTTACAGAACTTAAAATTACGTTGAATAGAACAGCTATCTGAACATTTTGATTGGATGTGTTTGGGGAAAAGGTGGGCGTGAGTGGGAGGTAAGCGGCCCTCCAATCACTTTCGACTATTAAAAGGGGCACTAGCCCTTTGAATTTCCAATCGAATGAGCCTTTTTTGAAGTTCCTATGACAACGATTTCTATAAAATCATATATGCCCCCAGGGCATAACTTACAACCCTTGACCTGAGGGCTGTTGGGGAGTGTCCTCCTCAAAAACATAATTTATATCTGGAAATTAACTACGCTGAACAAAAAGGCTATCCCAAAACTTTCAGTGGATGTGTTTCGGGAAATGGTGGGCGTGGAAGGGGTATTAGTTGCCTTCCAATTACTTTCGACTATTAAAAAGGACACAAGCTACTCCAATTTCCAATTGAATGAGGCCTTTTCGAAGTTTCTACTACAGCTTCTTCGATACGAAGTAACCCGGTCTAAAGAAAAAAAATAATACAAAGTGCCAACATCGTTATTGTATGCCCCCAGGGCATAACTTAAAACCCTTTACCAAAGGGTTATGGGAAGGAGTGTCCTCCTCAAAAACATATTTTCTATCTGGAAATCAACAACGCTGAACAAAATGGCTATCTCAAAATTTTTGATTGGATGTGTGTTTGGGGAAATGGTGGGCGTGGAAGGGGTGTTAGTTGCCTTCCAATCACTTTCGACTATTAAAAAAGGGCACTAGCCACTTCAATTTCCAATCGAATGAGCCCTTTTTGAAGTTTCTACGACAAACACCTTCGATACGAAGTGCCCTGGTATGGAAAAAAAAAAAACAAAAAAATAATAATACATTGTGCCATCATCGTTCTTTACTTATGCAGCGCGATTGCACTGCCTATGATTTCTACAACAACTTTCTATATAAACCTTATATGCCCCAAGGGCATAACTTACAACCCATGTACTGAGGGCTCTGAGGGGGTTATCATCCTAAACACCGCGTTCAAGACCTAAAAAAGACCTAATTTCCAGAACTTCCAACTACGTTGAACAAAATGGATATCTCAAAATTTTGATTGGATGTGTTTGGGGAAAAGGTGGGCGTGGAGAGGGGGGTTAGTTGCCTTAAATCACTTTCGACTATTAAAAAAGGGCACTAGCCTTTGAATTTCCAATCGAATGAGCCCTTTTTCAAGTTTCTACGACAAAGATTTCAATAAAAACCTTATTTGCCCAGGGCATAAATTATAACCCTTGCCTGAAGACTGCCGGGGGAGTGTCCTGCTCAAAGGTACAATTTCTTGAACTTTAAACTGCGTGGAACAAAATGGCTATCTCAAAATTTTGATTGGATGTGTTTGGGCAAAGTGGTGAGCGTGGAAGGGGTGTTAGTTGCCTTCCAATCACTTTCGACTTTTAATAAGGACACTAGCCATTTCAATTTCCAATCGAATGATTCCTTTTTGAAGTTTCAACGACAAACGCGTTCTATAAAAACTTTGTATGCCCCCATGGCATAACTTATAACCATTGCCCTGAGGGCTGTGGAGGAGTGTCCTCCTCAAAAATATAATTTATATCTGGAAATCAACTACGCTGAACAATATGACTATCTAAAAATTTTGTTTGGATGTGTTTGGGGAAAAGGTGGGCGTGAGAGGGGGGTTAGTTGCCCTCAAATCACTTTTGACTATTAAAAAAGGGCACTAGGCCTTTGAATTTCCAATCGAGTGAGCCTTTTTTCAAGTTTCTACGACAAAGATTTCAGTAACACTTATATGCCCCCAGGGCATAACTTGTAACCCTTGCCCTGAAAAACTGTGGGGGGAGTGTCCTGCTCAAAGGCATAATTTCCTGAACTTTAAACTACGTGGAACAAAATGGCTATCTCAAAATTTTTATTGGATCTGTTTGGGAAACGGTGGGCGTGGAAGGGGTGTTAGTTGCCTACCAATCACTTTCGACTGTTAAACAGGGCAATAGCCATTTCAATTTCCAATCGAATGAGCCCTTTTTGAAGTGTCTACCACACCCGCATTCTATAAAAACCTCATATGCCCCTGGGCATAACTTACAACCCTTGCCCTGAGGGCTGTGGGGGGGGGGGGGGGGGGGTGTCATCCTCAAAGACCTAATTTCCAGAACTTGAAACTACGTTAAATAAAATCGATGTCTAAAAAATTTTGATTGGATGTGTTTGGGGAAAAAAAGGTGGGCATGAGAGGGGGGTTAGTTGCCCTCCAATCACTTTCGACTATTGAAAAGGGCACTAGCCCTTTGAATTTCCAATCGAATGAGCCTTTTTTGAAGTTTCTACGACAACGCCTTCTATAAAAACCTTATATGCCCCCCCAGGGCATAACTTACAACCCTTGCCCTGAAGGCTATTGAGGAGTGTCCTCCTCAAAAACATAATTTCTATCTGAAATTCAACTACGCTGAGCAAACTGGCTATCTCAAAATATTGATTGGATGTGTTTCGGGAAATAGTGGGCGTGGAAGGGGTGTTAGCTGCCATCCAATCACTTTCGACTATTAAAAAGGGCACAACCACTCCAATTTCCATTTGAATCATCCCATTTCGAAGTTTCTACGACAACTTCTTCGATACGAAGTGCCCTGCTCTAAAGGAAAAAAATAATAAATAATACATTGTGCCAACATCGTTCTTATATGCCCCCAGGGCATAACTTAAAACCCTTGTCCTGAGCGGTGTGGGGGAGTGTCCTCCTCAGAAACATATTTTCTATCTTGAAATCCACTACGCTGAACAAAATGGCCGTCTCAAAATTTTGATTGGATGTGTTTGGGAATGATGGGCGTGGGGGGGGGGGCTAGTTGCCCTCTAATCACTTTTGACTATTATAAAGGGCAGTAGCCACTCGAATTTCCAATCGAATGAGCCTTCTTCGAAGTTTCTACGACAACAACTTCTATACGAAGTGCCCTGGCATGGAAAAAAATAAAAATAAATAATACATTGTGCCAACATCGTTCTTTACTTAGGCAGCGCGATTGCGCTGCCTATGATGTTGAATTCAGTCATCTATACTGGGCGAGCTATACACTGGAATTCCCAAACTTGCATAAAAAAAACACCTTGAAACCATCCCAAATCCACTGATCCATCTTCTTTTAATCAATTAATTAAAAAAAAAAACTTTCCATAAATTAAGTTTTTCAAAGAAAAGTAAAGGCCATTTTAAACTTAAGCTCAGGAGATACAAATACCTGTTAAAACTCAAACTCAAAACGACCAGAAATTACTATTAAAGAATAAATGAAACCCAAAACGAACAAATTAAATAAACAATCATAGCAAAAAACATACAACAAGTAATAATATAAATGAATAAATAGATCTTAAAGCGAGTAATGCTTAGATTGAATATGAAAATCAAGCTTAAAGCGAAAAAAAAATATTTTGCTATTAAAGCATAAATGAAACTTAAAACGAACAGAAATTAAATAAAAAATCAATGCGAACAAACATACAGTATATATTAATGTAAATGAATCAATAAATCTTAAAACGAGTGAAACTTAAATTGAACATACAAATCAAGTTTGAATCGATTAAAAATAACTACAAACAAGAGTTTGGGTATCGCCTCACTGCAGAAGCCTAAAACCTACTGCGTCATTGGCGCCTTACTGAAAACTATATGAGTCTTGAACAGTCTTGGAAAGTATAAACAAAATCAAATTCAATATTAGATATATAAAGATATTAATTGTTGAAGGATCCATCAGTTGACGATTTTTTTTACTGTAATTTTTATTTTTCATTTTCAATGCTGTAAGAACTGAAAAAGAATAAATTTGTAATGCACGAGTAATTCGTTTTCAGTGAAGCGCCAATGACGCAGAAGGCTTTAGGTTTTTTCAGTTAAAGAAGGGGTCAGTATCCAAATTTTGTTTGTAGCGAAACTATATTTTTCTTGACCAATCTTGGAAAAAAACTAATAAATTAAACTGAATATTTGATGTATAATGATATTAATTGCTGAAAGCTCATCAGTTTAAAATTTTACTGTAATTTTTTATATTTATTTTCAATATTAAGTACAAAAGAAAACATTTGTAATATAATTCGTTTTCAGTAAAACGCCAGTGACGCAGTAGGTTTTTGGCTTCTGCAGTGAGGCGATACCCAAACTCTTGTTTGTAGTTATTTTTAATCGATTAAAACTTTATTTGCATATTCAATTTAAGTTTCACTCGTTTTAAGATTTATTTATTCATTTACATTAATATATATTGTATGTTTGTTCGCATTTATTTTTTATTTAATTTCTGTTCGTTTTAAGTTTCATTTATACTTTAATAGCAAATATTTTTTTTCGTTTTAAGCTTGATTTTCATATTCAATCTAAGCATTACTCGCTTTAAGATCTATTTATTCATTTATATTATTACTTGTTGTATGTTTTTGCTATGATTGTTTATTTAATTTCTGTTAGTTTTGGTTTTTCATTTATTCTTTAATAGTAATTTCTGGTCGTTTTGAGTTTGAGTTTTAACAGGTATTTATATCTCCTGAGCTTAAGTTTAAAAATGGCCTTTACTTTTCTTTGAAAAACTTATTTTTCGGAAAGTTTTTTAATTAATTTTTGTTCGTTTTTTGATTGCAAAAAGTTTCAAGTTTTTAAGGCATGGGGGGAGCGGGTTGCTTACTGTCCGATTATTCTTGACTTTGAAAAACGGATCTAGAACTTTCAATTTAAATCTAATGAGGCTTTTTTCAAAGTCTATACGATTACCTCTTTGATAAAAACCTTATATAAAAACAATAGACAGCTTGCATAACTTGTGGACAGCGATTGACAACGATGAATGGATTAATAAAATAGCTCCAATAAGGGGGGTTTAGACCATTTCACTTGCTGACACAAAGGGATCACGACTGTTTGGAATTGACCTTAATAGGATTTTTTTGTGCCGAAGCAATTTTGCATCTATCACAGAGAATGTATTTTAATCTTATAATTGGATAATTATAATAGATTTACTATGTGTTCTTTCCATACAAAATTTTACCTTATTAAGGTCTTTGGGGCGGGGGCAGCGTACTTGGCATAAAGAAGAAAACTTTAGCGTAGACAGTGGAGAGGGGGAGGGGGAGGTTGGAGACTCATCGAATACGGGTCGGAACTTAACTTATCTCTCTCCGTTCCCGATTTAGGAGATTGGACAGACTCATTGGGCTGTAGAATTTTGGACCGTTTGAGTTGTGGAAGACGTTAAATACTCAAAAATACTTTATATTTTCAGTTATTGCAGGATTGATTTCATAGATTGTGGAATGGTGAGCCCCCTGGGCCATCATTTGGGTGAGCCTAAACTCATAATATGCAATTTTGATTAACCATCTCTAAAGTTTATACGAGCATCCCTTCCATAAGAAATAATATGAAGGATTCGAGAATCCTTAAATTACAACCCTTTATCTGAGGGCTGTGGGGGAGTTGTCCATCTCCTGCCTGAGGGCTGGGGGAGTTAATAGTTACATGTGAGGGCTGGGGGGGAGTTGTCATCAAAAGACCTAATTTTCAGAACTCAAAACTACGTTTAATAAAATGGCTGTCTCAAAATTTTGATTGGATGTGTTTTGGGAATGATGGGTGGGGGGGGGGGGTATAGTTGGTAAGACCTCCAATCACTTTCGACTATTAAAAAGGGCACTAGCCCTTTGAATTTCTAATCGAATGAGCCTTTTTTTGAAGTTTCTACGACAATACCTTCTATAAAAAGCTTATATGCCCCCAGGGCATAACTTAAAACCCTTGCCCTGAGGGTTGTGGGGGATTGTCCTCCTCAAAACAATTTTCTATCTGGAAATCAACTACGCTGAACCAAATGGCTATCTCAAAAATTTGGTTGGATATGTTTGGGGAGAATGATGGGCGAGGGGGGGCTAATTGCCCTCCAATCACTTTCGACTATTAAAAGGACACTATCCCTTTGAACTTCCAATCGAATGAGCCTTTTTTTGAAGTTTCTACGACAAACGCCTTCTATAAAAACATTATATGCCCCCAGGGCATAGCTTTAAAACCCTTGCCCTGAGGGTTGTGGGGGATGTCCTCCTCAAAAAACATATTTTCTATCTGGAAATCAACTACGCTGAACCAAATGGCTATCTCAAAATTTTGATTGGATGTGTTTGGGGAAATGATGGGCGTAGGGGGGGCTAGTTGCCCTCGAATCACTTTCAACTATTAAATAGGGCTAGCCCTTTGAATTTCCAATTGAATGAGCCTGTTTTGAAGTTTCTACGACAACACCTTCTATAAAAACTCTATATGCCCCCCAGGGCATAACTTAAAACCCTTACCCTGAGGATTGTGGGGAGTGTCCTCCAAAAAAAAATATATTTTCTATCTGAAAATCAACCACGCTGAACAAAATGGCTATCTCAAAATTTCGATTGGATGTGTTTGGGGGAATGATGGGTTTGGGGGGGGTCTAGTTGCCCTCCAATTACTTTCGACTATTAAAAAGGGCACTAGCCCTTTGAATTTTTAATCGAATGAGCCTTTTTTTGTAATGTCCTACGACAATACCTTCTATAAAAAGCTTATATGCCCCCAGGGCATAACTTAAAACCCTTGCCCTGAGGGTTGTGGGAGGATTGTCCTACTCAAAAACATATTTTCTATCTGGAAATCAACTACGCTGAAACAAATGGCTATCTCAAAAATTTGATTGGATGTGTTTGGGGGAATGATGGGCGGAGGGGGGCTAATTTCCCTCCAATCACTTTCGACTATTAAAAAAAAGGACACTAAATCGACATGAGCCTTTGAACAACCCTTGCCCTGAGGGCTGGGGGGGGGGGGGTTGTCATCCTCAAAACCTAATTCCAGAACTTGAAACTAACGTTAAATAAAAATCGATGTCTAAAAATTTTGATTGGATGTGTTTGGGGGAAAGGTGGGCATGAGAGGGGGGTTAGTTGCCCTCCAATCACTTTCGACTATTGAAAAGGGCACTAGCCCTTTGAATTTCCAATCGAATGAGCCTTTTTTGAAGTTTCTACGACAACGCCTTCTATAAAAACCTTATATGCCCCCAGGGCATAACTTAAAACCCTTGCCCTGAGGGTTGTGGGGGAGTGTCCTCCTCAAAAACATATTTTCTATCTGGAAATCAACTACGCTGAACAAAATGGCTATCTCAAAATTTTGATTGGACGTGTTTGGGGAAATGATGGGCGTAAAGAGGAGGGCTAGTTGCCCTCGAATCACTTTCGACTATTAAATAGGGCACTGGCCCTTTTAATTTCCAATCGAATGAGCCTGTGTTGAAGTTTCTACGACAACGCCTTCTATAAAAACGCTATATGCCCCCAGGGCATAACTTAAAACCCTTACCCTTAGGGTTGTTGGGGAGTGTCCTCCTAAAAAATATTTTTTCTATCTGGAAATCAACTACGCTGAACAAAATGGCTATCTCAAAATTTGATTGGATGTGTTTGGGCGTGGGGGGGGGATAGTTGCCCTTCAATCATTTCGATTATTAAAAAGGGCACTAGAACTCTCTATTTCCAATCGAATGAGCCCCCTTTGAAGTTTCTACGACGACCCCTTCCATATGAAGTGCCTCTGGGAAAAAAAAATAACTAAATAAAAATAATAAAACGTTGGAGCCGTATGGCCTTTACTATAGGCAACGCTACAGCGTTGCCTCTGATTATATGCGCATACAATACGACCACGACTGCGCACAAGCGATTCTAAAACCTATTAGAGGGCCTCGGCATTGCACGATTTCGTTCTTGCCACCTCATGAGGTTGAACAACAGAATATGAAATAAAAGGAACAAACTTCTAAATCAAAAAAAAAAAACAAGGTTTTAACTGAAAGTAAGGAGCGACATTAAAACTTAAAATGAACAGAAATGATTCCGCATATGAAAGAGGCTGTCCCCTCCTCATCGCCTCTCTCTTTACGCTAACGTCTTTTATTACTTCAAAAAGTACAGTTTGTGACAAAGAGGCAATGCTTAGCGTAAAGAGCGAGGTGTTGAAGAGGGAACAGCCCCTTCGGAATAATTTCTGTTCATGAAGTTTTAATGTCTTTCCTTACTTTCAGTTAAGAAAAAGCTCCTTTCTTTTTTTTATTTAATTTCTGATCGTTTTTTTAACTGATGCAGGTTCGAATTTGGCTCACCTTGCATGAACGATTACAACGGAATTTGCATATTAGGTTTGGCAAGATGTAAAATTTTGGCAAGATGTAAAATTTTGACAAGGTGTAAAGCCCGTGTGAAATTTTCTCTGGTAAGTTCACCTCCAGAAACTACCATCCCATAAAAATCTCCCGCATAAAACCAAAATTATATATTGTGTGTATTAGGGAGCTGTCCCCTCCTCAACACCCCGGTCCTCAAGCTAAAGTTTGACTTTTGTCCCAATTCTTTAAAACGACTACTGAAAGACAAGAGTCGTTTCAATAGAATAATAAGAACCCTTCTTAGAAGTACAGAAAAACTTTAGCGTCGAGAATATTTTCAACTATGTGCAGAATGTTGAAATGTTCCAAGAGGAAGTGTAAAATAATATTAACTATTCTCAAGTACCGCATTGCAAAAAAAAAAAAAAAAAAAAAAAACAACAACAAATAATTTGAGAAATTTGACAAATGATTTGAGGAAAAAAAAAACAAAACAACAAATAATTTGAGGAAAAAACTATATAAATAATTTTTAACTAATTCTGGGAAATCCAGCTCCCCCTCCATGGAAAATTTCTTCCCCTCAAGGAAAATACCTCTATGCAAGGTTCTTCCCACATAAAATAACCCCCCCCCCCACACCATGAAAATTCCTCTGAACAATTCCATTCTAGCTGAAAATTACCCCTGGAAAATTTCTTACGGACGATTCCGGACGATTCTTAGCCCATTTTCATTTGAAAAAGATTTTAATTTCTTATTGTTCTTAAAAATATGCCGGAAATCCCCCCCCCCCGTGAAAAATTCTTCTCACAAATACCCACCGCTCCCTAGTAGAAAGGTGCCCCCGCAGAAAATTACCTCTGGAGAATTTTTCCTGTGGAAAACTCTACCATGAAAAATGTCCCCATCTAGGGAAAAGATACCCTAGACAATTCCAACCCGGCAAATTGTCCCCCTTAATATCTCCATATGTAAAATTGAGTCGGCAGAGAGGAAGAAAGACAAATAAAAACGATTTTGTAAAGGAATCTTGGCAAATTCCCCCAGTGTAAAATTTCCCTTGGGACTTTCACCCCTGAAAACTTTCCTCCCAACGGAAAATTATCCTGGTAGAAAATTCTCCCCCCTCCTCGGAAAATGTCTGTATAACTTGGGGTGGATCCAGGATTTCTTTTTTTGGGGGGGAGGGGGCAAAATAGGTTGATCCGATAAACTTGCGTTAGGAGCAAGTTTAATTAGCGTAATCTTGCGTCAATTAAGTAAATTACATTACTTTAGACTCCATTGGGGGGACGCGCGCCCCCTAGCCCCCTGGATCCGCCACTGGTATAACTCCCCATTAAGAAATACTGTACATAAGCAATGCACAAATTTTCTGACTTACAAACCTTTCCCCAGGGGCTGTGGGGGGTTATTTTATCTTCAAAGACATAGTTAATGGGCTTTTCAACTATGCTGAACAAAAAATGACTATCTCAGAATTTTGATCCGTCGACTTTTAGAAAAAAGGTGGGTGGAAGGGGGGCCAGTTGCCCTCCAATCTTTTTGGTCGCTTAAAAGGGCACTAAAACTTATAATTTCCGTTGGAATGAGCCCTTTTTCGATATTCTAGGACTATTGGTTCGATGCAATCACCCCTGGAAAAAAGTAATAAATAAACACATCCGTGATGTTTCTTCTGGCAAAAAAAAAAAATACAAAATTCCATATTTTTACAGATGGAAGCTTGAAACTTCTACATCAGGATTCTCGGATACACCGAGTCTGATGGTGTGTGATTAACATTAAGATTCCTTTCTTTTAGGGGGTGTTTCCCTCCTTTTTCGAAAAACCAGGCAAATTTTCTCAGGTTTGTAACTTTTGATGCGCAACACTAAACTTAATGAACCATATATATTTGGAATTAACATAATAATTCGAAACTTTTGGTATATCTATTGATATCAAAATTCCATTTTTTAGGGTTTTCGGTTACTATTGAGCCAAATCGCTCCTTACAGTTCGTTACCACCACGAACTGTTTCATACAAAAGCACAACAGGTTTGAATAAAAACCGAAAAAAAACAAACTGAAGTTCAGACCTCGAACTTGTCACTTAGAGACATTCTTGTTTCGAGTGTTCCATCAGTCGTTCTTTCGCATTGGATTGCTTGCACTATCCATGCTAAAATAAGAATTTCTTTGGTTTTTGGCATGGGGACTGTATACCTCCGGTCAGGGGTTTTCGACCATGGTGATTTCAAAGGTGTATTTTTTATTTTGATTTAACGCCATTTTCGAGAGCTTTCGGGCTTTTTTTGAAAATAAGGGAAATTTGCTTTTGTGCTCTGATTAACATTGAAGCTTAATAGAATTAATAATTAACATTGCTGTATCAGCATCATATAGTTTTTGCGTAGAATGGTTTTTCTAAAAACACATTTTTTTTTCGGTTATTATAGGCCGATATTTACTCTTTATTAGGTTGCAGCTACTGATGCATCCATGGTGTCTAGAATTCGTTCAACACAAATACTGACAAATCACTAGAGCCACTTTTTCTACTGACTTGTACATGTAAAGCCCTTTCCATTTCTTTGCAAACTACCCAACCCTACTTATTTTGTTCTAAGATCTAAGGTAACAGTACTGTAAGCTTCTGGCTCTGTTTTAGACCAGCTTTAAAATTAATATTGAGATACAGGTCCTCAATCTTCGGGATGTCTTGTAGCTAGACTAGACCTTCTTCTTTGCTGAAAAAGCATTAGTTACAAAAGCTAGATAAATAAAATAAAGTGAAAACTATGTCTCTAGTGCTGCCTCCAGATCAGATTTAGTTAGTAGCATCGATATAATTAGTCCGAAACTAGATGCTATGAAGCGACCAAACCCTCTATATTATGGACCTATAAAGTGACCAAGCAAGTTATATTTGAACCAGGGAAGAGATTGTGTAATGCAACCAGACTGGTTTCTGAGGCAACACCTATTTTCTGGCCAATCAGAGATGTATAAGGAATACACAAGAATATGTGAGCAGTTTCAATGGTACATGCCTTGTCGAACATGTTTTTCTAGGTTCAATAGCCAAAACCCGACTTCGTCATATTACCTATTCAAAGATGTTCTCTTTATAAAAAGACTGGTTTCACCTGGAGGGTATGTAATCATGTTTTTTTTCAGTATAAATAAAGATGCAATTAGTTTTTCTGGATCAGTTGAAAAAAAAAACTTGAAAAGATAACCCTTTATTGTTAAATTTATTCATTATCCAATGGAGAATTCTAAAAAAAACTTGGTAAAGTAAGTAAATATGTATTACTCTTGAATTATGAAAAAAACAGACCTTTTAACTATCTTATCATATTGATTTTCTGATTGACAACGGGCTACATGACCAATGCATAAATCAAACGCTTTCTGACAGCTGTTCAGGTATAGGGTATTTTGACTAAAATGGCTTAACTAGCTTACAAAAATATCTCATACATTCATAATTGAAAAAAGGCATACAATTTTTTTTTCCCGTGTGGGCTTTGGTATTGTGGAGTGGGGAACGGCGCCCCATCCTTAATATTCTGAATAAATAACAAACGGACCTAATAGTCAAAATTATTTTATTTTTTTATGCATTGTATGTAAAATATATATCTATCTTAGGCTCGACCTAGGACTGGCGTTCTTTTTATGAGTTTAAGCAGATTGAGATTTAAGCCTATAAGTTTTAAAATCGTGACCTTCATAATTAAAAGGACATAAATTTTTTTTTTCTTTTTTGTTTCAACGGTACATGCCTTGTCGACATGTTTTTCTAGGTTCAATAGCCAAAACTCAACTTCTATATTACCTTCAAAGATGGTCGCTTTGTAAAAATACTGGTTTCACCTTGTAATCATATTTTTTTAGTATAAATAAAGATGCAATTAGTTTTCTGCATCAGTTGAAAAAAACAACTTGAAAAGATAACCCTTTATTGTTAAATTTATTCATTTCCAATGGAGAATTCTAAAAGAATCTTGGTAAGTAAATATATATTACTCTTGAATCAAAAAAATAGACCTTTTGCGTATAGGACCTTATCATATTGATTTTATGATTGACAAAATTGTGTTATTTTGACAAATGCATAATTCAAACGCTTTTCTGGCAGCAATTCAGGTATAGGGTATTTTGACTAAAATGGTTCTTAACTAGCTTACAAAAATATCTCATGCATTCATAATTGAAAAAAACACATACAATTTTTTTTGCTTTTATCCCGTGTGGGCTTTGGTATTGTGGAGTGGGGGAACGGCGCCCAGCCCTTAATTTTCTCTGAATAAACAAAACAAACGGACCTAATAGTAAAATTTTGTTATTTTTTATGCATTGTATTTAAAATATATCTAGCTTAGGCCTCCACCTAGGACTGGCATTCTTTTTAATGAGTTTAAGCAGATTGAAATTTAAACCTATAAGTTTTAAAATCGTGATCTTCATAATTGAAAAAGACATACAATTTTTTTCTTTCTTTTATCCTGCGTGGGCTTTGGTATTGTTGGAGGGGGAAACGGCACTCCCCATTAATATTCTGAATAAATAACAAATGGACCTAATAGTCAAAATTGTGTTATTTTTGTATGCATCTTATTTAAACTATAGATAGTTTAAGCTCCAAGTAGGAGTGGTGTTCTTTGTTTCTATGTGTTTAAGATGATTTTAATTTAGGCCTATAAGGTATAAGTTACCTAGCGAAAAACTGAAAATCAATTTTTATTCCAGGAGGTTGGTGCTCAAACTCCCAACCAAAAGGGACCGAAGCTAGATGCCGGCTCTGACATCGGATACAGAGGCTAGTCAATATACGGTAACTTGATTAGTATAGTAATTGGATTCAAATATAAGGAGTGGTTTTCAAGGTATTCCAAGATTTAATGTTCTTTCTGTAAAATGGTTAACAGCCAAGCTTTCAGCTATAAGCATTCAATGGTAGGTTTAGCTCAGATACAAAATAGATTTGACGCATACAAGAGACATTGGTATAACGTATTCAAAGGGTTATTGGACTTTTCTTTAAAATGGTTAGCAGCCAAGCTTTTGGTTATTAGCATTCGACGGAAGATTTAATAAATAGCATATGGGATTAATTACTATCAACTGTACAAGGAATATGCTCAGATATGTAATAGATTTGACGCATACAAGAGACATTGGTACAACATATTCAAAGGTTTGTTGGACTTTTCTGTAAAATGGTTAACAACCAAGCTTTCGACTATTAGCATTCAATGGTAGGTTTAATGATAGCATATGGGATTAATTACTATCAACTGCACAAGGAATATGCTCAGATATATAATAGATTTGAAGCATACAAGAGACATTGGTATAACATAGTCAAAGGTTTATGGGGCTTTTCTATAAAATGGTTAGCAGCCATGCTTTTGGTTATTAGCATTCGACTGAAGATTTAATAAAGTAGCATATGGGGTTAATTACTATTAACTGTACAAGGAATATGCTCAGATATGTAATAGATTTGACGCATACAAGAGACATTTGTATAACGTATTCAAAGGTTTATTGGACTTTTCTGTAAAATGGTTAACAGCCAAGTTTTCGGCTATTAGCATTCAATGGATGGTTTAGTGATGGTATATGCTATTAGATACCAAAAAGTTGAATCATTTGCCAAAAAATTAACTCTATTTGCGGAAAGGTATTCCATTTATGTAACTCTGCACTGAAAAACCTTAATTGGTGATTGAATAATATGGGGTGAAACAGAGGTAGATAACATTTTATGACGGTGGTAAAAAGGGTTAAACTGCCTTCCAGTTAAGGTAAGCCTGAAGGAATTGCTAACTCATTGGCAATTTATTATAAATTTAGAATAGCATCGTTAGCATCAATCTACGGAAATTATTAACGATGACAAGAAGACATTGTGACTTGGCCTAGCTTTAACTCTTGGATTTTTTCTGTATAATACACAATTACCGTTATAACAGTGTTGTCAATATAAAATATGCTCTAACATTACAGTATGCTAAAAAGTTGATACTAATAATAATTTAAATGCCAAGAAAAGAAGTTTAATAAAGAAATTCAGAACAATCTTTAGAAATCCTTAGAAATCAAGTAGTGAGACGATTATGAGTATCAACCATCAAGGACCGTAAGCACCAATAACCATAACCACCAAAAACCTCAACTTCCAAAGGTCCCCTATCCCCAACCGCCAAGGGCCGCCCCCTCCCTCCAACTTTTGGGGGGCCCCTCCTCCATTTTTATTATTATTATTACTATTATTTTTTAACATGGTATTTTTTCCACTTTTTTTACGTATCTTAAAATAACGTGAAATATATGCTTGGGGCTGTACCAATAGTTCTCTATGCTTACTCATAAAACACGACGCGGCTTTCCCAGTGATACTCCATGCCCGGTTATCGACCCTACCTACTCTATTGCATGTATTAAATCAGTAATATTTCTACATTGGAAGGATTGACATCTGCATCATATTTTTGTTTAAAAAGTGAAAATGAACGATTCGAGGAAAGTGTGTACACATGATAAAGTCATTGTTGTCTTGAATGCTGACAAGGAGAAGTATTTGAACTATGAAACTTTTACAAGTGGTAGCACTATTGGAATGTATGCGTGCGTTGTCATGACAGTCAGAATTTGGATTTCTTCTGAGTACCCAAGAATTTCCATTGTACAAATGGTAGATATGCAAGAGTATCATTACCAGAGATGAATAGTGCTGAAAGAGAATGCCAACATAAAAATAATAGTTGATGAAGAGGGGCATCTTCTTGCTCATGGTTCTAGTAACACATTACCTACTGATACATCTTATTCCTCTCGTTCTGGCATTAGTATTCAAATGAATGCAAAGGAGAAAAGAAAAGCCAACTACTGCACTAATGTAATAAAATCATATCATGTCTACGTGACAGAACTGCTACCTTTGAAAACACAATGTGAGAACAGACAGTGAAATTGCTAGCAAAATAAAAAGGGCCTTGGCATACAATATCATCAATGAATATAAAGATAAATTGATGAAAAATGAAGCATAAGTGAACATTATTACTACTATTGATCATATAGTCAATGAACCCAATAGTACCAAAGATGAAATGCAGATTGAACCTCTAGGTGACATCCCAGTAAAAATTGTGTATGACTCAAAATTGATGAATGACTATTCTACTGGTTATGAACTAAGAGAAGGTAAGATAAGATAAATTATATTTCATCCAAATATAAACAACACAAATAATTAAATAAAGCCAACAAGAAAAACTATAGAAGAGAATAACTATAGTATCAAGAGAGAACATGATAAAATTATTTTATGGAACGAATTCAAAATGTCCCAAGTTGTTCAATGATGTTAATAATGTATAATAATGTATGAGACATATTTTTATATTAATATTCTACATATTATTATTCATTAAAAATATATTATACATTACTTTGTTACATGATCTTTATTTTTAGGGTATGCTAGAACGTCAAACGTTTAGAATATCTATTAAAAAAAGTCGGAGATGTAAGAAAAGGAATTTTCAGAGATAAAGATACGACTAGCAGGCTCATAGGGGATGTATTAGAAAATGAGATACTTTTTCGGAACTTTTACCAAAGTCTGCGAGAGATGAGCTGAATTTTTTCTCAAAAAACTCCACAGACAAGCAAACACCCGTCCTAACACACAGGCAGATAGATTTTAGTTTTAGACTAATCTAGAGAATTTTAGAATTTTAGTTTTCAGAAACAGGAACATCCACGTTTAAAATACATCTGGTTTTAATAACAATATTTATTTTTTTTAATAAAGTTGGTTTATAGTTTTCGGAAAATAGGAACATCCGCGTTAAAAAATATATCTGATTTGATTAATAATATTTAATTTTTAATAAAGTGAGGATTTTTGTTTTCAAAAATAAGAACACCAACGTTTTAAATACATCTGAATTTATTAATGATTTTTAATTTTTTAATAGAGTTGGATTTTAGTTTTCAGAAAAAAGAACATCCACGTTTAAAATACATCTGATTTTAATAATAATATTTGATTTTTTTAATAAAGTTTTTGGTTCTGGTTTTTTTCGGAAATAGGAACATCAGCGTTAAAAATACATCTGATAAAAAAAGTTGGGCTATAGTTTTAAGAAATATTGACATTCATATTAAAAATACATCTGATTTTATTAATAATATTTAATTTTTCAAAGAAGTTGGGGTTTTAGTTCTCAGAAATAAGAACATCCATGTTCAAAATACATCCGATTTTATTAACAATATATTTTTTTTTTAATAAATTTGGGTTTTAGTTTTCAGAAATACGAATATTCATGTTTGAAATACATTTGATTTTATTAATAATATTTGATTTATTAATAAAGCTGGGTTTAAGTTTTCAGAAATAAAAACATCCATGTTCTAAAATACATATGATTTTATTAATAAAAATAAAAAAAAAACAAGTTTTTTAAACTGAAAGTAAGGAGCGACATTAAAACTTAAAACGAACAGAAATTATTCCGTATATGAAACGGGCTGCCCTCCTCAACGCTTCGCTCTTTACGCTAAAGTTTTTTATTGTTTTAAAAAATAAAGTTATGAGACAGAGTCAAACTTTAGCGTAAAGAGCGAGGCGTTGAGGAGGGGAAAGCCCCTTTCATATACGGAATAATGTCTGTTCGTTTTAAGTTTTAATGTCGCTCCTTACTTTCAGTTCAAAAAACTTTTTTTTATTTAATTTCTGATCGTTTTTTAGTTAATGCAGCTTTTATTTTGGCTCACCGTCATCGAATAAGTAAACAAAATTTGCATAAAATTTTTACTTTTCTTTTGCTAAATGGATGTCTCTAAATTTGGTTATCATGTAATTTACAAATTAACTTACGTAACTAACTTCTATATTCGTATATTTTTCTTCTGGCAAAAAATACAAAGTTTAGATTTTTGCAGATATGAGCTTGAAACCTATGCAATAGGGTTTTATGATACGCTGAATCTGACGGTGTGATTTTTAAAAAATTCTTTCACTTGTAGGGGATGTTTCCCCCCTCTTTAAAAAATCGGGTAAATTTCTCAGGCTCGTAGTCTTTGATGAGTAATACTAAACTTAATAAAATTTATATATTTAGAATCAGCATGATGAACCCATTCTTTGATACATTGACATATATCAAAATTTGATTATTGACATAAAAATTCCGTTTTTAAAAGTTTCGATCACTATTGAGCGTATCGCTTTTTTTTTATTGTTTTTTTTTATTACGTATATGTTATTACGTATATGAGGGGGTTCTCCCCTTAGTCAATACCACGCTCTTTACGTTAAAAGTTAAAAAAAAATTAATTCACAAACCCCTGAATCACAAAGGCCGTTTAGTTAGAATAGATAGCTCTTTTGAAAGCACTAAAAAAACTGTAGTGTAAAGAGCGAGGTATTGACTTGGGGGAGAACCCCCTCATATACATTATAATTTCTGTTCGTTTTAAGTTCTAATGTTGCTTCTTATTTTCAGTTGAAAAAAACTTGTTTTTTTAAATTTAATTTCTGATCGTTTTTTAAATAATGCTCGGAAATCCGGCGCCCCCTTCATAGAAATGTCCCCTACGCCAAGAAACATCCTCCACAGAAAGATTCTCCCGAGTAACCCCCTCCTCCAGCCCCACCCTCGAGAAAAAAATCCTTCCTGAAAATGTCTGTATACTTCCCAATAACCAATAAATAAGGCTGGCAAGTCCAGCGCCCCCTTCATGGCAATTTCCCTTCCCCATGAAAAATTCCTTCATGGACAGATCCTCCAACATAACCCCCGACCCCCCCCCCCCACTACCATAAAAAACCCTCTGAAAACGTCTGTATACTTCCCAATAACCAATACTATATGTTAACATTGGGTAAAGTTCATAACTTTTAGCCCTCCCTCCGGGGACTTCGGGGGATTAAGTCATCCTAAAAGACATAGTTATCATATTTTCGACCATGCTGAACAAAATGGCTGTCTCAAAATTTTGATCGTGTGACTTTGGGAAAAAAATTAGCGTGGAGGGGGCCTAGCTGCCCTCCATTTTTTTGGTCACTTAAAAGGGGCACTAGAACTTTTAATTTCCGTTCCAATGAGCCATCCCACGATATTCTAGGACCACTGGGTCGATACGATCACCCCTGGAAAAAAAAAACAAATAAACACGCGTCCGTGATCTTTCTTCTGGCAAAAAATACAAAATTCCACATTTTGTAGATAGGAGCTTGAAACCTCTACAGTAGGGTTCTCTGATACACTGAATATGATGTGTGATGATTTTCATTAAGGTTTCTATAACTTTTAGGGGGTCTTTTCCCCTTTTTTTTTAAATCAGCCAATTTTCTCAGTTGCGTAAGTTTTGATGACTAAACTTGATGAAAGTAATATATTGAAATCAGCATTGAAATCTGATTCTTTTGATGTATCTATTGGTATCAAAAACCCGTTTTCTAGAGTTTCGGTTACCATTGAGCCGGGTCGCTCCTTACTTACAGTTTGCTACCACGAACTGTTTGATATATGATTTTTCAAGGAAGTTGGGTTTTAGTTCTCGGAAATAAGAACATCCACGTTTGAAATGCACCTGATTTTATTAATAATAATTATTTTTTAAATAAAGTTGGGTTTTAGTTTTCAGAAATAAGAACATTCACGTTTAAAATACATCCGGTTTTATTAATAATATTTGATTTTTCAAAGAAGTTGAGTTTTAGTTCTCAGAAATAAGACCATTCACGCTTAAAATACATCTGATTTTAATACTATTTTTTTTAATAAACTTGGCTTTTAGTTCAACATCCACGTCCACGTCTAAAATACGTCTGATTTTATCATTAGTATTTGACTTTCTAATAAAGTTGGGTTTTTAGTTTTCAGAAATAAGAGCATCCACGTTTAAAATACATCTGATTCTATTAATAATATTGAATTTTTTAATAATGTTGGGTTTTAAGTTTTCAGAAATAAAAAACATCTGTGTTTCAATACATCTGATTTTATCAATAATATTTGATTTTTCTTTATTGAAGTTGGGTTTTAGTTTTCAGAAATAAGAACATCCACGTTTAAAGTACACCTTATTTTTATTAATAATATTTAATATTTTAATAAAGTTAGGTTTTAGTTTTCAGAAATAAGAACATCCACGTTTAAAACACATTTGATTTTATTAATATCATTTGATTTTTCAATAAAGTTAGGTTCTAGTAGTTGGCAGTAACAGCAACCACATTTAAAATGCATCTGATTTTATTAATAATATTTGATTTTTTAATAAAGATGGGTTTTAGTTCTCAGAGATATGAACATCCACGTTTAAAATGCATCTTATTTTATAGATTAATTAAAAAAACTTTTCCAGAAAATAAGTTTTTCAAAGAAAAGTAAAGAACTCCATTAAACAAAAAATTAGCAAAAATAAATCAAATAATCTACCAAGCGTGAAACATCCACAAATCAGCATCCATAAATAAATGAAACCCAAAACAAACAGAAATTACAATAAATAAACCGAGTCAAACTCGAAACGAGCAGAAATTAATATAAGTTGGGCGCGAAACCCCTAGGCCTTCCCAAGGCCAGGACAAAATTTGTACTTTACTGAAAAAATACAAATGAATGAGCATTGTCAGTTTAATATACATATACTGATGTTTAGTGATCAAAATGTTAAATATTAATTGATTTATTCAAGTTATAAAAGTAAAAACAGTTATATATTTTGAGTAAAGTGCAAATTTTGTTCTGGCCTTGGGAAGGCCTATGGGTTTTGCACCCAACTTATTTTAATTTCTGCTCGTTTTGAGTTGGACTCGGTTATTTATTGTAATTTTTGTTCGTTTTGGGTTTTCATTTATTTATCGACTGCTTTTAAGTTATCTCTTGGCGGCACGATAAGTGAACCTAAATGAACCTAGCTCTTTGCATGTCATGTCTCTCTCACTAGGTCCCATTTGCTTCAGTTGGGGTGGTCTATCTGTAACTATAGGTGATAATATGGCAGCAGATGATGTAATGAAAATGTGTCTGTATCTTTACTTTTCTAAATGTGAATGAAGCTATTTGACTGCAGGTAGTCGGGTTGTCTATTGTATCCTAACCTAAATGAATCTAACTTAAAAGCAGCTGAAATAATGTAACCTAACCTAGTGATGATATGACAGCCCTATGAGGGAAATGATATAATAATGATTTTTGAAAGTATTGTGTAGAATTATGGTATGCATAAGGTTCTTATATCTGCAAACTAAACCCCCACTTTATTAGTATTTCTTCAAATAAAGACCCAACTTTATTAAGAAATCAACTGTTATTATTAAAATCATATTATTAATAAATCAGATGTATAAACATGGATGTTTTTATTTCTGAAAAGTAAAACCCAACTTTATTAAAAAAAATCAAATATCATTGATAAAATCAGATGTATTTAAAACTTGGATGTTCCTATTTCTGAAAACTAAAACCCAGCTTTATTACAAAATCAAATATTATTAATAAAATTAGATGTACTTTTAAAAATGGAAGTTTTTATTTCTGAAAACTAAAACCCAAATATTATAATGTAACCTGACCTAGTGATGATATGACATCCCTATGACAGAAATGATATAATAATGTCTTTGAAAAGTATTGTGTAGAATTATGGTATGCATAAAGGTTCTTATATCTGAAAACTAAACCCACTTTATTAGTATTTCTTCAACTAAAACCAACTTTATTAAAAAATCAACTGTTATTAATAAAATCATATTATTACTAAAATCAAATGTACTTTAAACATGGATGTTTTTATTTCTGAAAACTAAAACCCAACTTTAATTAAAAAAATAAAATATTATTGATAAAATCAGAGGTATTAAAAGTGGATGTTCTTATTTCTGAAAACTAAAACCCAACTTTATTAAAGAATCAAATGTTATTAATAAATCAGATGTATTTAAAACGTAGATGTTCTTATTTCTGAAAAACTATAGCCTAACTTTATTCAAAAATCAAATATTATTAATAAAATCAGATGTATTTTTTCAACGTTGATGTTTTTATTTCTTAAAACTAAAACCCAACTTTATTTAAAAATCAAAATATTATTAATAAAATCAGATATATTTTTAAACGTTGACATTTTTATTTCCACAGAAAATAAAACAACTTTATTAGAAAATCAAATATTATTAATAAAATCAGATGTACTTTTAAACATTGTTTTTATTTCTGAAAACTAAAACCAACTTTATTCAAAAAAATCAAAATATTATTGATAAAATCAGAGGCATTTAAATGTGGATGTTCTTATTTCTGAAAACTAAAACCAACCTTATTAAAAAATCAAATATTATTAATAAATCAGATGTATTTTAAACGTAGATGTTCTTAGTTCTGAAAACTATAACCTAACTTTATTCAAAAATCAAATATTATTAATAAAATCAGATGTATTTTTCATCGTTTGATGTTTCATTTCTTAAAACTAAACCCAAACTTTATTTTAAAAAAACATAAATATTATTAATAAAATCAGATGTGTTTAAAATGTGGATGTTCTTATTTCTGAAACTAAAACCCAACTTTAATTAAAAAAATAAAATATTATTGATAAAATCAGAGGTATTTAAAAGTGGATGTTCTTATTTCTGAAAACTAAAAACCCAACTTTATTAAAGAATCAAATGTTATTAATAAAATCAGATGTATTTTAAAACGGAGATGTTCTTATTTCTGAAAACTATAACCTAACTTTATTCAAAAATCAAATATTATTAATAAAATCAGATGTATTTTCAACGTTGATGTTTTTATTTCTTAAAACTAAAACCCAACTCTATTTAAAAATCAAATATTATTAATAAAATCAGATATATTTTAAAAGTTGACATTTTTATTTCCACAAGAAAATAAAACAACTTTATTAGAAAATCAAATATTATTACTAAAATCAAATGTACTTTAAACATGGATGTTTTTATTGCTGAAAACTAAAACCCAACTTTAATTAAAAAAATAAAATATTATTGATAAAATCAGAGGTATTTAAAAGTGGATGTTCTTATTTCTGAAAACTAAAACCCAACTTTATTAAAGAATCAAATGTTATTAATAAAATCAGATGTATTTTAAACGTAGATGTTCTTATTTCTGAAAACTATAACCTAACTTTATTCAAAAATCAAATATTATTAATAAAATCAGATGTATTTTCATCGTTGATGTTTTCATTTCTTAAAACTAAAACCAAACTTTATTTTAAAAAACATAAATATTATTAATAAAATCAGATGTGTTTAAAATGTGGGTGTTCTTATTTCTGGAAACTAAACCCAACTTATTAAAAAATCAAATATTATTAATAAAATCAGATGTATTTTAAAATTTGATTTTTTATTTCCTTAAAAAAATGAAACAACTTTATTAGAAAATCAAATATAATTAATAAAAATCGGATGTACTTTTAACAGGGATGTTTTTATGTCTGAAAACTAAAACTAAACTTTATTTAAAAAAAAAAATATTATTGATGAAATCAGAGGTATTTAAATATGGATGTTCTTATTTCTGAAAAATCTAAAACCCAACTTTATTTGAAAATCAAATATTATTAATAAAATCAGATATATTTTTAAACGTTGACATCTTTATTTCCACAAGAAAATAAAAAACTTTATTAGAAAATCAAATATTATTAATAAAATCAGATGTACTTTAAACATGGATGTTTTTATTTCTGAAAACTAAAACCCAACTTTATTCAAAAAAATCAAATATTATTGATAAAAATCAGAGGCATTTAAATGTGGATGTTCTTATTTCTGAAAACTAAAACCCAACCTTATTAAAAAATCAAATATTATTAAGAAAAAAATCAGATGTATTTTAAACGTAGATGTTCTTATTTCTGAAAACTATAACCTAACTTTATTCAAAAATCAAATATTATTAATAAAATCAGATGTATTTTCATCGTTGATGTTTTCATTTCTTAAAACTAAAACCAAACTTTATTTTAAAAAAACATAAATTATAATAAAATCAGATGTGTTTAAAATGTGGATGTTCTTATTTCTGAAAACTAAAACCCAACTTTATTAAAAAATCAAATATTATTAATAAAATCAGATGTATTTTTAAAATTTGATTTTTTATTTCCTTCTTAAAAAATGAAACAACTTTATTAGAAAATCAAATATAATTAATAAAATCGGATGTACTTTTAACAGGGATGTTTTTATGTCTGAAAACTAAACTAAACTTTATTTTAAAAAAAATAAATATTATTGATGAAATCAGAGGTATATTTAAATATGGATGTTCTTATTTCTGAAAACTAAACCCAAACTTTATTCAAAAATCAAATATTATTGATAAAATCAGATGTATTTTAAATGTTGATTGTTTATTTCTTAAAACTAAAACCCAACTCTATTTAAAAATCAAATATTATTAATAAAAAATCAGATATATTTTAAAGTTGACATTTTTATTTCCACAAGAAAATAAAACAACTTTATTAGAAAATCAAATATTATTACTAAAATCAAATGTACTTTAAACATGGATGTTTTTATTTCTGAAAACTAAAACCCAACTTTAATTAAAAAAATAAAATATTATTGATAAAATCAGAGGTATTTAAAAAGTGGATGTTCTTATTTCTGAAAACTAAAACCCAACTTTATTAAAGAATCAAATGTTATTAATAAAATCAGATGTATTTTAAAACGTAGATGTTCTTATTTCTGAAAACTATAACCTAACTTTATTCAAAAATCAAATATTATTAATAAAATCAGATGTATTTTCATCGTTGATGTTTTCATTTCTTAAAACTAAAACCAAACTTTATTTTAAAAAAACATAAATATTATTAATAAAATCGGATGTTCTTATTCTGGAAACTAAAACCCAACTTTATTAAAAAATCAAAAATTTTAATAAAATCAGATGTATTTTAAAATTTGATTTTTTATTTCCTTAAAAAAATGAAACAACTTTATTAGAAAATCAAATATAATTAATAAAATCGGATGTACTTTTAACGGGATGTTTTTATGTCTGAAAACTAAAACTAAACTTTATTTAAAAAAAAATATATTATGAAATCAGAGGTATTTAAATATGGATGTTCTTATTTCTGAAAACTAAAAACCCAACTTTATTTAAAAATCAAATATTATTAATAAAATCAGATATATTTTAAACGTTGACATCTTTATTTCCACAAGAAAATAAAACAACTTATTTAGAAAATCAAATATTATTAATAAAATCAGATGTACTTTAAACATAGGATGTTTTTATTTCTGAAAACTAAAACCCAACTTTATTCAAAAAAAAACCAACTCAAATATTATTGATAAATCAGAGGCATTTAAATGTGGATGTTCTTATTTCTGAAAACTAAAACCCAACCTTATTAAAAAATCAAATATTATTGAGAAAATCAAATGTATTTTAAACGTAGAGTTTTATATTCTGAAAAACTATAACCTAACTTTATTCAAAATCAAATATTATTAATAAAATCAGACGTATTTTCATCGTTGATGTTTTTTCATTTCTTAAAACTAAAACCAAACTTATATTTAAAAAAACATAAATATTATTAATAAAATCAGATGTGTTTAAAATGTGGATGTTCTTATTTCTGAAAAACTAAAACCCAACTTTATTAAAAAATCAAATGTTATTAATAAAATCAGATGTATTTTTAAAATTTGTGATTTTTATTTCCTTAAAAAAATGAAACAACTTTATTAGAAAAATCAAATATAATTAATAAAATCGGATGTACTTTTAACAGGGATGTTTTATGTCTGAAAACTAAAACTAAACTTTATTTTAAAAAAAATAAATATTATTGATGAAAATCAGAGGTATTTAAATATGGATGTTCTTATTTCTGAAAACTAAAAACCCAACTTTATTAAAAATCAAATATTATTGATAAAATCAGATGTATTTTAAATGTGAATGTTTTATTTCTTAAAACTAAAACCCAACTTTATTGAAAATAATTAAATATTGTTAATAAAATCAGATGTATTTAGAACGTGGATGTTCTTATTTCTGAAAACTAAAACCCAACTTTATTAAAAAAATCAAAATACTATTAATAAAATCAGATGTATTTTAAACCTTTATCTTTTTATTACCATAAAAAAATGAAACAACTTTATTAGAAAATCAAATATTATTAATATAATCAGATGTATTTTAAACGTGGATGTTCATATTTCTGAAAACTAGAACCCAACTTTATTAAGAAATCAAATATTATTTAATAAAATCAGATGTATTTTAAATGTTGATGCTCTTACTTCCGAGAACTAGAACCTAACTTATATTGAAATATCAAGTGATATTAATAAAAATCAAATGTATTTTAAACGTGGATGTTCTTATTTTTGAAACCTGAAACCCAGCTTTATTAAAAAAAAATATAATTTTATTAATAAAATCAAATGTGTTTTAAACATGTATGTTCCTATTTCTGAAAACTAAAACCCAACTTTATTAAAATATCATATATTATTAATAAAATATGGTGTACTTTAAACGTGATGTTTTTATTTCTGAAAACTAAAACCCAACTTTCTTTAAAAAATATCAAATATTATTGATAAAATCAGATGTATTTAAACACGGATGTTTTTAATTCTGAAAACTAAAACCCACCTTATTAAAAAATCAAATACTATTAGTAAGAATCAGATCTATTTTAAACGTGGGGTGTTCTTATTTTCTGAAAACTAAAACCCAACTTTATTAGAAAATCAATTATTATTAATAAAATCAGATGTATTTTAGACGTCGACGTCGATTTTGAACTAAAAACCAACTTTATTCAAAAAAAATTATTAAAATCAGATGTATTTTAAAGGTGGATGTTCTTATTTCTGAAAACTAAAACCCAACTTTATTTAAAAAAAAAAATATTATTAATAGAATCAGGTGTTATTTTAAACGTGGATGTTCTTATTTCTCAGAACTAAAACCCAACTTTTTTGAAAAATCATAGATTATCAATGAAATCAGATATATTTTAAACGTGGATGTTCCTTTTTTTAAACTAGAGCCCAACCGCATTAAGAAAAATCAAATATTATTAATAAAATCATATGTATTTTAAAACATGGATGTTTTTATTTCTGAAAACTAAAACCCAACTTTATTAATAAATCAAATATTATTAATAAAATCAAATGTATTTCAAACATAGATATTCTTATTTCTGGAAACTAAAACCCAATTTTATTTTTTAAAAATATTATTAATAAAATCAAATGTATTTTAAACGTGGATGTTCTTATTTCTGAGAACTAAAACCCAACTTCTTTTAAAAATCAACTATTATTAATAAAATCAGATGTATTTTTAATTTGAATATCCTTATTTCTTTAAAACTATAACCCAACTTTTTTTTATCAGATGTGTTTTTAACGTGGATGTTCCTATTTCCGAAAACCAGAACCGAAACTTTATTTTAAAAAAATCGAATATTAATAATAAAATCGGATGTTATTTTAGACGTGGATGTTCTTATTTCTGAAAACTAAAACCCAACTCTATTAAAAAAAAAAATTATTAATAAATTCAGATGTATTTAAAACGTTGATGTTCTTATTTCTGAAAACTAAAACCTCACTCTATTAAAAATCAAATATTATTAATCAAATCAGATATATTTTTTAACGCAGGATGTTCCTATTTCCGAAAACTATAAACCAACTTTATTAAAAAATTAAATATTGTTATTAAATCAGATGTATTTTTAACGTGGATGTTCCTGTTTCTGAAAACTAAAATTATCTCTGCCTGTGTGTTAGGACGGGTGTTTGCCTGACTGAGGAGATTTTTGAGAAAAAACTCAGCTCCTCTCTCTCAGACTTGGAAAAAGTTCTGTTAAAGTATGTAATTTTCTAATATATCCCCTGTGAGCCTGCTAGTAGTATCTTTATCTAAATTTCCTTTTTCTTACATCTCCGACTCTTTTTATAGATATTCTAAACGTTTGACGTTCTAGCATACCCTAAAAATAAAGATCATGTACAAAGTAATGTTTAATATATTTTTAATAAAATAATAACATGTAGAATATTAATATAAAAATATATTTCATACATTATTAAACATTATTAACATCATTGAAAAACTTTGGTCATTTTGAATCCGTTCCATAAAATAATTTATCATGTTCTCTCTGGATACCATAGTTATTCTTTTCTCTTAGTTCATAACCAGTTGAATAGTCATTCATCCATTTTTTTTTTTTTTTTCCCCAACATTTGAGTCATACACAGTTTTCACTGGGGTGTCACCTGAAGGTTCAATCTGCATTTCATCTTTGGTACTATTGGGTTCATTGACTATTTGATCAATAGTAGTAATAAAGTTAACTTGTGCTTCATTTTCCATCAATTCATCTTTATATTCATTGAAGATATTGTATACTAAGGCCCTTTCTATTTTGCTAGCAATTTCACTGTCTATTCTCACATTGTGTTTACACAGGTAACAGTTCTGGGCACGTAGACATGATTTAATTTATTACATTAGTGCAGTATTTGGCTTTTCTTTTCCCCTTTGCATTCATTTGAATACTAATACCAGAACGAGGGGAATAAGATGTATCAGTGGGTAATGTGTTACTAGAACCATGAGCAAGAAGATGCCCCTCTTCATCAACTGTTATTTTTATGTTGGCATTCTCTTTGAGCACTATCATCTCTGGTAATGATACTCTTGCATATCCACCATTTTTACAACGGAAATTCTTGGGTACTCAAAGTAATCTAGACTCTCACTGTCATGAAAACGCACGCATACATTTCCAATAGTGCTATCACTTGTACTTGTTTCATAGTTCAAATACTTCTCCTTGTCAGAATTCAAGACAACAATGACTTTATCATGTGTACACACTTTCCTAGAATCATTCATTTTCACTTTTTAGACAAAAATATGATGCAGATGTCAATCCTTCCAATGTAGAAATATTACTGATTTAATACATGCAGTAGAGCAGGTAGTGTCGATAACCGGGCATGGAGTATCACTGGGAAAGCCACGTCGTGTTTTGTGAGTAAGTATAGAGAACGATTGGTGCAGCCCCATGCATATTTTATGTTATTTTAAGATACGTAAAAAAAAGTTGAAAAAAATACCATGTTAAAAATAATAGTAATAATAATAATTAAAATGGGGGAGGGGCCCCCAAAAAATTTGGAGGGAGGGGCGCCCCATGGGCGTTGGGGACCTTTGGAAGTTGAGGTCCTTGGGGTTAGGGTTATTGGTGCTTAAGGTCCTGGATGGTTCATATTCATAATCGTCTCACTACTTGATTTCTAAGGATTTCTAAAGATTGTTCTAAATTTTTTTATTAAAATTCTTTTCTTGGCATTTACATTACTATTAGTATCAAAAATTTTTAGTATACTATAATGTTAGAGCATATTTTATATTGACAACACTATTCAAATGGTACTTGTGTATTATACAGAACAAATCCGAGAGTTAAAGCTAGGTCTAGTCACAATGTCATCTGTCATCGTTAATCGTTTCCGTAGATTGATGCTAACGATGCTAGTCTAAATTTATAATAAATTGCCTATGAGTTAGCAACCCCTTCGGGCTTACCTTAATTAAAGGCAGTTTAACCCTTTTTACCACCTTCATAAAATGTTATCTACCTCTGTTTCACCCATATTATTCAATCACCAATTAAGATCATTCAGTCCAGAGTTACACAAATAAAATACCTTTTCGCAAATAGTTAATTTTTGGCAATGATTCAACTTTTTTGTATCTAATAGCATATGCCATTATTAAACCATCCATTGAATGCTAATAGCCGAAAGCTTGGCTGTTAACCATTTTACAGAGAAGTCCAATAAACTTTTGAATACGCTATACCAATGTCTCTTGTATGCGTTTAAATCTATTACATATCTGAGCATATTCCTTAAGCAGTTGATAGTAATTAATCCCATATGCTATTATTGAATCTCCCGTCGATTGCTAATAGCCAAAAAGCTTGGCTGCTAACCATTTTACAGAAAAGTCCAACAAACCTTTGAATACGTTGTACCAATGTCTCTTGTATGCGTCAAATCTATTACATATCTGAGCATATTCCTTGTACAATTGATAGTAATTAATTCCATATGCTATCATTAAACCTACCATTGAATGCTAATAGCCGAAAGCTTGGCTGTTAACCGTTTTACAGAAAGAACTTTAAACCTTTGAATACCTTGAAAATCACTCCTTATATTTGAATCCAATTACTATACTAATCAAGTTATCGTATATTGACTAGCCTCTGTATCCAATGTCAGAGCTGGCATCTAGCTTCGGTCGCTTTTGGTCGGGTTTTGGGCATCAACCTCCTGGAATAAATAGTAATTTTGAGTTTTTTTTGCTAGGTAACTTACAACCTTATAGGCCTAAATTACAATCATCTTAAACACATGAAAAAAAAGAACTAAACTCCTTCTTGGAGCTTAAAAACTATCCATACTTTAAATACGATGCATAAAAAAATAACACAATTTGGACTATTAGGTCCATTTGTTATTTATACAGAATATTAACGGGGAGTGCCGTTCTCCCTCCACAATACCAAAGCCCACGCAGGATAAAAGAAAGAAAAATTGTATGTCTTTTTCAATTATGAAGATCACGATTTTAAAACATATAGGTTTAAATTTCAATCTGCATAAACTCATAAAAAGAATGCCAGTCCTAGGTGGAGCCTAAGCTAGATATATTTTAAATACAATGCATAAAAAATAACAAAATTTTGACTATTAGGTCCGTTTGTTGTTTATTCAGAATATTAAGGGCTGGGTGCCGTTCCCCCACTCCACAATACCAAAGCCCACACGGGATAAAAGAAAAAAAATTGTATGTGTTTTTTCAATTATGAATGCATGAGATATTTTTGTAAGCTAGTTAAGAACCATTTTAGTCAAAATACCCTATACCTGAATTGCTGCCAGAAAGCGTTTGAATTATGCATTTGTCATGTTGCCCGTTGTCAATCATAAAAATCAATATGATAAGATAGTTAAATGTAACTATACGCAAAAGGTCTATTTTTTTGATAATTCAAGAGTAATATATATTTACTTACCAAGATTCTTTTAGAATTCTCCATTGGAAAATGAATAAATTTAACAATAAAGGGTTATCTTTTCAAGTTGTTTTTTTTCAACTGATGCAGAAAAACTAATTGCATCTTTATTTATACTAAAAAAATATGATTATATACCCTCCAGGTGAAACCAGTATTTTTACAAAGCGACCATCTTTGAATAGGTAATATGAAGAAGTTGAGTTTTGATTGAACTTTGGCTTTGACAAGGAAAACATGTTCGACAAGGCATGTACCGTTGAAACTGCACATATATTCTTGTGTAATTCCTTATACTTCTCTGATTGGCCCAGAAAATAGGTGTTGCCTCAGAAACCAGTCTGGTTGCATTACACTATCTCGTCCCTTGTTCCAAATATAACTTGCTTGGTAACTTTATAGGTCCATAATATAGAGGGTTTGGTTGCTTCATACCATCTAGTTTCGGACTAATTATATCGATACTACTGTAGTGTCACCCCACTCATCACATTTACTTTCTTCATACAATTTGTCAGGGTCATCCATATCAGATGAGGTATTAGCAATATCCTCATTTATGAAATTGGGTAGATCATCATCGTCTGTATCAATCTCTTACTCTCTACCTGAGCCTTCTCCAGTTCATCATCATTGTCATCAGATTCACATGCAGCAACTTGCTCTACATCAATTTCTCGCCAGAACCTGAGAGCATTGGTTACACAAAGATTAAGGAGGTGGCCAAAGTACGAAGATCTGTTAATCCCCCCAATGTAGCAAGCTTTAACAATAGTGTAAACGCAAGTATTTGGCTAAATGAAAAAAAAAAAAATCAGAAAAAGGTAAAAAACAGAAACGGAAAAAACAGGTTAGCAAAAAAAAAAAACAGAGCAGAAACAGGTCCAACAAAAACAAATGTCCTGGTTCTGTTTTTTTTTTGTAACAGAGACTAAAACAGGTTAGACAAAAACAGAAACAGAAATAAAAACAAAAACAGTGCCGATGCTTAGTCTAGACTGTTTAGTTTTACGATGCGGGTAGCTGCTACACCCAGTAAAATCATGTTTGTGTTGGTTCCAGGCTATACTGCTCGCACCAAAACATGCTGAGAACGCTTTTTCAAAACTAGATCGAGCCCAAGGGTGTATTCAGGATTTTTGGTTGAGACGGGGGGGGGGGGCCTTTCTCTTCGGGGGCGGTTTCCAAAACAAAAAATTAAAAGACGTATCAAAAATTGTTTATATGATTTTTTGTTACGTTTTTCACGAGTCGGGGAAAAATTTCGAGGGGATGGTGTTTCAAACCCGGAACACCCGGCCTTGGTCGGGTTTTCTAGGGTTAGAATCAAATAATCTACTAAGTATACTTGGGAATAGGATCAAATAGTCTACTAAGCATACAACTACCACAAATCAGTATCAATAAATAAATGAAACCCAAAAACAATCAAAAATTAAAACAAATAACAGAGTCAAACACAAAACGAGCAGAAATTAATATGAGTAGGGTTGTAAGACCCTGTGCTTTCTAAAAGCCAGAGTATAATTTGCACTTTACTTATTATTATTTAAGTTATTTATTTAAATTTTTGTTTGTATGGGTTTCATTTATTCATTGATACTGATTTGTGGTAGTTGTATGCTTAGTAGATTATTTGATTCTATTTTTGTTTATTTTTGGTTTAATGGAGTTCTTCACTTTTTTTTGAAAAACTTATTTTGTGGAAAAAATTTTTTAATTAATTTCTGCTGGTTTTATATTGACAGGTTTTTTTCAGGGAAAAAGACTTAGCCTCTTCTAAAGTTAAACAATCATCACTGTCATAAAAACCTTAAATACCCCCTGGGCATAACTTACAATCTCTTGTCCCTTATCTCTGGGGTTTATTTCAACCCCAAAAGCATGGTTATATGATATTTAGACTATTTTGAATAGATTGGCTGTCTCAAAATTTCTATCAGATGCACTGCGGGACAATACGACCTGTGTGTGTGTGGGGGGGGGGGCTGCCCTACGATAACTTTTGACTCTTAAAAAGAGCACTAGATCGTCTGGTTACCAATCCAATAAGCCCCCTTCTAAGTTTATATGACCATGCTTTCTATCAAAACCTTATATGCCCCCTGGGTATAACTTACAACCCTTGCCCTGAAGACTGGGGGGATTTGTTATCCTCAAGGACATGATTTCCAGACCTTTCCAATACGTTAAACAAAATGGCAATCTCAAAATTTGATTGTAAGTGTTTGGGGAAATGATGGGCGTGGGGGGGGGAGGGTATTTGCCCTCTGATTACTTTCGACTAATAAATTGGCACTAGTCCTCTAAATTTCTAATCGAATGAGAACTTTTTGAAGCTTCTACGACAAAAAATTTCTATAAAAGCCTTTTATGCCCGAAAGGCATAACTTGCGACCCTTGTCCAGAGGGCTATGGGGGGGGTGTCATCCTAGAAGACATAATTTTAAGACATTTCAACTACGTTGAACAAAATGACTGTATCAAAATTTTGATTGAATGTGTTCGAGGATATGGTGAGCGTGAGAGGGGGGTTAGTTGCCCTCCCATCACTTTCGACATTTAAAAAGGGCACTAGCCCTTTCAATTTGCAATTGAATGAGCCCTTTTTGAAGTTTCCACGACAACGCTATCTACAAAAACCATACATGCCCCCAGGGCAAAGCTTACAACCCTTGTCCTAAGGGATGTGGCGGTTTGTCATCCTCAAAGACATAATTTACAGAACATTCAACTACGTTGAACAAAATGTCTATCTCAAAATTTTGATTGGATGTGTTTGGAGAAATGTTGGTCGTGAGAGGGGGTTAGTTGCCCTCTAATTGCTTTCTACTATTACCATGAGCACTAACCCTTTCAATTTCAATTCAAATGAGCCCTTTTTGAAGTTTTTACGACAATACTTTCTATAAAAACCTCATATGCCCCCAGGGCAAAACTTACAACCCTTGCCCTGAGGGTTGTGAGGGGGTCGTCATTCTCAAAGACATAATTTCCTGAACTTTCAACTACGTTGAACAAAATGTCTATCTCAAAATTTGGATTCGATGTGTTTGGGGAAATGGTGGGTGTCAGAGGGGGGTTAGTTGCCCTCCAATCGCTTTCGACTATGAAAAAGGGCACTAACCCTTTTAATTTCCATTCGGATGAGCCCTTTTTCAAATTTTCTACGACGACACTTTCTATAAAAACCTTATATGTCCCCAGGGCATAACTTTAACCCTTACCCTGAGGGCTATGGGGGGGTGTCATCCTCAAAGACCTACTTTCCAAAACTTTCAACTACGTTGAACAAACTTTCTATTTCAAGATTTTGATAGGATGTGTTTGGGGAAATAATGGGCGTGAAAGGGGAGTTAGTTGCCCTCTTCTTACTTTCGACTATTAAAAAGGGCGCTAGCCCTTTGAATTTCCAGTTGAATGGGCCCTTTTGAAGTTTCTACGACAACACTTTCTATAAAAACCTTATATGCCCCCAGGACACAACTTACAACCCTTGACCTGAGGGCTGTAGGGGTAGTGTCCTCAAAGACATAATTTCCAGATCTTTCAACTACGTTGAACAAAATGGCTATCTCAAAATTTTTATTGGATGTGTTAGGGGAAATGGTGGGCGTGGAAGGGGTGTTAGTTTGCCTTCCAATCACTTTTGACTATCAAAAAGGGCACTAGCCCTTCAAATTTCTGATCGAATGAGCCCTTTCGAAGTTTCTACAACAACTCCATCGATATGAAGTGCCCTGGTCTAGAACCAACCAAAAAAAATAATACAATGTGTCAACATCGTTCTTTAATTAGGCAGCGCTGTTGCGCTGCCTATGATAATCGTATCATAGGCAGCGCAATTGCGCTGCCTAAGTGAAGAACGATGTTGGTACAGTGTATTATTTATTTACTTTTTTTATAACTTTATAACTTTTAAAACTTTGAGAAATCAAAATTAATTAAGATTTTAAGAAATAAATATCAGCATATGTATATTAAACTGACAATGCACATCTTTTTCAGTAGATTCATTTGTTTTTTTTCAGTAAAGTACAAATTATATTCTGGCTTTTACAAAGCATGGGGTTTAGAACCCAACGCAGATTAATTCTGCTCGTTTTGAGTTTTGCTTATTTTAATTTCTGTTTGTTTTGGGTTTCATTTATTTATTGATACTGAATTGTGTTAGTTGTATGCTAGGTAGATTATTTGATCCTATTTTTGTTCATTTTTGGTTAAATGGAGTTCTTTACTTTTTTTTGAAAAACTTTTTTGTGCAAAAAGTTCTTTTGATTAATATATGTCAATATCTAGAATGGTTAAAGTCTTTACATTTCACTGATCCATTCTACAACTGAATTTGTGTTTAGGTAAAAGGCAGAAACGACCATTGCCATGAAATTGGGAGAAACATAACTCTGGACTTCTGGAAAAACAACAGTGACTTTGAATATGAACTACTACGCCCTATGTTGTTCGATTCTAAAAAACTGATACGTAAGTAAATTGAACATATATGTGAATGCAATCTATAGCTGTCTATAGGCTTAGAAAGCCTAGAAAAATCAGACAAAACAAATCATTCGATTTCACGTAGCAAAAGTATAGAACTGGGAAACTAATTGAAGTTAATAAAGAGCTATGCCGATTCGCTTTCCAGGTCATGAAAAAAGGCCTCCAGACATATAGAATCCTAAATTATCGCTAACAACTGGCTCGAAAAACAACAGTATGACCGGTCTATTTACGTGTTTATCCAAGTTCGGTAAAATATTTAATGAAATGTTTAATAAAAATTTAACTACATTCTAAATGTTAAGAAGCTGGAAAAATTCATTCTTTCAAAGAGGGGCGAAAAGTAAGTGTCGAATTTGAGTTTCTTTTTCTTTTTTTTTCTTCTTTTAATTTAGAAAATTGGAATTAGTTGAATTTCTCCTCACAACCCCGATGTTTTTAATACTGGCAACCAAGACTTCCGAATACCGTCAGACACATGGTGGCTCCGTTCAAGAGGCTCCCTGTTGAAAACACACAACGGAAGATTTTCATCCATCATAGGAAGTCAAACTCTACACTAAAAATCAATAGAAAACAAAAACAAAACTTAAACCAGATTTTAGTTCTGTTTTTTCTCTAAATGGCCGTTTAAATTCTTGGATTCTAAAAGACCTCTTGTTTTGTTTATTATTCTTTCTGTATTTTTAAGGCCATAAACTGATATAGAGTGTAACTTATATTAGTGTATAGAGTGTAACTATATATAGAGTGTAACTATAGAGTGATATAGACTGTAACTTGCCGGAAACGGAAACCTGATAATTTTGGGTGTAACTTGCACTCTGAATTACAGGAGGGTGGAGAAACCGACTGGGAAAACTGACCATTAATTAGAAACTAAATTAATTAGATTCAAATCCCATAACAACTTCTATGGATTAAGAATATAAAATATCTTAAATTTAACTTGAAAAAAGGGGCAGTAAAATTATTAATTATGTTTGTTATAAAGAATTTGTGGGAGGGTAGTCATGGCTTTGTTATTAGAGCACCGTATCAGGTTTCCAGAGGGGTCAAGTGTTCGACTCCTACCGATGGCAGATTTTTGTTTTGTTTGTAACAAATTCTATTAAGTTTCATTAAATTCTTGTTTCGTGCTGTGTAACCCGACCTTTCGAAAAGAGTCGCACCAACAATAAAACTTGCAGAACATGCGAAACATTGACCTTAGTTGACCTATATTTAGTGCAGTGTTTCGACAATCCCCGAATTTTCGTTGGGTACTCCGGAATCTCTCCAAAATTAAAGTTCATAAATACACAAGCGTTAAAACGAGATAAAAATTGTTAATTTTCGAACTTTTTTTTCGAAAGATTTTGGAGAAACCAATTCATGTTCCCGAGAACTTGAGAGAATGCTCTGGGGATTATAAAAGCACTGATTTCATGGTGTTTTTGATTTCTTTCTATTTTCCATTTCTTTTTTAGTTTTCCTTTTAAGTTTGTTTTAAATTAAATTTTTTATTTGTTTTGTTTTTTGCTTTTTTGCTTAAATTGAGAAATAGAAAAGGATATATAAACGAAATTGTCAGGCTCGGATGGAGACTAATCTTAACCCATATTTATTTTGGGATTTGATGATGTTAACTATATTATTGCAGTGTCAGCATTTTATTCATTTAAGAAGTGATTTTTTAGGATGATACCATCGAGTTGCCAGGGATACCACGCACTACCGTAAAAGGGACAGTCATGCAGATTTGTATACATGTTTAATTTAGATTTAATTTAGAAGTTGGTGATGTTAACTATTTTCTTGCCGAGTGCCAGCAGTTTTCTGATTTAAGAACTAATTTTCTTTAGGGGGATACCATCGAGTTCCCGGGAGCCCTGAAAACGACCGAAAAAGGACGATTGTTCAGATTTGCATATATGTTACTAAAATGGTGAAAGAAAAAAGGAAACGTAAGCTTATTTGTGAGGGGATGGGGGCGAGATTTGTATTTAGGTTATTTTTGTGTTGCCTATTTATGAATCATAATTATTATCACTATTGTTATCAACACATCAGCCTTAAATGACCCACATTATGTGGTTTGCCAAATTACAATCATATTTACCAGGATTTTGGTAGAGCGTATGGCCCAAACCGGCGCAACCACTAGTTCAACAAGAGCCCAAACTAGCTAACGCTATTATATCCTTATTATGCCCTATTATAGCGCTATTATGAGTAAAACGAGAAAAAAATAAAACCGGCATATCGGAGAACCTACACATAAATGTAGATCAAAAGCAAACTAAGAGCCCTGTGAACGAACAATATGTCCACCCCTCCACGCATGGCGTCGTAAAATTGACTACTGCTTTACTGAAAGCATAAAGGCAAATTGTCCTTTACACACTCGTTTTACTGCATGCATACCAAGATCCTATTAAAAACAGTGTTGTGTAAACTTAAAAGAATACCTAGTAACAAACCGAATATTAACCTCTGCTGTTTTGTCCTATGCTTTTAAACGTACCACTGATGAATTTACCAGATAAATATGCTCCGTAGGCTCAGCAGTGAGAGAATAACCTTTATTACTTTTTTTTTGCTTTCAGTAAAGTGCTGCTCAATTTATGACGGCGCAAGTGGAGGGGTGATAATTCTTTTCGTTTTAAGTTTCAATTTCGTTCTAAGATAAGATTTATTCTTCATTAGATACACATTTATTCCATGATAAGAGTTATTTCATCATCCCATTTGTTCCATGAGGCGTATATATCAAAGTATTAGGCACTTTTAGGCATTCATATTTATCCATTATGTTTCAAAACCTAGAATAATAGAAAATCAGACTGAAGCCACAATTACAGAAAGGTTTATCTTTTACTCGGGGTTAAAACAGGTGTAAACAGGAAATGTCAAAAGGGCTTAGGGAACTGTGAAAAATTTCATCTAAGACCTCAAAACTCCCTCTTCTCCGACGTCACTTGATTCGTTGCTTTCCTCAAACTTCAACATCGAATTATTGAACCTCTGAAACATGAATTATGATGGAACAAAGGTTTGACAATATATTCCACTCCCAGAAAAACATCCTCTAGTAACTAAGATGGACGAAAGCAACTGAAAGCCCATTATGTTTCTAGCTTTTGTTTTGACACAATTCATGACACTGAACACACGCGCTCCGCAAAACTATATATGTATATTATATATTTACTCCACAGCTGAAGGAGGGAGCCATGGCTTGGGGATTGTGTACTCTCATCAAATTTTTAATTTTGATCGGGCTTTTTTGCTTATATTTGAGTTGGGTTAGAAGCGCTGTAGATAATTTTCCCCAGACACCACCAACCCTATAGGTGGCTCTGTCCACAGTTACAATTAAGCTAGATAACCTTATCTTAATTTCTCTCTGATTGCAAAAGCCTTCTCCTTTATTAAACCTTTGACTCTTTGTCACAACTCTACTTTTCAAAGTAATAAAAGACTTTAGCGTAAAGAGCGGGGAGTTGAGGAGGGACGTCGCCTTTTATATACGGAATAATTTCTGTTCGTTTTAAGTTGTAATGTCGCTCCTTAGATTCAGTTAAAAAAACTTTGGCTCAAATTCGAATTGGGCTCAAAGTACATGAAAAATTTAAACGAAATTTGCATATTGATTTTGACAAAGTATCCCCCTCATGTACAGTTTTTTTTGGAAAGTTCACCTCCCAATGTGAAAATTTCCCCGCAAAAAATAACCACTCCCCCACCGAAAATAATTCCCTCGAAAAATGTCTGTATACTTCCTAATAACCAATAAAATATGTAAGCAATAGCAAAGTTCAAAGCTTTTAGCCATTGCCCGTGGGCGTTGAGGGGTTAAGTTATCTTCAAAAACGTAGCTGTTAAATATTTTGACTATTTTGAACCGAAATTGGCTAAAAAAGACCTTTCCCCAGGGGCTTTTGAGGATCGTGGTATCTCCAAAGGTATAGTTTTTCGACCTTTCAACTATGCTGAACGAAATAGCCATCTAAAAATTTCCATCAGGTGATTTTAATAAAAAAGGGCGGGGGAAAGGGCCTAGCTGCCCTCCAATCTTTTTGGTCACCTAAAAAAGGACACTAGAACTTTTAATATTCGTTCGGACGAGTCCTCTTCCGATATTTTAGGACCACTGGGGTCGATATGATCACCCTTGAGATCCCCCCTCTTAATAACAAACAAAGAAAAATTTAAAATAAACCACGCATCCGTGATCTTTCTTCTGGCAAAAAATACAAAATTCCATATTTTTGTAGATAGGAGCTAGAAACCTCAACAGTAGGGTTCTTTTGATACGCTGAATCTGATGTTGTGATTTTCCTTAACATTCTATGACTTTCAGGGGGCTTTCCCTCTTTTTTTTCGCAAATCAGGCAAATTTTCGCAGGCTCTTTAATAACTTATATATTTGAAATCAGCATAATAAGTCGATTGTTTTGATATATCCATTGGTATCAAAATGTCGTTTTTTTTTAGAGTTTCGGTTACTATTTTGGTTACTATTCGGTTCCTGGATGAGAAACAAGAAGGGGATAACCACAGTCCTAGACACATTATAATTATGTTGTGGTCCAAGATTCCAAAAAAGGTAAATGAAAAAACAGATATAACAAATATGATTTTTTTTTTTTTTTTTTGTTCAAGCGAATTAGATTTCTACCCCAAAAATAGTGAGATTAGAAACATTATAGCCCAAAAACCGCCCCCCGCGGGTTTTTCTAGTAGCTTGTCCCGCGAATTTGAAATATTAATAGCCCACTTGGCGGCAAACAGCCCAACCTGGCAACACAGATTGCAATTATTCATTTTCTGTCACTCGAAACCTTATTTTTTGTGATTTTAAGCTGAACTTATTAAATACATTTCAACTGATAACACGTGAAAAGTCAGTATCTCTAATTTCCTGCTATGGTTTTAGAACATAACAAATCTCCAATGAGTTTGGTTTATCTTTTCCAGTGACATTCAGACTCTAGTGAATCATGAAAGAGTGTACTTTCAAGTCCCTATTTTGGGGGACGAGGATCCTTGAACTAACTTTGCAGGGAGTTTCTCCCTTCAAAGAGAAGGGGCAAGGATAGGCTTCCGTTTCATCAAAGGTACACTCGATGCTAAAATGATTCTGGGACAAAAATTATTTCTTTTAGCATAAATTGGTTGGCTCTGTCAAAATCGAATCCAGGCCATAAGAAGACTATATTTTTAGCTACTTGTTGTCTGTGCCAAGTTCACATTATAACTATCATGGTTATATGACAGTAAGATGCAATGAATGTGACTACTTTTTGCTGTCATAGCTAATAGCACTTGTTGTTAAGTGGACTTCTACCACTAACAGCTCAGTGCAGCACCAAGCCGTGTGAGTCCAACACAGCTGCACACGGTCCTCCTCTGTCTCAATTTATTCAAAATTTCCTCTAAATCCTTTCTTACGTTATCTTCCCACCCTATTCGGGGACGACCTGCCATTCTTTTGATCCTAGATGGATGGCTGAAAAGGACGATCCTTGGCACTTTCTACCACAGAACATGTCCTAGCCATCTCATCCTTTCGTTCATTATAGTCTTAAAAAATGAAAATACACATTTTTCGTACAGCTTACTGTTTTAAATAAGGTCAGTCTAACGGGTACAAAAAACTATCAGTAGCCAATTCCTCTAGAAAATATTTAACCAATCCTTCTATGTTTTTCGAAGCGCCCAAGTTTCAGAACCATGCTTGACCACTGTCATCATTGTGGCTTCTAATATTCTAACCTTAGTTTGCAGACTTACCTTCCTGTTCTTCCGAACGTTTTTCAACAGTGAAGAACACCCTGGGCCATGGCTATTCTACTTTAAAATCTTCACTGCTTCCACTATTTCTACTAGCAATACTACCTAGGTAACTGGACACGTCCACTTGATTGGTCTCCTTGTTACCCAAGATCACCCTCGCCTTCATTTATTCCTAGTCTAAGCGGTTTAGTCTTTCAAAACTATTCTGCGCACTGAACTCTCAAAAAAATCGTTCATTTTGCCAATACTTTTATCTAGGGGATTCAAATCATCTGCAATAGAAGTGAGGTTGACACTTAAATAAATATTTGTTTTTTTGTTGGTACTCCCGATAATTTTTATATTAAATGGCCTCGTACAACAGCTTCACTTTCAAAATTGATGTTGATAGACTTTTTTCAGTTAAGATATAGGTCGTCTCGATTACCTCTTTTTGCTTCTTTAAATTGGACACACAGTGTGTGTTTAATTAAATTCGAGGGGCTAATAACTGACCGTCGCAGGTGTCCCTTCCTTCGTGCCTCCGTGCCTCCGGCATACCTGAAACAGCATGTTCCTGGAAGCGAAGGAACACAGTTTTATCTTTGACTTATGGAAAGCGTACGGCGCGTTTTTTACGACGGCAAACTTTCTCCTCTTGAGAGGTTATCTTTACTTGGTCGTGTTGTTTACTGCGTTCGACATTGGAGATCCTGGGTCCTAAAAAATGGACATTATGCTTTGAACGAGAATTTTATAACCAGAAACCTTTACCATTGCCTAGAGATAAATATGGATTCCCTAGAGTTTCTCATTCGTCGATTCAAACGGCTTGGGCTCGAACGTCTTTCCAAACTCTCCGAAATAAATAGCCAACCGTGTGAAGATTTTTTTAGGAAGATGCGGTCTCAAACCAGCACTTACAGTACTGTAATAAACTTTTCGTTCCTCCAACTTCTACATCGAATTCGTCGATATGAAAGTATAACGGATTTTGAAGCTCAATATTCTAATGAACAGTTGTCCTTGCTCAAGGCCAAGCGAGTTAGATCCATTGGTGTTGTGTCTGTCAGTTCCAATTTTTCTTTTCCCGGGGACGATGAAATCAAGCTCGAGCTAGGGCGAGCTCGTATTGAAAGCCAGCGAATAATGAAAGCCTTGATACCCGACGACGTACTTTCTGCTTTCGGTCACCAAGTACCGAATGTTCGTCTTTCTGTACTTCATGACAGTGACTCAAATGATGACTCAGAGGAAAATACTCTGTCCGATAAGCAGGAAAAGGCTTCCGCGACTGACACTGAATCGGGCTCGGAAAGTGACGGCGTCTTTGAAGATTTGCCAGTGATTGCTCACTGTGTGAAACACCAAGTTGAGAAAAATTGGGTTTAGTGAGCCTGTGACGAACATGAAGAATTCTAGGTTTTGTCTTTTCAAGACTTCTGACGGCTCCATAACACCAATAAAAAAATCCACGCTGTTGTGGCTTCTGAGGGAAAGCTCTGAGAAGCTGAGTAGTGACCGATTAAAACGGGTGATGGTCCAGGGCCGACGAGTAGGACTACGTGAGTCGCCACAAACCAATGCAGAGATCGGTGTGAAATCGGAATTGCGTAAAGGTGAATGGTGCGTTTACAGACCGGTTGGCAGGAGAAAGAGAGTATTAGTTGGGCGGGTCATACAGTTTGGCTACTTGTCTGGGCGAAGATGCCACTCTGTTGACACGCAGAATATGGTGATGCCGTTCCCTGACGACATAGGAATTCTGTGCCAGTGGTTCCGGCTGAATGCTGATCTCACATTAACTGCCTCATTGGTAGACCAGGGTTACTGTGACTCCAGCTAGTATACATCATGCATTCAGCAGAACCCGTTTTCTATGGAAATCGGCACCAACATTGTCTTTGGCTTTTGACTCAGACGTCTTCACAAAGCTGAATTCATTTATCCAGAAGAAAAGGGTTCCACTTTTTTGATGTCTCGTCAGCATCGCAATCATCATGTTAAAAATGGCACCGAAACCCAAAACTGACATCAAGACCATAACCACCACCATCGCCATGTTCTGTGTGTCAACAGAAGGAATTTTATTTAACATTTTTCAGAGATAGCTGTTATTTTTTTCCCCCTCCCCTCCTCCTCTCCAGTCGGTGATATTTTAATACAAAACATATAAATCTTACAACTTTATACATTATCATATCACCTAACTTCAAAAAAAAAAAAAAATTATTATATACCAGTCAATATATTAGTGGACATGAAGGCACACTACCATTTAACTTTTTTCTTGCCAAATATCTATCGCTCCTCCCGTTCCAGGGTGTCCTTCCCCCTCTAGGAGACGCTTTTCCGGTGGCATTTTTACTTCAATTTCTTAAAATTCATATCCTTCAATTTTCACTAATACGTATTCGAATTTTAAAGGTGGTATTCCAAAAGGCTTACTCTTACAACTTTAAAATCTTTTAACACAAGAAAAAACTATTTGCTCTTCCGTAGATTGGGCGTCCTCTGTTCACAAGAAACCCATTCTTGCGGTGGCACTTTTTTCCTTCTTTTTTTTCTTTTCTTTTCAGCCCTCTTTACGACCAACCTTAATCAACAAAAAAAACAAAATACAACCAACCCATCAACAAAAAAACAAAAATAACCTTAATACCGACGTGCATGAGGGCACAGAACTGAACAGAATCTTGAACCATGTCTCCTACGGACGAGGAGGCCACCCACATGGGGGCAGCTCCTTCCAGCTCAAGTGCGTGTGCCCCTCGTTCCCCATTCACTTGAGTTCTTGATATAATTTTATGAGTCTCGAATGCATTCCGTGATCTAGGGCGGCGGAAGCGATGAGTACCATCGGAAAACTTGTTATGCTCAGTAGAAGACTTAGTAGTAGAAGACTTAGTGTTTATACTTGTGCTAACCGAACTTAGTTTGATTTACTGAAGCTCATTTGTCCAGTTTCTTAGGGTTTTCATTTGAGCTGTGATTATCGAGATGATTACTGAAACGTACCAATAAATATCTGAGAAACTAGCTATTTTTTTTTAGTTGGTTGCTTTACTTAGCACTTTTTACTAATAACTCGGTAGTAACAGTTTTTTTTACTGTTGCTTTACGGTTTTCTCTTCAAATACCCAAAGGCCTGGGTTTAATAACAAAAAAGTTGGATTCTAAGTACATACGGGAAAAAGGGATCTGTGTGTTTTTTCCGGATTCTTTCGTGTCAAAGCAGCAGATTCCTTTTTTTTAGTACAATTAAGAATCCGAGTCCAAGGGTGCGTCTTGGCACAGCCACTAAACAGAAAAGCAGGTATGATAAAATGGAAAGGGACGTGTGAAGACGTGATAAAAAGGCAACTTTTACCGCTGGCCAAGCCATATTGAATAGGGCTGCGAAGCGTGACGTCAATTCTTGGGCGGGAAATTCAAATAACGATGAAACGTGGATGCGTAGACACGTTTTTTCGGAACTTTGTCGAATTGTTTTGGCCTAAAATATTTGTCGTAGATCCTACTAATCCACCAGAACGTTTTCATGTCGAAATAATACTAGGAATATTGACAATCAGTTGTTAGTTACAACTAGAAACCACGTTTCACGGTACTTTGAATTTCGCACTTTGCTTTTTACGTCATCACCGCGCATCCCTATGTTGCACACAAACACCTATCCGCGCAGCCCTATGTTGTATAACTTAAAAACCGTGTTCCGGGATTTTTTTTGAAATTTTGGGATTTTTTTTGAAGAAAAATCGGAATTTTATTTTTGAGCTGGTGGCAACGCTGCATGTGTAATAGGAAAAAGTGACACCATCAGTGCCATCGTAGGGTTACCTAGTTTTTGCATGGATATCAACAACTTGCAGTCCTCCGTTCTTCTTCTTTAGGTACATATCAGTTGTTTTCAGTCTTGGGGGTTCTTTTCTTTGCCAAATAAACCTGTAAATGATTTTTTCCAAGTTTTAAAAGATCGCTTTTGAAGGTGCTGAAATATTTGACAGATACCGAATAACAGGCAAGCTGTTATATATTTACATATTGCGCCCTTTAGAATATGCCTCCGGCGTGCCTCCGTGCCTCATGCCTCCAGGTGTCCCTCAAAATGCCCAGTTGTTAACCCCTCGATTAAATTGGCTCAGAAACCCCGATCAAAATAAGGAATACACAAGGAATATACTATTTTCATTTCTTGCAAAATTGTGTTCACTTTCAAGGAATTGAAACATTCTAAATCTCAAAATTTAAATTTCTAGCCTGCGTCTTTTGCCCTCTGGAGTTAGATCGTAAGCATCATCTCGAATGGACAAAATATGAATCTGGAGAGTGTCCAAAACACGGTAATTTAAAATGGAAAATTAATAAGATGTTAAAGAATCCATTGCCTGGAAGGGCGTTCCTGTCAATACCAGACGATTTGGTTGAACTTCGGTCTTCTGATATTTATGGTGCAGGACAAGGCATTTTTGCAAAAGTGAATATTGAAGCAAGAACTGTTTTTTGGTCCATATGATGGTGTTCTCCTTGACAAGATTCCTAAAAATAGGATCTACACCTGGCAACTGTATGTAAGTAGGCCTGCCCTCAAAATTTTAACTAATACATATGCATGTCATGGTTGCAGCATTAGCTGCAACCTAGTGAAGAGTGATCAATAGGCCTTAGTAACCAAAAGCTAAAAAACTCGTTTAAAAAAAAACTGCCCAGTGAGAAAAAATAGCGATCTGACACTGATTCAGGAATTGTACTAGTTATTTCGGTTCATCTTAAAAGTAGAAGTTTGTTGCGAAAAGAAATTTTTGGTAATTTGGATAAAAAAAAAACCAAAACCCCTCGAAAATGGCGTCAGATCCAAATGAAAAACGCACCATTGAAATCAGCTTGGTTGAAAACCTTGCATTGGGGAATTACAGTTCCCCATCTTGAACAACAAGGAAAATCATTTTTTTTGCATTGGTAGCATTGATGGGTCTCCTTTTTTTTCTTTTTTTTTCCAGGGCTAGCGAGTTACCAGAGCATAATAGAGAGGTGTTTAATGGCTCATTTAAAAGCTATTTTTATGATCGATGTGATATTTATAAATTCCACCATCTGAAACTTTTGTGTCATTTCTCGAGAAGTGGGGCTAGCGGGCTACCAGACGTCGTAACCAGACGTTTAGCAGGTCATATTAAACCTATTGCTCATATCTGCGTTCTTCTTATCGATTCTACCATCTGCATATGCCAAATGGTACTAAAAACGGACTTTTGGTGCCAAGTCTCAAGTGGAAAAACTTCTTAGAGGGATGTTTTAGGAAATCATTTGAAAGTTATTGCTCAACTTTACGCACTTTTTATCAATTCTACTATCCGGAAGTGCCATATAGAATTCGAAACGGCACTTTTGGTGCCACTTCTTAAGTGCAAAAGCTTGGAAGTATAAAACGGTACCATTGTAATAATTATGGTCCAAAACGTTAACTGGAGGTTTACAAGAACACCCTCCGCATACTCTCCCTCCCAACCCCCTTTGTAAGTTTTATTAGTCCGTTGGGGAGAATTCGCTATGAACTCTTTGTCTTTAACACGGTCAGCCGACGTTGAGGCTTGAAGAATTATTTTTAAGATATAGAATTTTATTAAGAGGAAGAAATTCATAGAATAAGAAATAACTGAATTTCGAAATTCCAAATGACTATTCCTTGACGTAACCCCCTCCCCTCCTCCTGTTCGCAAAAGTTCAGCTTTACTAAACACAGTTTAATGTATTAGTAATAGCAATTTATTATCCAAAAAATACAGAGACAAAATCAATCGATAGCACACCAAAAGCGTCGCTTACGAGGATCTGCTACTAACAAAAAGAAAAAACTAGAAGAAAAAAAAAACAAGAATATTCAGTAATAAGCAGAAGGGGAAACTATGTACCGAAAAAACTTACATAACTAATTCATACACAATAAAACAACATATCATCATGATCCCGAAGCAAAAAAAACAACAAAAAACACACAATTATTATCAATTTCAATTCCATAAATCTCAATCCGTTTCGAAGGTATACTTCCAAGCAACCCCACATGTAGCTCAGATTTAAATTGACTAATGATGAATTCCTTGGTACTTGGGATAAGCTTACTGCATAGCTTAGAACCTCGCTAATTAACTGAAAAAGCAGTCCTACTTTAAATTAATTAAAAAAAACTTTCTGAAAAATAAGTTTTTCAAAGAAAAGTAAAGGCCATTTTAAACTTAAGCTCAGGAGATACAAATACTTGTTAAAATTCAAACTCAAAACGACCAGAAATTACTATTAAAGAATAAATGAAACCCAAAACGAACATAAATTAAATAAACAATCATAGCAAAAAACATACAACAAGTAATAATATAAATGAATAAGTAGATCTTAAAGCGAGTAATGCTTAGATAGAATATGAAAATCAAGTTTAAAACGAAAACAAATATTTTGCTATTAAAGTATAAATGAAACATAAAACGAACAGAAATTAAATAACAGTCAATGCGAACAAACATACAATAGATATTAATGTAAATGAATAAATAAATCTTAAAACGATGTGAAACTTAAATTGAATATGCAAATCAAGTTTGAATCGAATAAAAATAACTACAAACAAGAGTTTGGGTATCGCCTCACTGCAGAAGCCTAATTTCCAATCGAAAGAGCCTGTTTTGAAGTTTCTACGACAACGCCTTCTATAAAAACCGTATATGCCCCCAGGGCATAATTTAAAACCCTTGCCCTGAGGGTTGTGCAGGAGTTTCCTCCTCAAAATATATTTTTCTATCTGGAAATCAACTACGCTGAACAAAATGGCTATCTCAAAATTTTGATTGGATGCGTTGGGGGAAATGATCGACGTGGGAGGGGGGAAGGGGGATAGTTACACTCCAATCACTTTTGACTATTAAAAAGGGCACTAGCCCTTTTAATTTCCAATCGAATGAGCCTGCTTTGAAGTTTCTACGACAACGCCTTCTATAAAAAACCTTATATGCCCCCAGGGCATAACTTAAAACCCTTGCCCTGAGGGTTGTGGGAGAGTATCCTCCTCAAAAATATATTTTCTATCTGGAAATCAACTACGCTGAACAAAATGGCTATCTAAAAATTTTTGATTGGATGTGTATGGGGAAATGATGGGCGTGGGGGGGGGGGGGCTAGTTACACTCCAATCACTTTCGACTATTAAAAAGGGCACTAGCTCTTTAATTTCCAATCGAATGAGTCTGTTTTGAAGTTTCTACGACAACGCCTTCTATAAAAACCTTATATGCCCCCAGGGCATAACTTAAAACCCTTGCCCTGAGGGTTGTTGGGGAGTATCCTCCTCAAAAATATATTTTGTATCTGGAAATCAGCCTTTGAATTTCCAATCGAATGAGCCTTTTTGAAGTTTCTACGACAACGCCTTCTATAAAAACCTTATATGCCCCCAGGGCATATCTTAAAATCCTTGCCCTGAAGGTTCTGGTGGAGTATCCTCCTCAAAAACGTATTTTCTATCTGGAAATCAACTACGCTGAACAAAATGGCTATCTCAAAATTTTGATTGGATGTGTTTTGGGGAATAATGGGCGTTGGGGAGGGGGGGGCTAGTTGCAACCCAATCACTTTCGACTATTAAAAAGGGCACTGGCCCTTTAATTTCCAATCGAATGAGCCTGTTTTGAAGTTTCTACGACAACGCCTTCTAATAAAAAAACCTTATATGCCCCCAGGGTATAACTTAAAACCTTTGCCCTGAGGGTTGTGGGGGTGTGTCCTCCTCAAAAATATATTTTCTATCTTGAATCAACTACGCCGAACAAAATGATCTATCTCAAAATTTTGATTGGATGTGTTTGGGGAAATGATGGGGCGTGAGGGGGTGGGCTAGTTGCACTCCAATCACTTTCGACTATTAAAAAGGGCACTGGCCCTTTAATTTCCAATCGAATGAGCCTGTTTTGAAGTTTCTACGACAACGCCTTCTATAAAAACCTTATATGCCCCCAGGGCATAACTTAAAACCCATGCCCTGAGGGTTGTGGGGGAATATCCTCCTCAAAAATATATTTTCTATGTGGAAATCAGCTACGCTGAACAAAATGGCTATCTCAAAATTTTGATTGGATGTGTTTGGGGAATAATGGGCGTGGGGGGAGGGCTAATTGCCCTCCAATCACTTTCGACTATTAAAAAGGGCACTGGCTGTTTGAATTTCCAATCGAATGAGCCTGTTCTGAAGTTTTCTGCGACAAACGCCTTCTATAAAAACGTTATATGCCCCCAGGGCATAACTTAAAACCCTTGCCCTGAGGGTTGTGGGGGAGTGTCCTCCTCAAAAATATATTTTCTATTTGGAAATCAACTACGCTGAACAAAATGGCTATCTCAAAATTTGTATTGGATGTGTTTGGGGGAATGATGGGCATGGGGGGGGGGCTAGTTGCCCTCCAATCATTTTCGACTATTAAAAAGGGCACTAGAACTCTCGATTTTCAATCGAATGAGCCCTCCTTTGAAGTTTCTACGATGACCCCTTCCGTATGAAGTGCCTCTGGGGAAAAAAATAATAATAAAACATTGGAGCCGTATGGCCTTTACTATTTAACTGAAAAAGCAGTCCTACTTGAAACTAGGCGAGGAACCTCAATATCTCCACTTGTCCGAGTTCCGTGACAATGAACGTTGGACCTTTCCCGAAATATTCCTGTAAAACAGTCTGAAAGGCACCCGTTACAATACGTGTCCATAAAAGCCAGGGTATACAAATCACGCAATCCAGCTGCAGGCATTATATTAATTCCACTGTACACTGACCTGACCGAATCCCGGTTCCCTATTCTACAAATTAATTAAAAAAAACTTTTTCCACAAAATAAGTTTTTTTCAAAGAAAAGTAAAGAAATCCATTAAACAAAAAATGAGCAAAAAATAAAATCAAATAATCTACCAAGCGTGCAACTACCACAAATCAGCATCGATAAATAAATGAAACCCAAAACGAACAGAAATTACAATAAATAACCGAGTCCAACTTAAAACGAGCAGAAATTAACGTAAGTTGGGCGCAAAAACCCTATGACTTCCCAAGACCAGAACAAAATTTGCACTTTACTGAAAAAATATAAATGTTTTGACTTTTATAACTTTAATAAATCAAATAATATTAACATTTTGATTACTAAAACACTTCAAAACACTAAAACTTCAAAACACTAATAAGAAAAAGAACAGGCTTGAAAATATTGCCTGTAAACCGTTTTATCTATCAATCTCCTAACGCAACAGCTCTCAACTTAGTAATTCACACGAGCCCAACGTCATAAGATCACTCAAAAACTAACATAACAAAACTTCAATAAGACAATCAACCGAAATACACAACACTTACGGTATCAACAGACCCTTTGTATTGTACCAAGGCATTTTAGCTACAGTGTTGCGTTTTTTGACACAAATAACAGGGAGTAAAGTAGGGGTTACCCAGCATTTCACTCCTTTATGCGCTAGACATTTACGGATACCCAGGAGTTCCTTGCGCACAATGCGAACACGAGGCGTAACATCATCGCCACAAAAAAGATTCTTATACACATGGAACTGTTTCTCTTGCATTTTGCATTACTCAAAATAGAAAATCGAACCTGTGTATTGTCCACTTTAATTTTTACAAACTTTTTAGGTCACTGAACAACACTAAAAGACGTAAATCTCCAATATCAAATTGCACCACATTGCACCGACAATGCACCAGCACATCCGAAACCAGAGACTTGCTAACTATCGAAGGGCTTCTATAGTTTTTTTTAACTGAAAGTAAGGAGCGACATTAAAACTGAAAACGAACAGAAATTATTCTGTACGTGAAAGGGGCTGTCCACTCCTCTACGCCTCACTCTGTGCTAAAGTTTGACTCTTTCTCATGACTCTATTTTTGAAAACAATAAAAAAAAACTTTAGCGTAAAGAGCGAGGCGTTGAGGAAAGAACAGCCCCTTTCATATACGGAATAATTTCTGTTTAAGTTTTAATGTCGCTCCTTACTTTCAGGCAAGACAACTTTTTTTTTTTTTTTTATTTAATTCAATCACAGAATCAGCTTGTTATGAAGATCCTAAATATGTATTTGATTATTAGCAATTAGTGCAACTATTAGTACACAAGAAAGTTCGTTTAATTATAGAAAACACAAGGAAAACAACTTAATAAGGGGCAATTTCGGTAAAAATATGCCATCAACTTTTGCTTGTATTACAAGAGTACCCAAGTCGCCATCAATACTTTTTTAAATGTATATAAACTACTACTACTACTAAAAACTCAACGCACCAAGCCGCCTGAGGCCAACACAGCTACGCACGCTTCTCCTCCACTCCCAATCTATTCAAAGCCTCCCTTTTTAAACCCGCCCACGAAGTTCCCATTTACTTTAAATCTTTCTTTATGACGTCCTCCCACCCCAGACGAGGACGACCTGCTTTCCGTTTAGCCCTAGACAGGTTGGCCGAAAAGGACAATCTTCGGCAATATATCATCCTTCATCCGCACAACGTGCCCTAGCCACCTCAACCTTTCTTTCATTATAGCCATAGAGAGCGGTATTGAACCACATTTTTCGTATAGCCTATTGTTTGACATGCGGTCAGTCAGCCGGGTACCCAGAACAATCCTTAAGCAATTTCTCTGGAAAATATCTAGCAAATCGTCATTCGCTTTTCGGAGCGTCCATGCTTCAGAGCCATATTTGACCACTGTCATCACTGTAGCTTCTAATATTCTAATCTTGGTTTGCAGACTTATCTTCCTATTCTACCAAACTTTTTTTAACTGTGAAAAAAAACACCTTGAGCCTTGGCTATTCTACTTTTAACATCTTCACTGCTTCCACCATCATTACTAATAATACTACCAAGGTAAATGAAGCTGCCCACCTGTTCAATCTTTTCACTGCCCAACGTCACCTTTTCATCTTCACTTATTCCTAGCTTCAGTCACTTAGTTTTCGTAACATTAATTTTTCAAACCTATTCTAGCACCCTGCACTCGCAAAATCTCTAAAACTTCATTCATTTTGCTCACACTTTCATCTACGATGCTTAAATCATCAGCATAATCTAAGTCCAGGAAACGCTTTCTTCCCCATTTAATTCCGTGGCCTCCCACTGCCTTTCCTTTCCTGTGCTCCTTAAGACAAAGTCCATCAAAATAATCCATATAAAGGGTGATAGAACACAACCCTGCTTAACTCCTGATTTAATACAAAACCAGCTGCTAACCTCATTTCCTACCTTAACCGCAGCAGTGTTATTCTCGTACACTGCACTAATCACTTTAATGTATCTGTCTGGTATACCATACAAGGAAAAAACCTTTACTAAAGCTCTGCTATCAACAGAATCAAACGCTTGCTCATAATCTATAAAACTCAGGAGCAAAGGTGTTTGAAAACTCAGGCACTTCTCAATTATTAGCCTAAGAGTGAAAATTTGGTCGACACATCCTCTACCTTTTCTAAAACCATACTGTTCTTCTCTTAAAAACTTTGTCAACGGCATCTCTCAGTCTAAAAAGTATCATATTAATAAGTAATTTACTACCTACAGAGACCAGACGAATGCCTCGATAATTACTACACTCACTTTTATCACCTTTCTTATAAAGTGGCTAAATTAATGTTTTCCTAAAATCGTTAGGTACTTCCCCTTTTTCAAAAATCATATTCATAATCTTCAGTAACTTATTTCTAACCTCAGAGCCACCATATTTAAGAAACTCATTTACCACCCTAGCAGCACCTGGAGCCTTATTATTTTTTAATCCTTTTAGTACTGTCGCTAATTCCTCCTCAGAAAACAAAAATCTTCCTTCACATCCAAGGTATCACAAAAACTCTTTCATTTTCTTCTATATCTTTTCCTGCAACTCTATCTTGGTTAAGCAAATTCTCAAAATGTTCGGCCCATCTCTCTTTAGTTTTTTCCTTATCGCTAATTGCGGTCCCATTCCTATCTTTAACTGGGCCAAGTCCGGATTAACTACTCCCTCTCAATTTAAGTTATTTGAAAAAAGTGATGATTTTAGGCTGGCTGCAGGTACCCGGGTGGCCTATGGTAACCTGACTAAAATGAATCAAACCTAAAAGTAGTTAACTTAATGTGATATAACCTATCCGCTTAAGCAAAAAAATTATACCTTGAAAAAATGATTCATTTGAAAAATATATCAAAACAACTTGGAAGTAGACCTATATTTATCGATATAGTAAAAATATCTTCATGAAAAATAATTACCCATGGAAAAATATATCCATGAAAAAAAATATATCTTAGGAAAATGACTCATTTGAAAAATATAACTAAAACAACTTGGAAGTAGACCTCTGTTTATCGATATATCAAAAATATCCTCATGAAAAATAATTACCCATGGAAAAATATGTCCTTGAAAAAAAATATATCTTGGGAAAATGATTCATTTGAAAAATATAACTAAAACAACTTGGAAGTAAACCCCTGTTTATCGATATATTAAAAATATCCTATGAAACATAATTACCGATGGAAAAATATCCATGAAAAAAAATATATCTTGGGAAAATGAATCATTTGGAAAATATAAAGCCATTGAAAAAATAATTACCCATGGAAAAATATATCCATGAAAAAAAATATATCTTGGGAAATGATTCATTTGAAAAATATAAACCCATTGAAAAAATAATTACCCATGGAAAAATATATTCATGAAAAAAAATATATCTTGGAAAAATGATTCATTTGAAAAATGTAACTAAAATAACTTGGATGTAGACCTCTGTTTATCGATATATCAAAAATATCCTCATAAAAAATAATTACCAATGGAAAAATATATCCATGAAAAAAAATATATCTTGGGAAAATGATTCATTTGAAAAATATATCCAAAACAACTTGGAAGTAGACCTCTGTTTATCGATATATTAAAAATATCATCATGAAAAATATATCTATGAAAAAAAAAATTATTCATTTGAAAAATATACCCAAAACATCTTGGAAGTCGACCTTGTTTTTTTAAAATATCAAATATTTCATTCGAAATACTATGTTGCATGAAATAAAAAGAGGAAATATGCAATGGTGTTGGTCAAATTGTATTATTTCATTAAATAAGTAAATTCTTTATTTAAAATACCAAATATTTTATTCAAAATACTATGTTGTTTGAAATAAAATGAGGAAATGTGCAATGGTGTTGCTTTAATTGTATTTTTTCATGAAATAAGTTAATGCTTCATTCAAAATACCAAATATTTTATTCGAAGTACTATGTTGCTTGAAATAAAAGGAGAAAGTATGCAATAGTGTTGGTCAAATTGTATTGTTTTATGCAATACGCAATTCTTTATTCAAGATACCAAATATTTTATTCGAAATATTATGTTGCTTGAAATAAAATATGGAAATATGTAATGGTGTTGCTCAAATTGTATTGTTTTCTGCAATAAAAAATTCTGTATTCAAGATACCAAGTATTTTTATTCGAAATATTATGTTGCTTGAAAAAAATATGGAAATATGTAATGGTGTTTGCTCAAATTGTATTGTTTTATAAAAATGAGCAAATGCTTTATTCAAAATACCAAATATTTTATTCAAACACTGTTGCTTGAAATAAAATGAGGAAATATGCATTGGTGTTGCTCAAATTGTATTGTCATAGGCAGCGCAATCGCGCTGCTTAAGTAAAGAACGGTGTTGACCCAATGTATTATTTATTATTTTTTTCCTTTAGACCAGGGTACTTTTTATCGGAGGAGTTGTCTTAGAAACTCCGAAAAGGGCTCATTCGATTGGAAATTAAAGTTTTTTTGCACTTTTTAATAGTCGAAAATGATTGGAAGGCAACTAACACCCCTTTCACGCCCACCATTTCCAAAACGCATCCAATAAAAATTTTGAGATAGCCATTTTGTTCAGCGTAGTTAATTTACACATAGAAATTATGTTTTTGAGGAGAACGCTCCCCCACAGCCCTCAGGACAAGGGTTGTAAGTTATGCCCTGGCGGCATATAAGGTTTTTATAGAAAGTGTTGTCATAGAAACTTCAAAAAATGCTCATTCGATTGGAAATTCAAAGGGCTAGTGCCCCTTTTAATAGTCGAAAGTGATTGGAGGGCAACTAACCCCCTCTGACGCCCACCTTTTTCCCAAACTCATCCAATCAAAATTTTGAGATAGCCATTTTGTTCAAAGTAGTTGATACATCTGGAAATTATACCTTTGAGCAGGACACTCCCTCCACAGCTTCAGGGCAAGGGCTATAAGTTTTGCCCTGGGGGTATATAAGGTATTTATTGAAATTTTTGTCGTAGAAACTTGAAAAAGAGCTCATTCGATTGGAAAATCAAAGGGCTAGTGCCCTTTTTAATAGTCGAAAGTGATTTGAGGGCAACTAACCCCACTCTCACGCCCACCTTTTCCCTAAACACATCCAATCAAAATTTTTAGATGGCCATTTTTGTTCAACGTAGCTGAAAGTTCTGGAAATTATACCTTTGAGCAGGAAACTCCCCCCACAGTTTTCAAGGCCCCTGGGGGCACTTTTAGAAATTTTTGTCATAGAAACTTGAAGGCAATTGGAATTCAAAGGGCTTCCCCAAAGTCGAAAGTGATTTGAGGGAAACTAACCCCCCTCTCCACACCCACCATTTCCCCAAACACATCAATCAAAATTTTGAGATAGCCATTTTGTTCAACGTAATTGAGAGTTATGGATATTAGGTTTTTGAGGGTGACAACCCCCTCGCAGCCCTCCGGGCTAAGGGTGTAAGTTTTTGCCCCGGGGGCATATAATGTTCTTATAGAAAGCGTCGTCGTAAAAATTTAGAAAAGGGCTCATTCAAGCTCTTTTTGACGATGAAAGAGCTAGTTGTACTTTTTTGAAAAAATTCAAATGAATTTACTGAAAAAAAATCTGCAGTGTCAGTTTTATATACATATGCTGATATTTATTCCCTTAAAATCTGAACTGATTTTTGATTTCTTAAAGTTAGAAAATTGAAAACATTTAGAAGATTTTTTTTCAGTAAAGTAAAAATTATATTCTTTGTTTTAGAAACCTTGGGGTTTAGAACTCAACTCATTTTAATATCTGCTCGTTTTGAGTTTGACTCTTATTTATTTTAATTTCTGTTTTTTTTTTTTGGTTTATTTATTTATTGATACTGATTTGTGGTTGTTGTATTCTTGGTACATTATTTGATTCTATTTTTGTTCATTTTGGTTTAATGGAGTTCTTTACTTTTTTTAAAAAACTTTTTTTGTTAAAAAAGTTTTTTTAATTAATTTCTGCTCGTTTTATATTGACATAGTCTTTTTCAGGGGAGAAGACTGAGCCTCTTCTAATGTTAAACAACCATGTTGTTTGAAATAAAATGATAAAATATGCATTGGTGTTGCTCAAATTGTATTGTTTCATTAAATAAGCAAATACTTTATTCAAAAGATCAAATATTTTATCCGTAATATTATGTTGCTGGAAATAAATGAGAAAACATGCAATGGTGTTGTTCAAGTTGTATTGTTTTCATGAAATAAGCAAATATTTTTTCAAAATACCAAATATTTTATTCGAAATACTATGTTGCTTGAAATAAAATTTGCTTATTTCATGAAACAATACAATTTAAACAACACTATTGCATACTTTCTTATTTTATTTCAAGCAATATAATATTTCGGATAAAATATTTGATATTTTGAATAAAGAATTTGCTTATTTCATGAAACAATACGATTTTAGCAACACCAATGCATATTTCCTCATTTTTTTCATATTTCCTCATTTTATTTCATGCAGCATAGTATTTCGAATGAAATATTTTATATTTTAAATAACAAGGTCTACTTCCAAGTTGTTTTGGTTATATTTTCAAATGAATCATTTTCCAAAAATATATCTTTTTTTTTGCATAAGAGGATAGGTTATGTTACATTAAGTTAACTACTTTTAAGTTAGATTCATTTAGGTCAGGTTACCATGGGCGACCCGGGTACCTGCAGCCAGTCTAAGATCATCACTTTTTTCAAATAACTTTATATACATTTAAAAAGTATAGATGGCGACATGGGTACTCTTGCAATGCAAGCAAAAGTTGATGGCATATTTTTTTTACCGAAATTGCCCCTTATTAAGCTGTTTTTTTTGTGTTTTCTATAATTAAACGAACTTTCTTTTATTTACGAACGTCTTTTTAGTAATAAATATATGGAGCTTACGAATTAACTTAGGTAACGAACTTCTATATTCATATATTTTTAATACGTATATTAGGAGTCCAACCCCTTGTCATACCTCGTTCTTTACGCTAAAGTTCGAATTTTGTTCCAATTCTTAAGAAATACCCCTTATAAACAAACTGTTCTCTTCTGAATTCGATTCTCTAGCTAATATGAATTACATTAAAAAGCATTCCTTATACTGAATCTGGTTGCTATGGATTGGTTTCTATGGCATCATAGCTATGGTATCTTGTAAGTACTATTGATGAATAAATTATGTTCCATCAATGTCTATTGACATGGTCAACTCCCTCGGGCTGTAACCTCCGTATATCATTGCAGTCCAAGTATAACTGGTTTACGTCGCTTTATATGTTGTTCGCCCAAGATTATACAAGTTTTTTGGCCCCGAATGTAACGTGTTTGGTTAGTTTTTACGACGTTTGTGTGAAAGCGCATACATACTCACTACTAGTTTACCCTTCGTTCACACTTATGGGATTTTTTTTAACGCAAAACGGCTCACGGATAGCGGGTGAGTGGAAATTACAGTCTCTGCGGCCGTTGAAGCGCAAAAATTACTATGAGATTTAAAAGTATATGCATAGGAATGGGCAAAATCAAGTTCTAGAAGGCAAGAAAAATATTCAAAGGGCTAGCCCGTATTAGCGTAAGCTAATTAATATATAAATAATAATATATACTAATCTTCGACGTTCATTTTCCTAGAAATGTCGTCCCTGGCCTTAAGGATTAACAGTTTGGATTAAAAGGACATGGCCCTCATGTTCTTTGTTATATACAAAGTGTGTAAGAAAAGTAATGAGACTGGCGGTGCTACAAGCGATCATGCAACCCTGCATTGAAATCCTTGAAAGAGCAGGTGCCTCAGAAGTCTCCTATAGTTTAGTTCAAGTTTTTGCTCCATCTGTTAAGTATACGAATTTTGAGACTACGATTAGTGCAAATGGGTTTTGTTGTGCGTCATGCAAAATGGATTATCCAAATTCAGAGCAACGAAGTGTCATTAAATTGTGTGTTGAACTTGAAGAAACGGCTTATATTTATACATAAGCTTATATATATATTATAGCTTATATATATTTATAATAAGAGCTTGAAGAAATGGCTAGATTTATATGCTGATTTCAAATATATACATATTATATTATATATATATATATATACATATATATATATATATATATAGATATATATATATATATATATATATATATATATATATATATATATATTATATATATTATATATATATATATATATATATATATATATATATATATATATATATATATATATATATATATATATATATATATATATATATATATATATATATATATATTGTAAACACTATGTTTCAGAAGTGTGGAGCAATGAGAAGCTTTTTTTTTAAGTACTAAAAAACTTTAGCATTAAGAGCGAGGTGTTGAGGAGGAGGCAACTCCCTTCATATACGGAATAATTTCTGTTTGTTTTAAGTTTTATTGTCGCTCCTCACTTGTTGTTAGAAAAAAACTTGTTTATTTTATTTAATAACCTAACGAAGTGGATGCAATATAATAGGGCCGTTCTTTTGCACTAAGACCTTACATCTAAGATCTCACATCTTTCTGCAAAGATTTTCGTTATTTTAACTCATCTTTGTTCTAAGATCTTACAGCTCACTGATCTTCGCAAAAGTGTGAAGGACGCCATCTTTCCGCCATATAGAACAATGATGAGAGAACTTCAATGATATACTCATCATTTTTCTTAGACCGCTGATCAGAGCAGAATGATGAAAGACGTTTGCAAAAGAACGCTATAAGATGTAAGATCTCTTTTTTTTTTTTTTTTTTTTTTTTTTTTTTTTTTTTTTTTTTTTTTTTTTTTTTTTTTTTTTTTTTTTTTTTTAAATCCCACCTCCTCTCCTCTCCTCTCAGTGGCACTAACATTAAAAAAAAAAACTACTTTTAAACATTACAAAAATCTAAATACCACCTACACTCTACATTTTACTAAAATTAGCAGCCAAAGAGTGGTCTTCGCATTATTGTACTTCTACTAAAATAATTTTTTAATTTTTATTAACAATAAAATAAAATGCTCTCCCGCAGAGAGGACGTCCCCCCTCCACAGGAAGTCCCCGCTTGCGGTGGCCATTTACAACAACAGACAAAAATTCTCAAATTCCAATTCTGCAAAGAAGCCACTACTAAAAAAACTATAAAAAAAAATATCCAAATAAAAAATAAATAAAAAACAAAAACAAAACCCTCTTTTACATTATCATTTCAGCTTATTTTTACAACACACAAAAAAAACACTCTAATATTTAAGAAAAACAAATAAGCTGAAATGACCACCAAACCCCTATTTTTAAACTTCATTTCTTTTCCAATTTCCTTTTTTTTTTTTTTTTTTTTTTTTTTTTTTTTTTTTTTTTTTTTTTTTTTTTTTTTTTTTTTTTTTTTTTGGCTGCTAATTAAAAAAAAACAATTATCAATAATTTTCTTTAAACTATCTTACTGGCAACGCTGTTTTCTCACTCACTCACAAGAAACACACCAGAAAAGCTAGGCCAACACAGCTACTCTCCTCCACCAATCTATTCAAAGCCTCCCTTTTTAAACCCGCAAAGTTCCCATTTCCTCTCCGTCCTCCCACTACTTACCCTTTCTCACTTCTCTTTTTCCACCCACCATATTTACAAATAATTCATAATTCAAAACGAACAATGCCGGCAATTCTGTCATCCTTCCATCCGAAACAAAATCATGCCCTAACCACCTCAACCTTCTTTTCATTATCAAGGACCTAGAAAGCTGGTATTCGAACCACCATTTTTCGTAATAGCCTATTGTTTGAAATACGGTCAGTCAGCCGGGGTAAAAAATCTACTTTCCACTCTTTTCTTATCTCTCAATAATTCCATTTTCTCTTCTCCACCCACCATATTTACAAATAATTCTAATTCCAGAGAAATAAAACCCTCTAAAATTCCATTTTCTTCTCATTAAACTCCTTCTTTCTTTTCCTTCTACTCCACACATAATGACACAATTTCCAATAATATAACACAGATAATTTTTCTTTTCCACTTCCAAATCCGAATTTATGTCAAATTTCACCAGCTTCTTCTTTTCTTCCTCACTTTGAACTTTAATTTTGCACTTTTCACTTAAATCAAAAACAAACAAAAAAAAATTCCCTTATTTTCATCACACTTGATGAACTCGTGGTCTAAACCATCTTCACTACTTCAAAACAAAAAGAGCATTTTTTATCTTCATTTCTCAGGAAACGTGACACTCTATTTCGGTAAGGCAAAATCATGTGTATGACTTGAAACATAAGCTCTCTCACTTTTGTTCCATGGGGAAAGAATGTAGATTTCTAAAGGCATTTTCAAAATTTACAAATGGTTCTTTTCCTTTTACGTGATATCCGTTATTTTCCTCTTCAGGAGTTAAAATCCTGGTTATCTCAGTTTTTATTTCTCTACTATCTGCCATGAGAAGCCCCTTCTCTTGCAGTTGCTTTAATATCGGGAAAGAATCTTTCATGAAAACTGGGACGTTTGTGTCTGAATTTGTTGAACTAGGATTGTTTAGTAGGGGATCCAACCACTCTCTGGTCATTTGAAAGTGTTCTTGTGGTCCAATTTAAAAATCAAGTGTCATTCTAACAAGCATATTTTGGCACAGTTTTCTAAAATCCAGTACTCCTAGACCTCCCGATTCCTTTGGGCAAAAGAGCAACTTCTTACTCAGTTTTTCTAGCTTACCGCTCCATATAAAACGCCACATGTAGGTTTCAATTTTCTTTGCTATAGGTTCCGGGAGGGGTATTACTGGGGCCAGATAAAGTATTCTTGATACACAATACATGTTGACGAAAGTTGATCTCTGGAACAAGGAAAGATTCCTGCCTCTATCTTCGCCACATAGCAAACACTGAATCTCGAGAACTTTCTTTTCCCATGCGTTCTGCCAGCAATTTCCTCTGACTGAAAACTCCACGCCAAGTGTCTTTACTGTAGGACTGACTTCCAGCCAAGTTTCCTTTTCCAAGCTCCTAATCCAACTCGCCTTTGCGCTTTTTGTTAACGGGAGGATCTTGCTCTTTTTCTTGTGAGTCCTGACGGAAAATTTTTCTCGTACCATTCTAGGCCCCGCATTACTGTTTTAATGTCACTCATTTCCATCGGCGAAGAAATTCCCATCATCCACAAAGGCCTCAGACTTGAGAACTAAAGTTGCAGTACTCTGATACCCGTTATTCTGGCTTCTATGTATTTTATCAACGGGTCGAGATAGATCTCGAACAGAAATGAAGAGCTTGGGTTACCTTGCCGGAGCGATATTTCAAGGGGGAATTCCTCAGTGAGGCTTCCGTTTACCACCACTTTCGCCGCTGCGCCACGGTATAGGTTCTTGTAAAAACGCAAATTCACCACAAAACGAATACTTCACCGTCATCAGTTCCCATAGGACTTCCCGGACTACCGAGTCGAAAGCTTTGATAAAATCAACGCATATTAAAACCCATTTGAGATCACTTTCCGATAGTTCCTCTCTTCTAAGGAGTAAGTCGCGTAAAATTGCAAGAATATGTTGGACTTTTCGACCCTTTATGCTCCCGTGTTGGGTCTCACCCAGAATCTCTCCCATCAGCTTTCTGAGTCTATTCATGAGTACTTTGGAACATAATCGGGTATCACAGGAAAGTAGAGAGATGGGCCTCCAGTTCTCGATATGTTGCATGTCTCCCTTTTTTGGCACTAATGTGATGATCGGTAGGGTCTGATCCGGTGTAGCTCCTTCACGTATCATCTCGTTCATTGCTGATAACATGATTTCCGAGATTTCACTAAAAAACACTTTGTAAAAATCGTAGCTTAAACCATCTCTTCCTGGGGCTTTCCTTGTCTTATTAGAACTTAAAGCTTGTTTTAGTTCATCTTCAGTTATGGGCTGACTTAACATTTCATTCTCGTCCTTTGAAACCTTTCACTTCACTTCAAAATCATCAAAAGCATTTGCCTCTCTTGCTTCTTCTTTCCATTTATATAATTCTGAGAAGAAACCGTATACCGTCTTTTTTATTTCTTCGTGATCATCTGTCATCTTTCCATCATGTGTTTTTATTCTGTCAATTTTGCTTTCTTCTCGTCTCCTTTTAGCTTTCAAGATTGTCGCCAGGCTTATTTGTTCTCCCTCATATAAATCGTTTAAACAATTTTTTTACTGTCCAGTTTTCAAAAATTTTCTGCTCGATTTCCTTTAATTGTCGCCTTATTTCATGTATTCGAAAATCGGATCGCCTGTATTTTGGTCTATTTCATCTTTCAGTTGACTAAGGACTTTTCTTAAAAATCGTTCGTGGGCTAACCGCTCTCTTTCGCTTTCCTTTTGTAGGTATTTTGTAGAAAATTTACGATCTGTTTTTTAAATTTAATCCATGCTGTTTAGGGTGGCTTTCGTCTTGTTGTCGTTCTGTGAGTATTTTTCGGATTTTTTCTCGGATTATTTCTTTGTTTCCTTTATCCTTGATAGTATCAGGGTGTAGTTTCCAATACGGAGCTCTCCTGAAACTTGTTTTCCTATTTACATCCCCTATACTTGCTCGGACCGCGTAATGATCAGAGAATAAAACGTGCTCATGCTGAATGGAATTTACAGACTTTTCCATCTCCTTGGATATGTAAATCCTATCGATTCTACTTGCTCCTTAGTTTCCGATTCGGGTGAAAGAAGACTCATTCTTTTTCTTTAGAATCCACATGTCTGTTAAATCATATGCTTTTACCAAGCTTTTCAGATCTTCACTTACTCTCTTTTTGAGACTCGTCCCCGTTCTTGTTTGCACATCCTCTTCTCTGGCTACGCAATTGAAATCTCCCATCAATAATTTACATCCAGTTACAGGGACGTATCTTGGTATGATATTTTGAATAAAAGCAGCTCTGGCTTTGATGTTATTACTTCCCGAAGGCATGTGCACGTTTATGAGCGTGATGTTTTCAATCTGGAGGCTACATACGGTTCCATCTTCTTCAAATTTGAAGTTCTCCGGGTCCACTGCAATATCCTGCTTTAAGAAAAAACCTGTGTCGAAAGATCCACTTGTTGAGAGAAATGAATAACCACTTGCCTCTATTCCACAGACACGAGAAGTGTCAACCTCCTGGACTGCTAATATATCAAAACCTGATACTTTCAGATACTTCGTAAAAACTTCCTGACGTTTTTTTTTGCTTTAGCCCGTTGAAGTTCAGGGTTCCAATTGTTAAATTCATTCTAAAATTGTAAAACTGACAAAAAATATCTTCGGTTTTTTTTTTATTTCTTTCCTTTTCCTTTGTTTGACCTGGTTTCGTTTTCTGTTCCTTCTTTTTTTCTTTCTTTTTCTTGGTTGTTTTCGTTACCTCCGATGGATACTTCGCTGCTGATGTAAGATCTTAGTGCTAAGATTTTACTTTTAAGCATTCTTTGTCAAAAGATGTAAGATCTTAGCACAAAGATGAGTAAAAGAACGGCCCTAATGTTTGTGATTCTCTGTGTATACTCGTGAGAGCATGAAATAACTAGACTCATCATTGGATAAGAAGAAGTTTCCTGCAATTTTTGGCCAGCGATTTCTGTTTAAGAATATCCCTGATTTGGGTGTTAGCCGTGCCCTTGTAATGACATATGTGAATTGCACGCCATGAATCAGCCTGGTTAAAAAATAAGTTCATATAAAGGTAGGCGAATAGTCTTGTTTTCATTCCATTATTATGGGAAAGAAAGGCAGAGGTAAACGCGATTGAATTGAAGCTGAATTTTCAAACCTCGTAATGAACTCTATTGCCCCCAGGGCATAACTTACAGCCTTTTCCCTGGGGAATCTGGGGGGTTTGTCATCCTCAAACACATAATTTCCAGAACTTTCAACTACGTTGAAAAAAATGGCCATCAAAACTTTGATTGAATGTGTTTGGGGAAATGGTGGGCGTGAGAGAGGGTTAGTTGCTCTCCATTCACTTTCGACTATTAAACAGGGCTCTAGCCATTCCAATTTCCAATCGAATGACCCCCTTTTGAAGTTTCTACGACAACACTTTCAATAAACACCTTATATGCCCCCAGGGCATAACTTACAACCTTTGCCCTGGGGCTCTGGTTGGGGGGGGGGGGGTTATCATCCTCAAATACATAATTTCCAGAACTTTCAACTACGTTGAATAAAATGACTATCTCTAAATTTGATTGGGTGTGTTTGGGGAAAATAGTGGACGTGAGAGGGGGGTTAGTTGCCCTTCAATCACTTTCGACTATTAGAAACGGCACTAGCTCTTTGAAATTCCAATCAAATGAGCCCTTTTTGAAGTTTCTACGACAAAACTTTTTATACAAACCTAATATACCCCCAGGGAATAACTTACAATCCTTTCTCTGATGGCTGGGGGGGGGGGGTATCATTCTCAAAGACCTAATTTCTAGAACTTTCAACCACATTGAAAAAAAATGTTATCTCAAAATTTTGATTGGATATGTTTGGGGAAATGGTAGGCGTGGAAGGGGTGTTAATTGCCTTCCAATCACTTTCGACTATTAAAAAGGGCACTAGCCATTTAAATTTCCAATCGAATGAGGCCTTTTTGAAGTTTCTATGACAACACTTTCTATAAAAACCTTATATGCCCCAGGGCATAACTTACGACCCTTGCCCTGAGGGCTGTGGGGGGGGGGTGTCATCCTTAGAGACCCAATTTCTAAAACATTCAAAACGTGAATAAAATGTCTATCTAAAAATTTTGATTGGGTGTGTTTGGGGAAAAGGAGGGAGTGAGAGGGGAATTAGTTACCGTCAAATCACTTTCGACCATTAAAAAGGGTACTAGTCCTTTGAATTTCCAATCGAATGAGCCCTATTTCAAGTTTCTACGACAAAGATTTCAATAAAAACCTTATAAGCCCCCAGGGCAAAACTTTAAATCCTTGCCCAGAAGACTATGGGGGGATTGTCCTGCTCAAAGGTATAATTTCCAGAAATTTCAACTGCTTTGAACAAAATCGCTATTTAAAAATTTTGATTGGATGTGTTTGGGGAAAAGGTAGACGTGAGAGAGGGGGTTAGTTGCCCTTAAATCACTTTCGACCATTAAAAAGGGCACTACCCCTTTGAATTTCCAATCGAATGAGCCCTTTTTCAAGTTTCTATGACAAAGAATGTCAATAAAAACCTTAGATACCCCCAGGGCATAACTTATAACCCTTGCTCTGAAGACTTTGGGGGGAGTGTCCTGCTCAAAGGTATATATCCAGAACTTTCTACTGCGTTGAACAAAAGGGCTATTTAAAAATTTTGATTGGATGTGTTTGGGGAAGACGTGGGCTTGAGAGGGGAGTTAGTTACCGTCAAATCACTTTCGAGCATTAAAAAGGGCACTAGCCCTTTGAATTTCCAATCGAATGAGCCCTTTTTTAAGTTTCTACGACAAAGATTTCAATAAAAACCTTATATGCCCCAGAGCAAAACTTATTACCCTTGCCCTGAAGACTGTAGCGGGAGTGTCCTGTTCAAAGGTATAATTTCTAGGTTTTTTCAACTGCGTTGAACAAAATGGCTATCTAAAAATTTTGATTGGATGTGTTTGGGGGAAAAGGTGGGCGTGAGAGGGGAGTTAGTTGCCCTCAAATCACTTTCTACTATTAAAAAGGCGCTATTCTTTTGAATTTTCAATCGAATGAGCCCCTTTTCAAGTTTTTACGACAAAGAATTTAATAAAAACCTTATATGCCCCCAGGGAAAAACTTACAACCATTGCCCTGAAGACTGTGTGGGGGAGCGTTCTGCTCAAAGGTACAATTTTCAGAACTTTCAACTACGTTGAACAAAATGGCTATTAAAAATTTTGATTGGATGTGTTTGGGGAAAATTTGGGCGTAAGAGAGGGGTTAGTTGCCCTCCAATTACTTTCGATCATTAAAAGGGCACTAGCCCTTTGAATTTCCAGTCGAATGACATTTCTTAAGTTTATACGACAACACTTTCTATAAAAACCTTATGTGCCCCCAGGGTATAACTTACAACTCCTGTCCTGAGGGCTGTTGGGGAGTGTCCTCCTTAAAAACATAATTCCTATCTGTAAATCAACTACGCTGAACAAAATGGTTATCTCAAAATTTTTATTGGATGTGTTTGGGGAAATGGTGGGCTTGGAAGGGGTGTTAGTAGTTTCCGATCAAATGAGACCTTTTCGAAGTTTCTACGACAACTTCTTCGATACGAAGTGCCCTGGTCAAAAGAAAAAATAATAATAATACATTGTGCCAACATCGTTCTTTACTTAGACAGCGCGATTGCGCTGCCTATGACAATACAATTTGAGCAACACTGATGCATATTTTCTCATTTTGTTTCAAGCAACATAATATTTAAAATAAATATTTGGTATTTTGAATAAAACTTTTGTTTATTTCATGAAACAATACAATTTGAGCAACACCATTGCATATTTCCTCATTTTATTTCAAGCAGCATAATATTTCGAATGAAATATTTGGTATTTTGAATAAAACATTTGTTTATTTCATAAAACAATACAATTTGACCGACACCATTGCATATTTCTGCATTTGATTTCAAGCAACATAGTATTTCGAATAAAATATTTGGTATTTTCAATAAAGCATTTGCATATTTCATGAAACAATACAATTTTTTGCAACACCATTACACATTTCCTCATTTTATTTCAAACAACATAGTATTTTGAATAAAATATTTGGTATTTTGAATAAAAAAATTTACTTATTTAAGGAAATGATACAATTTGACCAAACCCCATTGCATATTTCCTTTCATGCAACATAGTATTTCGAATGAAATATTTGATATTTTGAACAGAAAGGTCAACTTCCAAGTTGTTTTCCGCATATTTTTCAAATGAATCATTTTTCCAAGATATTTTTTTTCCATGGATATATTTTTTCATGGGTAATTATTTTTCATGAAGATATTTTTATTTTATCGATAAACATAGGTCTACTTCCAAGTTGTTTGGGTATGTTTTTCAAATGAATCATTTTCCCAAGGTATAATTTTTTTTTTTGCATAAGTGGATAGGTTGTGTCACATTAACCTAACTACTTTTAGGTTAGATTCATTTAGGTTGGGTTACCATGGGTGACCCAGGTACCTGCAGCCAACCTAAAATCATCACTTTTTTCAAATAACTTTATTTACATTTAAAAGTATAGAGGGCGACATGGGTACTCTTGCAATGCAAGCAAAAGTTGATGGCAGATTTTTAGCGAAATTGCCCCTTATTAAGTTGTTTTCCTTGTGTTATCTATAATTAAGTGAACTTTCTCGTGTACTAATAGCTGCACTAATTGCTAATACACAAATACATATTTAGGATCACCATAAAAAGCTGATTCTTTGATTGAATTGAATAAAAAAAAACAAGTTTTTTTTTTAACTGAGACTAAGGAGCGACATTAAAACTTAAAACGACCAGTAATTATTCCGTATATGAAAGGGGCTGTCCTTTTCTGAACGCCTCGCTCTTTACGCTAAAGTTTTTTTTTATTGTTTTAGAAAATAGAGTTGTGAGAAAAAAAGTCAAACTTTAGCACAAAGAGCGAGGCGTTGAAGAGGGGACAGCTTTCACATACGGAATATTTCTGTTCGTTTTCAGTTTTAACGTCGCTCCTTACTTTCAGTTAATAAAAACTTGTCTTTTGTTTAATTTTTGAACGTTTTTTAATTAATGCAGGTTTTGATTTTCCCTCACTCTACATGAATAATTAAAACGAAATTTGGACATTAATTTTACTTTTTTTGGTTAAATGGCTTTCTCGGAAGTTGTTTAATTTTATTTACGAACGGTTTTATTAGTAATAATTATACGTAACTTACGAATTAACTTTCGTAACGAACTTCTATATTCATTTATTTTTTATGCGGTATATCAGGGGGTTCGCCCCCTAATCAATACCTCGCTCTTTACGCTTAAGTTCAAATTTGTTCCTGCTCTTTAAAAATGACTCCTTATAAACAAACTGTTCTCTGTCTGAATTCGATACTCTTACTAATATGAATTACATTGAAAATCACACTTTATATTGAATCTGATTGCTATGGATTGGTTGCTATGGCATCATAGATATGGTATCCTGCAGGAACTAATGATGAATATATTATGTTCCATAAGTATCTACTGACAGGGTCTGCTCCCTCATGCTATAAGCTCCGTATATCATTATAGTCCAAGTACAACCGGTTTACGTCGCTTTATATGGTGTTCGTCAGTATTATATACAAATTGTTTGGCCCCGAATGTAACGTGTTTGGTACGTTTCTACGATGTTCGTGTGAAAGTGCATACATACTCACTACTTGAAATGTATAATTTTTTTTCATTTGAAGATTGCTCACTACTTTCATCAAAATGGCTATGTAATATTTTGTTAGAAATTTCAAAGAATTGAGTCGGAATAATTTTGAAATACATTAGTTGATCAGTTAATTCATAAGATTAATTAATCTGAATCCCAAAATGCAGTGGCCTTATTCTGGGCCAGCAATGCTTGGACATTGGAAGCAATTCTAATTTAAGTGTTCATTTCCGGTACATTTACAAGCCAGAAAAATTCAGAGACGCTTTTCCGATAGAATATAGCAACTGGATACGTTGGGTCAACACGGCTAGATTTGAGGAGGAGCAGAATATGATTGCATTTCAGCTTGACGGTGACTACTACTATATGTAAGCTAAGTCTACCTAATTTCAACATTAGCTTTATCTACTTACCCCTTTCCCGCACCCCACACAAAACTAACAGGTTATATATAGTTAGATGCAAAATTCATTATAATATTAATAATATTATTATGGTCCTCTATACATACAAGACTGTAAAGGATTGCAGTAAAGTAAATTTAAAAAGAAATTATTTATATGAAGGAAAAGAAAATAATGTAGAAAGTAAAAAAGACACAGCAAAAAGAACACGGAAACTCTTAACTTTAAACAACGTTTTGTTAACAAAATCAAACCTGTCCCCTAAATTTCCAAAGATAGGTCTTTTCTTATATTCAATTACAAAAACTGAAAAAATCCTCTCCCCCTTACATTTTTGTGAATTGGCACCCCTTACTACTACTATGTGTAACTTGAATTCGTTCTAGCTTCATATAAATAGAACTGTCTGCCCCCCCCCCCCTCCTTATCCTGCATAAAAAGTACGATAGGTTTTGTTTCATTTACTTTTTAGGGATTGATGATTATCAGAAGCAGCACTATAGCGTTGCCTATAGTAAAGAGACATAAGGCTTCAGTGTTTTATTATTTATTAATTAAAAAAACTTTAAAAAAAAAGTTCTTGAAAGAAAAGTAAAGAGCCATATTAAATTTAAGACCAGCATAAATTAATTCCTATAGTTATTCAAATCCAAAACTACCAAAAATTACTATTGAAGAATAAATGAAACTCAAAACGAAAAGAAATTAAATAAACAATCACAGCCAACAAACATATAACAGTTACTAACATAAATAAATAAATAAATCTTAAAATGAGTAAAACTTAAACTGAATATTCAAATCAAACTGAAAACGATCAAAAATCACTATAAACAGGAGTTGGCTACTGCCCCCTTCCCCGTCACTGAACTTTAAAGTCTAAAGCCTACTGCGTCAATTTCATTTTACTGGAAATTATATGCCTTGAACAATCTTTGGAAAGAACTAATAAAATCAAACCAAATATTTTATATATAGTGGTGTTAATTGCCAAAAGCTAAACAATTCAAGATTTTAAATACAAAAGAATATATTTGTGATACAATTTGTTTTCAGTAAAGCGCAAACGACGCAGTAGGCTTCTAGTTCGCAATAGATTTCTACATTAGACAAAAGTGCATTTAACGAATAATAAAAAAAAAAAACCTCAACTATCTTGTGAGTAGTATTGCTACAATTAAAGAGAGCGGGCAGTCCCCCCATATTGCTACAATTAAAGAGAGCGGACAGTACTCCCATATAGCTATAATGATAAGAAGCGGACAGTACTCCCGCCATACAAGCAGACAGTGTAATGACCGGATTCAACTACCGTGAAAAATTCGTGCTGATCTCTGTTCAAAGTGCGTGATGTTTTCATGGTAGTGATTCGTTTCCTCTGTCCTGTAGTAATTTCCAATCTGTCTGCTACCTTTAATTGTACACAGTAATTTTTTTTGGTATGGATGTTTTATTGTATGAATATATAGATTTTTAATTTTAATAGTTTTTTTTTATTGATGTCATTTTATTGTACTCTAATGATGATATTTTTCTTTTCCAATGATACGATTTTTTACATTCTAAGTATCTTCCCATTGATTTTTATGAAATTTGTGTTTGATATAGGAATCGAACGTGAGACCCGTGATTTGCTAAGGTAAAAGAACGACACGTTAATTGACTGAACCACAAAGCCATTGAACAAATTATGATTTTAGAAATACATCCAATGTATTGTTTCTGGGACATTGCCCAACTGATGTTAAGCGTCACAATATCGTAACAGGTTCATTCCATTGAACTGGAACAAGTTCAAGCACATTCGATTTATCAATTGGATTTTTGATAGGTGTTAAAAGTGACCTGTTTCGGGGTATTTTTATGGCATCATCGTGAGAATATGCATACCACGATGATTTGAGATGCATACTAGACAAACCTATTTCTTCTGATACTTGGGCCCCAAGTCCTACCCCTATCCCTCAGCCCTATCCCTCCATCCTCCCTCCAACCCCCCCCCCCCCCCCTCCCCTCCCACCAACACCCCCCCTCAACTTTTTTTTAAACTTTTTTTAAACTTTTTTAAACTTTTTTTTAAACTTTTTTTTAACTTTTTTTTAACTTTTTTTTAACTTTTTTATGGTCATTGTACTGTCTGCTTGTACCTTGGTTTACCTTGTCACAGTTACATTCTCATGATTTTTCAAAATCATTTTGAATTTCTTTCATTGAAATTCAAGAGTTGGATTATTTGAGTAGTGTTTTGTTGTGGTTTACCTTGTCACACTTACATTCTCTTGATTTTTCAAAGTTCATTTTGGATTTCTTTCGTTGAAATGCAAGAGTTGGAATATTTCAGTAGTGTTTTGTTGTGCTTTACCATGTCACAGTTACATTCTCTTGATTTTTTTCAAAGTTCATTTTGGATTTCTTTCGTTGAAATACAAGAGTTGGAATATTTCAGTAGTGTTTTGTCATTGTTTACCATGTCACAGTTACATTTTCTTGATTTTTCAAAGTTCATTTTGGATTTCTTTCGTTGAAATGCAAGAGTTGGAATATGTGAGTAGTGTTTTGTCATGGTTTACCTTGTCACAGTTACATTCTCTTAATTTTTCAAAGTTCATTTTGAATTTCTTTCGTTGAAATGCAAAAGTTGGAATATTTCAGTAGTGTTTTGTTGTGCTTTACCATGTCAAAGTTACATTCTCTTGATTTTTCAAAGTTTATTTTGGATTTCTTTCGTTGAAATGCAAGAGTTGGAACATTTCAGTAGTGTTTTGTCAGGGTTTACCATGTTACAGTTACATTCTCTTGATTTTTCAAAGTTCATTTTGAATTTCTTCTTTCATTTTGGTTTTTTTACATTCTCTTGATTTTTCAAAGTTCATTTTGAATTTCTTTCGTGAAATGCAAGAATTGGAATATTTCAGTAGTGTTTTGTCGTGGTTTACCACGTCACAGTTACATTCTCTTGATTTTTCAAAGTTCATTTTGAATTTCTTTCGTGAAATGCAAGAGTTGGAATATTTCAATAGTGTTTTGTCAACCTTGTCACAGTTACATTCTCATGATTTTTCAAAGTTCATTTTGGATTTCTTTCCTTGAAATGCAAGAGTTGGAATATTTCAGTAGTGTTTTGTCGTGGTTTACATTGTCACAGTTACATTCTCTTTATTTTTCAAAGTTCATTTTGGATTTCTTTCGTTGAAATGCAAGAGTTGGAATATTTCAGTAGTGTTTTGTTATGGTTTACCTTGTCACAGTTACATTCTCTTGATTTTTCAAAGTTCATTTTAGATTTCTTTCTTTGAAATGCAAGAGTTGGAATATTTCAGTAGTGTTTTGTCGTGGTTTACCTTGTCACAGTTACATTCTCTTGATTTTTCAAAGTTCATTTTGATTTTTACATTCTCTTGATTTTTCAAAGTTCATTTTGGATTTCTTTCGTTGAAATGCAAGAGTTGGAATATTTCAGTAGTGTTTTGTCATGGTTTACCTTGTCACAGTTACATTCTCTTAATTTTTCAAAGTTCATTTTGAATTTCTTTCGTTGAAATGCAAGAGTTGGAATATTTCAGTAGTGTTTTGTTGTGCTTTACCATGTCACAGTTACATTCTCTTGATTTTTCAAAGTTCATTTTGGATTTCTTTCGTTGAAATGCAAGAGTTGGAATATTTCAGTAGTGTTTTGTCATGGTTTACCATGTCACAGTTACATTCTCTTGATTTTTCAAAGTTCATTTTGAATTTCTTTCGTTGAAATGCAAGAGTTGGATTGTTTCAGTAGTGTTTTGTCGTGCTTTACCTTGTCACAATTACATTCTCTTAATTTTTTCAAAGTTCATTTTGAATTTCTTTCGTTGAAATGTAAGAGTTGGAATATTTCAGTAGTGTTTTGTCGTGGTTTTACCTTGTCACAGTTACATTCTCATGATTTTTCAAAGTTCATTTTGAATTTCTTTCATTGAAATGCAAGAGTTGGATAATTTCAGTAGTGTTTTGTTGTGGTTTACCTTGTCACACTTACATTCTCTTGATTTTTCAAAGTTCATTTTGGATCGTTGAAATGCAAGAGTTGGAATATTTCAGTAGTGTTTTGTCATGGTTTACCTTGTCACAGTTACAGGCTCTTAATTTTTCAAAGTTCATTTTGAATTTCTTTCATTGAAATGCAAGAGTTGAAATATTTCAGTAGTGTTTTGTTGTGCTTTACCTTGTCACAGTTACATTCTCTTGATTTTTCAAAGTTCATTTTGAATTTCTTTCGTTGAAATGCAAGAAATGGAATATTTCAGTAGTGTCTTGTCGTGGTTTACCTTGTCACAGCTACAGTTTCTTACTTTTTCAAAGTTCATTTTGAATTTCTTTCGTTGAAATGCAAGAGTTGGAATATTTCATTAGTGTTTTGTTGTGCTTTACCTTGTCACAGTTACATTCTCTTGGTTTTTAAAGTTCATTTTGAATTTCTTTCATTGAAATGCAAGAGTTGGAATATTTTAGTAGTGTCTTGTCGTGATTTACCTTGTCACAGTTACATTCTCTTGATTTTTCAAAGTTCATTTTTGATTTGTTTCGTGAAATGCAAGAGTTGGAATATTTCAGTAGTGTTTTGTCGTGGTTTACCTTGTCACAGTGACATTCTCTTGATTTTTCAAAGTTCATCTTGAATTTCTTTCGTTGAAATGCAAGAGTTGGTATATTTCAGTAGTGTTTTGTCGTGGTTTACCGTGTCACAGTTACATTCTCTTGATTTTACAAAGTTCATCTTGGATTTCATTCATTGAAATACAAGAGTTGAATTATTTCAGTAGTATTTTGTTGTGGTTTACCTTGTCACACTTACATTCTCTTGATTTTTCAAAGTTCATTTTGAATTTCTTTCTTTGAAATGCAAGAGTTGGAATATTTTAGTAGTGTCTTGTCGTGGTTTACCTAGTCACAGTTATATTCTGTTGATTTTTCAAAGTTCATCTTGAATTTCTTTCGTTGAAATGCAAGAGTTGGTATATTTCAGTAGTGTTTTGTCGTGGTTTACCGTGTCACAGTTACATTCTCTTGATTTTTTCAAAGTTCATCGTGGATTTCTTTCATTGAAATGTGTTTTGTCGTGGTTTACCTTGTCACAGTTACATTCTCTTGATTTTTCAAAGTTTATTTTGAATTTCTTTCATTGAAATGCAAGAGTTGAATTATTTCGGTAGTGTTTTGTCGTGGTTTACCTTGTCACAGTTACATTCTCTTGATTTTACAAAGTTCATCTTGGATTTCATTCATTGAAATGCAAGAGTTGAATTATTTCAGTAGTATTTTGTTGTGGTTTACCTTGTCACACTTACATTCTCTTGATTTTTCAAAGTTCATTTTGGATTTCTTTCGTTGAAATGCAAGAGTTGGAATATTTCAGTAGTGTTTTGTTGTGCTTTACCTGGTCACAGTTACACTCTCTTGATTTTTTAAAGTTTATTTTGGATTTCTTTCGTTGAAATGCAAGAGTTGGAATATTTCAGTAGTATTTTTTGTCGTGGTTTACCTTGTCACAGTTACATTCTCTTGATTTTTCGAAGTTCATTTTGAATTTATTTCGTGAAATGCAAGAGTTGGAATATTTCAGTAGTGTTTTGTCGCGGTTTACCTTGTCACAGTGACATTCTCTTGATTTTTCAAAGTTCATCTTGAATTTCTTTCATTGAAATGCAAGAGTTGGAATATTTCAGTAGTGTTTTGTCGTGGTTTACCGTGTCACAGTTACATTCTCATGATTTTTTCAAAGTTCATTGTGGATTTCTTTAATTGAAATGTGTTTTGTTGTGCTTTACCTTGTCACAATTACATTTTCTTGATTTTTCAAATTTCATTTTGGATTTCTTTCGTTGAAATGCAAGAGTTGGAATATTTCAGTAGTGTTTTGTTGTGCTTTACCTTGTCACAGTCACATTCTCTTGATTTTTCAAAGTTCATTTTGGATTTCTTTCGTAAAATGCAAGAGTTGAATATTTCAGTAGTGTTTTATCGTGGTTTAGCATGTCACAGTTACATTCTCTTGATTTTTCAAAGTTCATTTTGAATTTATTTCGTGAAATGCAAGAGTTGGAATATTTTAGTAGTGTTTTGTCGTGGTTTACCTTGTCACAGTTACATTCTCTTGATTTTTCAAAGTTCAACTTGGATTTCTTTCATTGAAATGCATGAGTTGGAATATTTCAGTAGTGTTTTGTCATGGTTTACCTTGTCACAGTTACATTCTCTTGATTTTTCAAAGTTCATTTAGGATTTCTTTCATTGAAATGCAAGAGTTTGAATATTTCGGTGATGTTTTGTCGTGGTTTACCTTGTCACACAGTTACATTCTCTTGATTTTTAAAAGTTCATTTTGAATTTCTTGCATGGAAATACAAGAGTTGGAATATTTCAAAAGTGTTTTGCTATGGTTTACCTAGTCAATGTTACATTCTCTTGATTTTTCAAAGTTCATTTTGGATTTCTTTCATTGAAATGCAAGAATTGGAATATTTCAGTAGTGTTTTGATTAGGTCAGGTTAGGTTTTTTTGTCGTGGTTTACCGTGTCACAGTTACATTCTCTTGATTTTTTCAAAGTTCATTGTGGATTTCTTTCATTGATATGTGTTTTTGTTGTGCTTTACTTGTCACAATTACATTCTCTTGATTTTTCAAAGTTCATTTTGGATTTCTTTCGTTGAAATGCAAGAGATGGAATATTTCAGTAGTGTATTGTTGTGGTTTACCTTGTCACAGATACATTCTCTTGATTCTTCAAAGTTCATTTGGAATTTCTTTCGCTGAAATGCAAGAATTGGAATATTTCAGTAGTGTTTTGTTGTGCTTTACCTTGTCACAGTTACATTCTCTTGGTTTTTCAAAGTTCATTTTGAAAGTTCTTTCATTGAAATGCAAGAGTTGGAATATTTTAGTAGTGTCTTGTCGTGGTTTACCTTGTCACAGTTACATTCTCTTGATTTTTTCAATGTTCATTTAGAATTAGTTTCGTGAAATGCAAGAGTTAGAATATTTCAGTAGTGTTTTGTCGTGGTTTACCTTGTCACAGTGACATTCTCTTGATTTTTTCAAAGTTCATCTTGAATTTCTTTCGTTGAAATGCAAGAATTGGAATATTTCAGTAGTGTTTGTCGTGGTTTATCGTGTCACAGTTACATTCTCTTCATTTTTTCAAAGTTCATTGTGGATTTCTTTCATTGAAATGTGTATTGTTGTGCTTTACCTTGTCACAGTTACATTCTTTTGATTTTTCAAAGTTCATTTTGGATTTCTTTCGTAAAATGCAAGAGTTGGAATATTTCAGTAGTGTTTTATCGTGGTTTACCGTGTCACAATTACATTCTCTTGATTTTTCAAAGTTCATTTTGAATTTCTTTCGTGAAATGCAAGAGTTGGAATATTTTAGTAGTGTTTTGTCGTGGTTTACCTTGTCACAGTTACATTCTCTTGATTTTACAAAGTTCATCTTGGATTTCTTTCATTGAAATGCAAGAGTTGAATTATTTCAGTAGTTTTTTGTTGTGGTTTACCTTGTCACACTTACATTCTCTTGATTTTTCAAAGTTCATTTTGATTTCTTTCGTTGAAATGCAAGAGTTGGAACATTTCAGTAGTGTTTTGTCATGGTTTACCATGTCACAGTTACATTCTCTTAAATTTTCAAAGTTCATTTTGAATTTCTTTAGTTGAAATGCAAGACTTGGAATATTTCAGTAGTGTTTTTGTGCTTTACCTTGTCACAGCTATATTTCTCTTGATTTTTCAAAGTTCATTCTGAATTTCTTTCGTTGAAATGCAAGAATTGGAATATTTCAGTAGTGTCTTGTCGTGGTTTACCTTATCACAGTTACATTCTTAATTTTTCAAAGTTCATTTTGAATTTCTTTCGTTGAAATGCAAGAGTTGGAATATTTCAGTAGTGTTTTGTTGTGCTTTACCTTGTCACAGTTACATTCTCTTGATTTTTCAAAGTTCATTTTGAATTTCTTTCGTCGAAATGCAAGAATTGTAATATTTCAGTAGTGTCTTGTCGTGGTTTACCTTGTCACAGTTACATTTTCTTAATTTTTCAAAGTTCATTTTGAATTTCTTTCGTTGAAATGCAAGAGTTGGAATATTTCAGTAGTGTTTTGTTGTGCTTTACCTTGTCACAGTTACATTCTCTGGATTTTTCAAAGTTCATTTTGAATTTCTTTCGTTGAAATACAAGAGTTGGAATATTTCAGTAGTGTTTTGTCATGGTTTACCATGTCACAGTTACATTCTCTTGATTTTTCAAAGTTCATTTTGGATTTCTTTCGTTGAAATGCAAGAGTTGGAATATGTCAGTAGTGTTTTGTCATGGTTTACCTTGTCACAGTTACATTCTCTTAATTTTTCAAAGTTCATTTTGAATTTCTTTCGTTGAAATGCAAAAGTTGGAATATTTCAGTAGTGTTTTGTTGTGCTTTTACCATGTCAAAGTTACATTCTCTTGATTTTTCAAAGTTCATTTTGGATTTCTTTCGTTGAAATGCAAGAGTTGGAACATTTCAGTAGTGTTTTGTCAGGGTTTACCATGTTACAGTTACATTCTCTTGATTTTTCAAAGTTCATTTTGAATTTCTTTCATTTTGGTTTTTTACATTCTCTTGATTTTTCAAAGTTCATTTTGAATTTCTTTCGTGAAATGCAAGAGTTGGAACATTTCAATAGTGTTTTATCAACCTTGTCACAGTTACATTCTCATGATTTTTCAAAGTTCATTTTGGATTTCTTTCCTTGAAATGCAAGAGTTGGAATATTTCAGTAGTGTTTTGTCGTGGTTTACATTGCCACAGTTACATTCTCTTTATTTTTCAAAGTTCATTTTGGATTTCTTTCGTTGAAATGCAAGAGTTGGAATATTTCAGTAGTGTTTTGTTATGGTTTACCTTGTCACAGTTACATTCTCTTGATTTTTCAAAGTTCATTTTAGATTTCTTTCTTTGAAATGCAAGAGTTGGAATATTTCAGTAGTGTTTTGTCGTGGTTTACCTTGTCACAGTTACATTCTCTTGATTTTTCAAAGTTCATTTTGGATTTTTACATTCTCTTGATTTTTCAAAGTTCATTTTGGATTTCTTTCGTTGAAATGCAAGAGTTGGAATATTTCAGTAGTGTTTTTGTCATGGTTTACCTTGTCACAGTTACATTCTCTTAATTTTTCAAAGTTCATTTTGAATTTCTTTCGTTGAAATGCAAGAGTTGGAATATTTCAGTAGTGTTTTGTTGTGCTTACCATGTCAAAGTTACATTCTCTTGATTTTTCAAAGTTCATTTTGGATTTCTTTCGTTGAAATGCAAGAGTTGGAATATTTCAGTAGTGTTTTGTCATGGTTTACTATGTCACAGTTACATTCTCTTGATTTTTCAAAGTTCATTTCGAATTTCTTTCATTGAAATGCAAGAGTTGGATTGTTTCAGTAGTGTTTTGTCGTGCTTTACCTTGTCACAGTTACATTCTCTTAATTTTTCAAAGTTCATTTTGAATTTCTTTCGTTGAAATGTAAGAGTTGGAATATTTCAGTAGTGTTTTGTCGTGGTTTACCTTGTCACAGTTACATTCTCATGATTTTTCAAAGTTCATTTTGAATTTCTTTCATTGAAATGCAAGAGTTGGATTATTTCAGTCGTGTTTTGTGTTGTGGTTTACCTTGTCACACTTACATTGTCTTGATTTTTCAAAGTTCATTTTGGATTTCTTTCGCTGAAATGCAAGAGTGGGATATTTCAGTAGTGTTTTGTCATGGTTTACCTTGTCACAGCTACATTCTCTTAATTTTTCAAAGTTCATTTTGATTTTCTTTCGTTGAAATGCAAGAGTTGTAATATTTCAGTAGTGTTTTGTTGTGCTTTAGCTTGTCACAGTTACATTCTCTTGGTTTTTCAAAGTTCATTTTGAATTTCTTTCATTGAAATGCAAGAGTTGGAATATTTTAGTAGTGTCTTGTCGTGGTTTACCCTGTCACAGTTACATTCTCTTGATTTTTCAAAGTTCATTTTGATTTGTTTCGTGAAATGCAAGAGTTGGAATATTTCAGTAGTGTTTTGTCGTGGTTTACCTTGTCACAGTGACATTCTCTTGATTTTTCAAACTTCATCTTGAATTTCTTTCGTTGAAATGCAAGAGCTGGTATATTTCAGTAGTGTTTTGTCGTGGTTTAACGTGTCACAGTTACATTCTCTTGATTTTTTCAAAGTTCATTATGGATTTCTTTCATTGAAATGTGTTTTGTTGTGCTTTACCTTGTCACAATTACATTCTCTTGATTTTTCAAAGTTCATTTTGGATTTCTTTCGTTGAAATGCAAGAGTTGGAATATTTCAGTAGTGTATTGTTGTGCTTTAACTTGTCACAGCTACATTCTCTTGATTTTTCAAAGTTCATTTTGAATTTCTTTCGTTGAAATGCAAGAATTGGAATATTTCAGTAGTGTCTTGTCGTGGTTTACCTTGTCAGAGTTACATTCTCTTAATTTTTCAAAGTTCATTTTGAATTAGTTTCGTGAAATGCAAGAGTTGGAATATTTCAGTAGTGTTTTGTTGTGCTTTACCTTGTCACAGCTACATTCTCTTGGTTTTTCAAATTTCATTTTGAATTTCTTTCATTGAAATGCAAGAGTTGAATATTTTAGTAGTAGTGTCTTGTCGTGGTTTACCTTGTCACAGTTATATTCTCTTGATTTTTCAAAGTTTATTTTGAATTTCTTTCATTGAAATGCAAGAGTTGAATTATTTCAGTAGTGTTTTGTCGTGGTTTACCTTGTCACAGTTACATTCTCTTGATTTTACAAAGTTCATCTTGGATTTCATTCATTGAAATGCAAGAGTTGAATTATTTCAGTAGTATTTGCTGTGGTTTTACCTTGTCACACTTACATTCTCTTGATTTTTCAAAGTTCATTTTGGATTTCTTTCGTTGAAATGCAAGAGTTGGAATATTTCAGTAGTGTTTTGTCATGGTTTACCTTGTCACAGTTACATTCTCTTAATTTTTCAAAGTTCATTTTGAATTTCTTTCGTTGAAATGCAAGAGTTCGAATATTTCAGTAGTGTTTTGTTGTGCTTTACCTTGTCACAGCTACATTCTCTTGATTTTTCGAAGTTCATTTTGAATTTCTTTCGTTGAAATGCAAGAATTGGAATATTTCAGTAGTGTCTTGTCGTGGTTTACCTTGTCACAGTTACATTTTCTTAATTTTTCAAAGTTCATTTTGAATTTCTTTCGTGAAATGCAAGAGTTGGAATATTTCAGTAGTGTTTTGTTGTGCTTTACCTTGTCACAGTTACATTCTCTTGATTTTTCAAAGTTCATTTTGAATTTATTTCGTTTGAAATGCAAGAATTGGAATATTTCAGTAGTGTCTTGTCGTGGTTTACCTTGTCACAGTTACATTCTCTTAATTTTTCAAAGTTAATTTTGAATTTCTTTCGTTGAAATGCAAGAGTTGGAATATTTCAGTAGTGTTTTGTTGTGCTTTACCTTGTCACAGTTAACTCTCTTGATTTTTTAAAGTTTATTTTGGATTTCTTTCGTTTAAATGCAAGAGTTGGAATATTTCAGTAGTATTTTTGTCGTGGTTTACCTTGTCACAGTTACATTCTCTTGATTTTTCGAAGTTCATTTTGAATTTATTTCGTGAAATGCAAGATTTGGAATATTTCAGTAGTGTTTTGTCGTGGTTTACCTTGTCACAGTGACATTCTCTTGATTTTTCAAAGTTCATCTTGAATTTCTTTCATTGAAATGCAAGAGTTGGAATATTTCAGTAGTGTTTTGTCGTGGTTTACCGTGTCACAGTTACATTCTCATGATTTTTTTCAAAGTTCATTGTGGATTTCTTTCACTGAAATGTGTTTTGTTGTGCTTTACCTTGTCACAATTACATTCTCTTGATTTTACTAATTTCATTTTGGATTTCTTTCGTTGAAATGCAAGAGTTGGAATATTTCAGTAGTGTTTGGTTGTGCTTTACCTTGTCACAGTTACATTCTCTTGATTTTTCAAAGTTCATTTTGGATTTCTTTCGTAAAATGCAAGAGTTGAATATTTCAGTAGTGTTTTATCGTGGTTTACCATGTCGCAGTTACATTCTCTTGATTTTGCAAAGTTCATTTTGAACTTCTTTCGTGAAATGCAAGAGTTGGAATATTTTAGTAGTGTTTTGTCTTGGTTTACCTTGTCACAGTTACATTCTCTTGATTTTTCAAAGTTCATCTTGGATTTCTTTCATTGAAATGCATGAGTTGGAATATTTCAGTAGTGTTTTGTCATGGTTTACCTTGTCACAGTTACATTCTCTTGATTTTTCAAAGTTCATTTTGGATTTCTTTCCTTGAAATGCAAGAGTTGGAATATTTCAGTAGTGTTTTGTCGTGGTTTACCTTGTCAAAGTGACATTCGCTTGATTTTTCAAAGTTCATTTAGGGTTTCTTTCATTGAAATGCAAGAGTTGGAATATTTCGGTGATGTTTTGTCGTGGTTTACCTTGTCACAGTTACATTCTCTTGATTTTTAAAAGTTTATTTGAATTTATTGCACTGAAATACAAGAGTTGGAATATTTCAATAGTGTTTTGCTGTGGTTTACCTAGTCAATGTTACATTCTCTTGATTTTTCAAAGTTCATTTTGGATTTCTTTCATTGAAATGCAAGAATTTGAATATTTCAGTAGTGTTTTGATTAGGTCAGGTTAGGTTTTTTTTGTCGTGGTTTACCGTGTCACAGTTACATTCTCTTGATTTTTTCAAAGTTCATTGTGGATTTCTTTCATTGAAATGTGATTTGTTGTGCTTTACCTTGTCACAATTACATTCTCTTGATTTTTCAAAGTTCATTTTGGATTCATTCGTTGAAATGTAAGAGTTGGAATATTTCAGTAGTGTATTGTTGGGGTTTACCTTGTCACAGCTACATTCTCTTGATTTTTCAAAGTTCATTTTGAATTTCTTTCGCTGAAATGCAAGAATTGGAATATTTCAGCAGTGTCTTGTCGTGGTTTACCTTGTCACAGTTACATTCTCTTAATTTTTCGAAGTTCATTTTGAATTTCTTTCGTTGAAATGCAAGAGTTGGAATATTTCAGTAGTGTTTTGTTGTGCTTTACCTTGTCACAGTTACATCCTCTTGGTTTTTCAAAGTTCATTTTGAATTTCTTTCATTGAAATGCAAGAGTTAGAATATTTTAGTAGTGTCTTGTCGTGGTTTACCTTGTCACAGTTACATTCTCTTGATCTTTCAAAGTTCATTTAGAATTAGTTTCGTGAAATGCAAGAGTTAGAATAATTCAGTAGTGTTTTGTCGTGGTTTACCTTGTCACAGTGACATTCTCTTGATTTTTCAAAGTTCATCTTGAATTTCTTTCGTTGAAATGCAATAATTGGAATATTTCAGTAGTGTTTTGTCGTGGTTTATCGTGTCACAGTTACATTCTCTTCATTTTTTCAAAGTTCATTGTGGATTTCTTTAATTAAAATGTGTTTTGTTGTTGTCACAATTTCACAATTACATTCTTTACCTTGCCACAATTACATTCTCTTGATTTTTAAAAGTTCATTTTGGATTTCTTTCGTTGAAATGCAAGAGTTGGAATATTTCAGTAGTGTATTGTTGTGCTTTACCTTGTCACAGTTACATTCTTTTGAATCTTCAAAGTTCATTTTGGATTTCTTTCGTAAAATGCAAGAGTTGGAATATTTCAGTAGTGTTTTATCGTGGTTTACCGTGTCACAATTACATTCTCTTGATTTTTCAAAGTTCATTTTGAATTTCTTTCGTGAAATGCAAGAGTAGGAATATTTTAGTAGTGTTTTGTCGTGGTTTACCTTGTCACAGTTACATTCTCTTGATTTTACAAAGTTCATGTTGGATTTCTTTCATTGAAATGCAAGAGTTGAATTATTTCAGTAGTGTTTTAGTGTGGTTTACCTTGTCACGCTTACATTCTCTTGATTTTTCAAAGTTCATTTTGGATTTCTGTCGTTGAAATGCAACAGTTGGAATATTTTAGTAGTGTTTTGTCATGGTTTACCCTGTCACAGTTACATTCTCTTAATTTTTCAAAGTTCATTTTGAATTTCTTTCGTTGAAATGCAAGAGTTGGAATATTTCAGTAGTGTTTTGTTGTGCTTTACCTTGTCACAGCTACATTCTCTTGATTTTTCAAAGTTCATTTTGAATTTCTTTCGTTGAAATGCAAGAATTGGAATATTTCAGTAGTGTCTTGTCGTGGTTTACCTTATCACAGTCACATTCTCTTAATTTTTCAAAGTTCATTTTGAATTTTCGTTTAAATGCAAGAGTTGGAATATTTCAGTAGTGTTTTGTTGTGCTTTACCTTGTCACAGTTACATTCTCTTGATTTTTCAAAGTTCATTTTGAATTTCTTTCGTCGAAATGCAAGAATTGGAATATTTCAGTAGTGTCTTGTCGTGGTTTACCTTGTCACAGTTACATTCTCTTAATTTTTCAAAGTTCATTTTGAATTTCTTTCGTTGAAATGCAAGAGTTGGAATATTTCAGTAGTGTTTTGTTGTGTGCTTTACCTTGTCACAGTTACACTCTTTTGATTTTTCAAAGTTTATTTTGGATTTCTTTCGTTAAAATGCAAGAGTTGGAATATTTCAGTAGTATTTTTGTCTTGGTTTACCTTGTCACAGTTACATTCTCTTGATTTTTCGAAGTTCATTTTGAATTTATTTCGTGAAATGCAAAAGTTGGAATATTTCAGTAGTGTTTTGTCGTGGTTTACCTTGTCACAGTGGAAATTCTCTTGATTTTTCAAAGTTCATCTTGAATTTCTTTCATTGAAATGCAAGAGTTTGGAATATTTCAGTAGTGTTTTGTCGTGGTTTATCGTGTCACAGTTACATTCTCATTATTTTTTCAAAGTTAATTGTGGATTTCTTTCATTGAAATGTATTTTGTTGTGCTTTACCTTGTCACAATTACATTCTCTTGATTTTTCAAAGTTCATTTTGGATTTCTTTCGGTGAAATGCAAGAGTTGGAATATTTCAGTAGTGTTTTGTTGTGTGCTTTACCTTGTCACAGTTACATTCTCTTGATTTTTTCAAAGTTCATTTTGGATTTCTTTCGTAAAATGCAAGAGTTGAATATTTCAGTAGTGTTTTATCGTGGTTTACCATGTCACAGTTACATTCTCTTGATTTTTCAAAGTTCATTTTGAATTTCTTTCGTGAAATGCAAGAGTTGGAATATTTTAGTAGTTTTTTGTCGTGGTTTACCTTGTCACAGTTACATTCTCTTGATTTTTCAAAGTTCATCTTGGATTTCTTTCATTGAAATGCATGAGTTGGAATGTTTCAGTAGTGTTTTGTCATGGTTTACCTTGTCACAGTTACATTCTCTTGATTTTTTAAAAGTTCATTTTGAATTTCTTGCATTGAAATGCAAGAGTTGGAATATTTCAATAGCTTTTTGCTGTGGTTTACCTAGTCAATGTTACATTCTCTTGATTTTTCAATGTTCATTTTGGATTTCTTTCATTGAAATAAAAGAATTGGAATATTTCAGTAGTGTTTTGATTAGGTTAGGTTAGGTTAGGCTACGTACGCGGGCGTACGTAGCCTAACCTAACCTAATCAAAACACTACTGAAATATTCCATTCTTGCATTTCAATGAAAGAAATCCAAAATGAACTTTGAAAAATCAAGAGAATGTAACATTGACTAGGTAAACCACAGCAAAACACTATTGAAATATTCCAACTCTTGCATTTCAATGCAAGAAATTCAAAATGAACTTTAAAAAATCAAGAGAATGTAACTGTGACAAAGTAAACCACGACAAAACATCACCGAAATATTCCAACTCTTGCATTTCAATGAAAGAAACCCAAAATGAACTTTGAAAAATCAAGAGAATGTCACTGGGACAAGGTAAATCACGACAAAACACTACTGAAATATTCCAACTCTTGCATTTCAAGGAAGAAATCCAAAATGAACTTTGAAAAATCAAGAGAATGTAACTGTGACAAGGTAAACCATGACAAAACACTACTGAAATATTCCAACTCATGCATTTCAATGAAAGAAATCCAAGATGAACTTTGAAAAATCAAGAGAATGTAACTGTGACAAGGTAAACCACGACAAAAAACTACTAAAATATTCCAACTCTTGCATTTCACGAAAGAAATTCAAAATGAACTTTGAAAAATCAAGAGAATGTAACTGTGACATGGTAAACCACGATAAAACACTAGTGAAATATTCAACTCTTGCATTTTACGAAAGAAATCCAAAATTAACTTTGAAAAATCAAGAGAATGTAACTGTGACAAGGTAAAGCACAACAAAACACTACTGAAATATTCCAACTCTTGCATTTAAACGAAAGAAATCCAAAATGAACTTTGAAAAATCAAGAGAATGTAATTGTGACTAGGTAAAGCACAGCAAAACAAATTTCAAAGAAAGAAATCCACAATGAACTTTGAACAAATTATGAGAATGTAACTGTGACACGGTAAACCACGACAAAACACTACTGAAATATTCCAACTCTTGCATTTCAAGGAAGGAAATTCAAGATGAACTTTGAAAAATTTCAAACGAAAGAAATTCAAAATGAACTTTGAAAAATTGAGAGCCTGTAACTGTGACAAGGTAAACCATGACAAAACACTACTGAAATATTCCAACTCTTTGCATTTCAACGAAAGAAATCCAAAATGAACTTTGAAAAATCAAGAGAATTTAAGTGTGACAAGGTAAACCGCAACAAAACACTACTGAAATAATCCAACTCTTGCATTTCAAGGAAGGAAATTCAAGATGAACTTTGAAAAATCAAGAGAATGTTACTGTGACAAGGTAAACCACGACAAAACACTACTGAAATATTCCAACTCTTGCATTTCACGAAATAAATTCAAAATGAACTTCGAAAGAAATTCAAATGAACTTTGAAAAATTAAGAGAATGTAACTGTGACAAGGTAAACCACGACAAGACACTACTGAAATATTCCAATTCTTGCATTTCAACGAAAGAAATTCAAAATGAACTTTGAAAAACCAAGAGAATGTAACTGTGACAATGTAAAGCACAACAAAACACTACTGAAATATTCCAACTCTTGCATTTCAACGAAAGAAATTCAAAATGAACTTTGAAAAATTAAGAGAATGTAACTGTGACAAGGTAAACCACGACAAGACACTACTGAAATATTCCAATTCTTGCATTTCAACGAAATAAATTCAAAATGAACTTTGAAAAATTAAGAGAATGTAACTGTGACAAGGTAAACCATGACAAAACACTACTGAAATATTCCAACTCTTGCATTTCAACGAAAGAAATCCAAAATGAACTTTGTAAAATCAAGAGAATGTAATTGTGACAAGGTAAAGGACAACAAAACACATTCAATGAAAGAAATCCACAATGAACTTTGAAAAAATCAAGAGAATGTAACTGTGACACGGTAAACCACGACAAAACACTACTGAAATATTCCAATTCTTGCATTTCACGAAACTAATTCAAAATGAACTTTGAAAAACAAGAGAATGTAACTGTGACAAGGTAAACAACGACAAGACACTACTAAAATATTCCAACTCTTGCATTTCAATGAAAGAAATTCAAAATGAACTTTGAAAAACCAAGAGAATGTAACTGTGACAAGGTAAAGCACAACAAAACACTACTGAAATATTCCAACTCTTGCATTTCAACGAAAGAAATTCAAAATGAACTTTGAAAAATTAAGAGAATGTAACTGTGACAAGGTAAACCACGACAAGACACCACTGAAATATTCCAATTCTTGCATTTCAACGAAAAAAATTCAAAATGAACTTTGAAAAATTGAGAGCCTGTAACTGTGACAAGGTAAACCATGACAAAACACTACTGAAATATTCCAACTCTTGCATTTCAACGAAAGAAATCCAAAATGAACTTTGAAAAATCAAGAGAATTTAAGTGTGACAAGGTAAACCGCAACAAAACACTACTGAAATAATCCAACTCTTGCATTTCAAGGAAGGAAATTCAAGATGAACTTTGAAAAATCAAGAGAATGTCACTGTGACAAGGTAAACCACGACAAAACACTACTGAAATATTCCAACTCTTGCATTTCACGAAATAAATTCAAAATGAACTTCGAAAAATCAAGAGAATGTAACTGTGACAAGGTAAACCACGACAAAAATATTACTGAAATATTCCAACTCTTGCATTTCAACGAAAGAAATCCAAACTAAACTTTGAAAAATCAAGAGAGTGTAACTGTGACAAGGTAAAGCACAACAAAACACTACTGAAATAATCCAACTCTTGCATTTCAACGAAAGAAATTCAAAATGAACTTTGAAAAATTAAGAGAATGTATCTGTGACAAGGTAAACCACGACAAGACACTACTGAAATATTTCAATTCTTGCATTTCACATAAAGAAATTCAAAATGAACTTTGAAAAATCAACAGAATGTAACTGTGACAAAGTAAAGCACAACAAAACACTACTGAAACATTCCAACTCTTGCATTTCAACGAAAGAAATTCAAAATGAACTTTGAAAAATTAAGAGAATGTACAGTGACAAGGTAAACCACGACAAGACACTACTGAAATATTCCAATTCTTGCATTTCAACGAAAGAAATTCAAAATGAACTTTGAAAAATCAAGAGAATGTAGCTGTGACAAGGTAAAGCACATCAAAAACACTACTGAAATATTCCAACTCTTGCATTTCAACGAAATAAATTCAAAATGAACTTTGAAATATTAAGAGAATGTAACTGTGACAAGGTAAACTATGACAAAACACTACTGAAATATTCCAACTCTTGCATTTCAACGAAAGAAATCCAAAATGAACTTTGTAAAATCAAGAGAATGTAATTGTGACAAGGTAAAGGACAAAAAAACACATTTCAATGAAAGAAATCCACAAAGAACTTTGAAAAAAAATTAAGAGAATGTAACTGTGACACGGTAAACCACGACAAAACACTACTGAAATATTCCAACTCTTGCATTTCAACGAAAGAAATTCAAGATGAACTTTGAAAAATCCAGAGAATGTCACTGTGACATGGTAAACCACGACAAAACACTACTGAAATATTCCAACTCTTGCATTTCACGAAACAAATTCAAAATGAACTTTGAAAAATCAAGAGAATGTAATTGTGACAAGGTAAACCACGACAAGACACTACTAAAATATTCCAACTCTTGCATTTCAATGAAAAAAATTCAAAATGAACTTTGAAAAACCAAGAGAATGTAACTGTGACAAGGTAAACCACGACAAGACACTACTGAAATATTCCAATTCCTGCATTTCAACGAAAGAAATTCAAAATGAACTTTGAAAAATCAAGAGAATGTAACTGTGACAAGGTAAAGCACAACAAAACACTACTGAAATATTCCAACTCTTGCATTTCAACGAGAGAAATCCAAAATGAACTTTGAAAAATCAAGAGAATGTAACATTGACTAGGTAAACCACAGCAAAACACTATTGAAATATTCCAACTCTTGCATTTCAATGCATGAAATTCAAAATGAACTTTGAAAAATCAAGAGCCTGTAACTGTGACAAGGTAAACCACGACAAAACAATACTGAAATATTCCAACTCTTGCATTTCAACGAGAGAAATCCAAATGAACTTTGAAAAATCAAGAGAATGTAACATTGACTAGGTAAACCACAGCAAAACACTATTGAAATATTCCAACTCTTGCATTTCAATGCATGAAATTCAAAATGAACTTTGAAAAATTTAAGAGAATGTAACTGTGACAAGGTAAACCACGACAAAAACATCACCGAAATATTCCAACTCTTGCATTTCAATGAAAGAAACCCAAAATGAACTTTGAAAAATCAAGAGAATGTCACTGTGACAAGGTAAATCACGACAAAACACTACTGAAATATTCCAACTCTTGCATTTCAAGGAATGAAATCCAAAATGAACTTTGAAAAATCAAGAGAATGTAACTGTGACAAGGTAAACCGTGACAAAACACTACTGAAATATTCCAAATCATGCATTTCAATGAAAGAAATCCAAGATGAACTTTGAAAAATCAAGAGAATGTAACGGTGACAAGGTAAACCACGACAAAACACTACTAAAATATTCCAACTCTTGCATTTCACGAAGAAATTCAAAATGAACTTTGAAAAATCAAGAGAATGTAACTGTGACATGGTAAACCACGATAAAACACTACTGAAATATTCAACTCTTGCATTTTACGAAAGAAATCCAAAATTAACTTTGAAAAATCAAGAGAATAAAACTGTGACAAGGTAAAGCACAACAAAACACTACTGAAATATTCCAACTCTTGCATTTCAACGAAAGAAATCCAAAATGAACTTTGAAAAATCAAGAGAATGTAATTGTGACAAGGTAAAGCACAGCAAAAGACATTTCAATGAAAGCAATCCACAATGAACTTTGAACAAATCATGAGAATGTAACTGTGACACGGTAAACCACGACAAAACACTACTGAAATATTCCAACTCTTGCATTTCAATGAAGGAAATTCAAGATGAACTTTGAAAAATCAAGAGAATGTCACTGTGACAAGGTAAACCACGACAAAGCACTACTGAAATATTCCAACTCTTGCATTTCACGAAATAAATTCAAAATGGTCTTCGAAAAATACAGAGAATGTAACTGTGACAAGGTAAACCACGACAAAAATACTACTGAAATATTCCAACTCTTGCTTTTCAACAAAAGAAATCCAAAATAAACTTTGAAAAATCAAGAGAGTGTAACTGTGACAAGGTAAAGCACAAAAAAACACTATTGAAATATTCCAACTCTTGCATTTAAACGAAAGAAATTCAAATGAACTTTGAAAAATTAAGAGAATGTAACTGTGACAAGGTAAACCACGACAAGACACTACTGAAATATTCCAATTCTTGCATTTCAACGAAAGAAATTCAAAATGAACTTTGAAAAACCAAGAGAATGTAACTGTGACAATGTAAAGCACAACAAAACACTACTGAAATATTCCAACTCTTGCATTTCAACGAAAGAAATTCAAATGAACTTTGAAAAATTAAGAGAATGTAACTGTGACAAGGTAAACCACGACAAGACACTACTGAAATATTCCAATTCTTGCATTTCAACGAAAGAAATTCAAAATGAACTTTGAAAAATTAAGAGAATGTAACTGTGACAAGGTAAACCATGACAAAACACTACTGAAATATTCCAACTCTTGCATTTCAACGAAAGAAATCCAAAATGAACTTTGTAAAATCAAGAGAAATGTAATTTTGACAAGGTAAAGGACAACAAAACACATTTCAATGAAAGAAATCCACAATGAACTTTGAAAAATCAAGAGAATGTAACTGTGACACGGTAAACCACGACAAAACACTACTGAAATATTCCAATTCTTGCATTTCACGAAACTAATTCAAAATGAACTTTGAAAAACCAAGAGAATGTAACTGTGACAAGGTAAACAACGACAAGACACTACTAAAATATTCCAACTCTTGCATTTCAATGAAAGAAATTCAAATGAACTTTGAAAAACCAAGAGAATGTAACTGTGACAAGGTAAAAGCACAACAAAACACTAATGAAATATTCCAACTCTTGCATTTCAACGAAAGAAATTCAAAATGAACTTTGAAAAATTAAGAGAATGTAACTGTGACAAGGTAAACCACGACAAGACACCACTGAAATATTCCAATTCTTGCATTTCAACGAAAAAATTCAAAATGAACTTTGAAAAATTGAGAGCCTGTAACTGTGACAAGGTAAACCATGACAAAACACTACTGAAATATTCCAACTCTTGCATTTCAACGAAAGAAATCCAAAATGAACTTTGAAAAATCAAGAGAATTTAAGTGTGACAAGGTAAACCGCAACAAAACACTACTGAAATAATCCAACTCTTGCATTTCAATGAAAGAAATTCAAGATGAACTTTGAAAAATCATGAGAATGTAACTGTGACAAGGTAAACCACGACAAAACACTACTGAAATATTCCAACTCTTACATTTCAACGAAAGAGATTCAAAATGAACTTTGAAAAACAAAGAGAATGTAACTGTGACAAGGTAAACCACGACAAAACACTACTGAAATAATCCAACTCTTGCATTTCAATGAAAGAAATTCAAAATGAACTTTGAAAAAATCAAGAGAATGTAACTGTGACATGGTAAACCATGACAAAACACTACTGAAATATTCTAACTCTTGCATTTCAACGAAAGAAATCCAAAATGAACTTTGAAAAATCAAGAGAATGTAACTGTGACATGGTAAAGCACAACAAAACACTAATGAAATATTCCAACTCTTGCATTTCAACGAAAGAAATTCAAAATGACTTTGAAAAATCATGAGAATGTAACTGTGACAAGGTAAACCATGACAAAACACTACTGAAATATTCCACCTCTTGCATTTCAACGAAAGAAATCCAAAAATGAACTTTGAAAAATCAAGCGAATGTAATTGTGACAAGGTAAAGGACAACAAAACACATTTCAATGAAAGAAATCCACAATGAACTTTGAAAAAATCAAGAGAATGTAACTGTGACACGGTAAACCACACAAAACACTACTGAAATATTCCAATTCTTGCATTTCACGAAACTAATTCAAAATGAACTTTGAAAAACCAAGAGAATGTAACTGTGACAAGGTAAACAACGACAAGACACTACTAAAATATTCCAACTCTTGCATTTCAATGAAAGAAATTCAAAATGAACTTTGAAAAACCAAGAGAATGTAACTGTGACAAGGTAAAGCACAACAAAACACTACTGAAATATTCCAACTCTTGCATTTCAACGAAAGAAATTCAAAATGAACTTTGAAAAATAAGAGAATGTAACTGTGACAAGGTAAACCACGACAAACACCACTGAAATATTCCAATTCTTGCATTTCAACGAAAAAATTCAAAATGAACTTTGAAAAATTGAGAGCCTGTAACTGTGACAAGGTAAACCATGACAAAACACTACTGAAATATTCCAACTCTTGCATTTCAACGAAAGAAATCCAAAATGAACTTTGAAAAATCAAGAGAATTTAAGTGTGACAAGGTAAACCGCAACAAAACACTACTGAAATAATCCAACTCTTGCATTTCAAGGAAGGAAATTCAAGATGAACTTTGAAAAATCAAGAGAATGTCACTGTGACAAGGTAAACCACGACAAAACACTACTGAAATATTCCAACTCTTGCATTTCACGAAATAAAAATGACTTTGAAAAATAAAGCCGTTCAAACGAACTTCGAAAAATCAAGAGAATGTAACTGTGACAAGGTAAACCACGACAAAAATAATTACTGAAATATTCCAACTCTTGCATTTCAACGAAAGAAATCCAAACTAAACTTTGAAAAATCAAGAGAGTGTAACTGTGACAAGGTAAAGCACAACAAAACACTACTGAAATATTCCAACTCTTGCATTTCAACGAAAGAAATTCAAAATGAACTTTGAAAAATTAAGAGAATGTATCTGTGACAAGGTAAACCACGACAAGACACTACTGAAATATTCCAATTCTTGCATTTCACATAAAGAAATTCAAAATGAACTTTGAAAAATCAACAGAATGTAACTGTGACAAAGTAAAGCACAACAAAACACTACTGAAATATTCCAACTCTTGCATTTCAACGAAAGAAATTCAAATGAACTTGAAAAATTAAGAGAATGTAACAGTGACAAGGTAAACCACGACAAGACACTACTGAAATATTCCAATTCTTGCATTTCAACGAAGAAATTCAAAATGAACTTTGAAAAATCAAGAGAATGTAGCTGTGACAAGGTAAAGCACATCAAAACACTACTGAAATATTCCAACTCTTGCATTTCAACGAAATAAATTCAAAATGAACTTTGAAAAATTAAGAGAATGTAACTGTGACAAGGTAAACCATGACAAAACACTACTGAAATATTCCAACTCTTGCATTTCAACGAAAGAAATCCAAAATGAACTTTGTAAAATCAAGAGAATGTAATTGTGACAAGGTAAAGGACAATAAAACACATTTCAATGAAAGAAATCCACAAAGAACTTTGAAAAAAATTAAGAGAATGTAACTGTGACACGGTAAACCACGACAAAACACTACTGAAATATTCCAACTCTTGCATTTCAACGAAAGAAATTCAAGATGAACTTTGAAAAATCCAGAGAATGTCACTGTGACATGGTAAACCACGACAAAACACTACTGAAATATTCCAACTCTTGCATTTCACGAAACAAATTCAAAATGAACTTTGAAAAATCAAGAGAATGTAATTGTGACAAGGTAAACCACGACAAGACACTACTAAAATATTCCAACTCTTGCATTTCAATGAAAAAAATTCAAAATGAACTTTGAAAAACCAAGAGAATGTAACTGTGACAAGGTAAACCACGACAAGACACTACTGAAATATTCCAATTCCTGCATTTCAACGAAAGAAATTCAAAATGAACTTTGAAAAATCAAGAGAATGTAACTGTGACAAGGTAAAGCACAACAAAACACTACTGAAATATTCCAACTCTTGCATTTCAACGAGAGAAATCCAAAATGAACTTTGAAAAATCAAGAGAATGTAACATTGACTAGGTAAACCACAGCAAAACACTATTGAAATATTCCAACTCTTGCATTTCAATGCATGAAATTCAAAATGAACTTTGAAAAATCAAGAGCCTGTAACTGTGACAAGGTAAACCACGACAAAACAATACTGAAATATTCCAACTCTTGCATTTCAACGAGAGAAATCCAAAATGAACTTTGAAAAATCAAGAGAATGTAACATTGACTAGGTAAACCACAGCAAAACACTATTGAAATATTCCAACTCTTGCATTTCAATGCATGAAATTCAAAATGAACTTTGAAAAATTAAGAGAATGTAACTGTGACAAGGTAAACCACGACAAAACATCACCGAAATATTCCAACTCTTGCATTTCAATGAAAGAAACCCAAAATGAACTTTGAAAAATCAAGAGAATGTCACTGTGACAAGGTAAATCACGACAAAACACTACTGAAATATTCCAACTCTTGCATTTCAAGGAAAGAAATCCAAAATGAACTTTGAAAAATCAAGAGAATGTAACTGTGACAAGGTAAACCGTGACAAAACACTACTGAAATATTCCAAATCATGCATTTCAATGAAAGAAATCCAAGATGAACTTTGAAAAATCAAGAGAATGTAACGGTGACAAGGTAAACCACGACAAAACACTACTAAAATATTCCAACTCTTGCATTTCACGAAAGAAATTCAAAATGAACTTTGAAAAATCAAGAGAATGTAACTGTGACATGGTAAACCACGATAAAACACTACTTAAATATTCAACTCTTGCATTTTACGAAAGAAATCCAAAATTAACTTTGAAAAATCAAGAGAATGTAACTGTGACAAGGTAAAGCACAACAAAACACTACTGAAATATTCCAACTCTTGCATTTCAACGAAAGAAATCCAAAATGAACTTTGAAAAATCAAGAGAATGTAATTGTGACAAGGTAAAGCACAGCAAAAGACATTTCAATGAAAGCAATCCACAATGAACTTTGAACAAATCATGAGAATGTAACTGTGACACGGTAAACCACGACAAAAACACTACTGAAATATTCCAACTCTTGCATTTCAATGAAGGAAATTCAAGATGAACTTTGAAAAATCAAGAGAATGTCACTGTGACAAGGTAAACCACGACAAAGCACTACTGAAATATTCCAACTCTTGCATTTCACGAAATAAATTCAAAATGGTCTTCGAAAAATACAGAGAATGTAACTGTGACAAGGTAAACCACGACAAAAATATTACTGAAATATTCCAACTCTTGCTTTTCAACAAAAGAAATCCAAAATAAACTTTGAAAAATCAAGAGAGTGTAACTGTGACAAGGTAAAGCACAAAAAAACACTACTTGAAATATTCCAACTCTTGCATTTAAACGAAAGAAATTCAAAATGAACTTTGAAAAATTAAGAGAATGTAACTGTGACAAGGTAAACCACGACAAGACACTACTGAAATATTCCAATTCTTGCATTTCAACGAAAGAAATTCAAAATGAACTTTGAAAAACCAAGAGAATGTAACTGTGACAATGTAAAGCACAACAAAACACTACTGAAATATTCCAACTCTTGCATTTCAACGAAAGAAATTCAAAATGAACTTTGAAAAATTAAGAGAATGTAACTGTGACAAGGTAAACCACGACAAGACACTACTGAAATATTCCAATTCTTGCATTTCAACGAAAGAAATTCAAAATGAACTTTGAAAAATTAAGAGAATGTAACTGTGACAAGGTAAACCATGACAAAACACTACTGAAATATTCCAACTCTTGCATTTCAACGAAAGAAATCCAAAATGAACTTTGTAAAATCAAGAGAATGTAATTGTGACAAGGTAAAGGACAACAAAACACATTTCAATGAAAGAAATCCACAATGAACTTTGAAAAAATCAAGAGAATGTAACTGTGACACGGTAAACCACGACAAAACACTACTGAAATATTCCAATTCTTGCATTTCACGAAACTAATTCAAAATGAACTTTGAAAAACCAAGAGAATGTAACTGTGACAAGGTAAACAACGACAAGACACTACTAAAATATTCCAACTCTTGCATTTCAATGAAAGAAATTCAAAATGAACTTTGAAAAACCAAGAGAATGTAACTGTGACAAGGTAAAGCACAACAAAACACTACTGAAATATTCCAACTCTTGCATTTCAACGAAAGAAATTCAAAATGAACTTTGAAAAATTAAGAGAATGTAACTGTGACAAGGTAAACCACGACAAGACACCACTGAAATATTCCAATTCTTGCATTTCAACGAAAAAAATTCAAAATGAACTTTGAAAAATTGAGAGCCTGTAACTGTGACAAGGTAAACCATGACAAAACACTACTGAAATATTCCAACTCTTGCATTTCAACGAAAGAAATCCAAAATGAACTTTGAAAAATCAAGAGAATTAAGTGTGACAAGGTAAACCGCAACAAAACACTACTGAAATAATCCAACTCTTGCATTTAAATGAAAGAAATTCAAGATGAACTTTGAAAAATCATGAGAATGTAACTGTGACAAGGTAAACCACGACAAAACACTACTGAAATATTCCAACTCTTACATTTCAACGAAAGAGATTCAAAATGAACTTTGAAAAATAAAGAGAATGTAACTGTGACAAGGTAAACCACGACAAAACACTACTGAAATAATCCAACTCTTGCATTTCAATGAAAGAAATTCAAAATGAACTTTGAAAAATCAAGAAATGTAACTGTGACATGGTAAACCATGACAAAACACTACTGAAATATTCTAACTCTTGCATTTCAACGAAAGAAATCCAAAATGAACTTTGAAAAATCAAGAGAATGTAACTGTGACATGGTAAAGCACAACAAAACACTAATGAAATATTCCAACTCTTGCATTTCAACGAAAGAAATTCAAAATGAACTTTGAAAAATCATGAGAATGTAACTGTGACAAGGTAAACCATGACAAAACACTACTGAAATATTCCACTCTTGCATTTCAACGAAAGAAATCCAAAATGAACTTTGAAAAATCATGAGAATGTAACTGTGACAAGGTAAACCATGACAAAACACTACTGAAATATTCCAACTCTTGCATTTCAACGAAAGAAATCCAAAATGAACATTGAAAAATCAAGAGAATGTAACTGTGACGTGGTAAAGCACAACAAAACACTACTGAAACATTCCAACTCTTGCATTTCAACGAAAGAAATTCAAAATGAACTTTGAAAAATTAAGAGAATGTAACTGTGACAAGGTAAACCATGACAAAACACTACTGAAATATTCCAACTCTTGCATTTCAACGAAAGAAATCCAAAATGAACTTTGAAAAATCAAGAGAATGTAAAAATCCAAAATGAACTTTGAAAAATCAAGAGAATGTAATTGTGACAAGGTAAACCACGACAAAACACTACTGAAATATTCCAACTCTTGCATTTCAAAGAAAGAAATCTAAAATGAACTTTGAAAAATCAAGAGAATGTAACTGTGACAAGGTAAACCACGACAAAACATTACTGAAATATTCCAACTCTTGCATTTCAAGGAAAGAAATCCAAAATGAACTTTGAAAAATCATGAGAATGTAACTGTGACAAGGTAAACCACGATAAAACACTATTGAAATATTCCAACTCTTGCATTTAACAAAAGAAATTCAAAATGAACTTTGAAAAATCAAGAGAATGTAACTGTGACATGGTAAACCACGACAAAACACTACTGAAATATTCCAATTCTTGCATTTCACGAAAGAAATTCAAAATGAACTTTGAAAAATCAAGAGAATGTAAAAATCCAAAATGAAAGAAATTCAAAATGAACTTTGAAAAATCAAGAGAATGTAACTGTGACAAGGTAAACCATAACAAAACACTACTGAAATATTCCAACTCTTGCATTTCAACGAAAGAAATCCAAAATGAACTTTGAAAAAATAAAGAGAATGTAACTGTGACAATGTAAACCACGACAAAACATTACTGAAATATTCCAACTCTTGCATTTCAAGGAAAGGAATCCAAAATGAACTTTGAAAAATCGTGAGAATGTAACTGTGACAAGGTAAACCACGATAAAACAATATTGAAATATTCTAACTCTTGCATTTAACGAAAGAAATTCAAAATGAACTTTGAAAAATCAAGAGAATGTAACTGTGACATGGTAAACCACGACAAAACACTACTGAAATATTCCAACTCTTGCATTTCAACGAAAGAAATTCAAAATGAACTTTGAAAAATTAAGAGAATGTAACTGTGACAAGGTAAACCATGACAAAACACTACTGAAATATTCCAACTCTTGCATTTCAACGAAAGAAATCCAAAATGAACTTTGAAAAATCAAGAGAATGTAAAAATCCAAAATGAACTTTGAAAAATCAAGAGAATGTAACTGTGACAAGGTAAACTACGAGAAAACACTACTGAAATATTCCAACTCTTGCATTTCAAAGAAAGAAATCTAAAATGAACTTTGAAAAATCAAGAGAATGTAACTGTGACAAGGTAAACCATAAAAACACTACTGAAATATTCCAACTCTTGCATTTCAACGAAAGAAATCCAAAATGAACTTTGAAAAATAAAGAGAATGTAACTGTGACAATGTAAACCACGACAAAACACTACTGAAATATTCCAACTCTTGCATTTCAAGGAAAGAAATCAAAATGAACTTTGAAAAATCATGAGAATGTAACTGTTACAAGGTAAACCATGACAAAACACTACTGAAATATTCCAACTCTTGCATTTCAACGAAAAAAAAATCCAAAATGAACTTTGAAAAATCAAGAGAATGTAACTGTGACGTGGTAAAGCACAACAAAACACTACTGAAATATTCCAACTCTTGCATTTCAACGAAAGAAATTCAAAATGAACTTTGAAAAATTAAGAGAATGTAACTGTGACAAGGTAAACCATGATACAAAACACTACTGAAATATTCCAACTTGCATTTCAAACGAAAGAAATCCAAAATGAATTTTGAAAAATCAAGAGAATTTAAAAATCCAAAATCAACTTTGAAAAATCAAGAGAATGTAACTGTGACAAGGTAAACCACGACAAAACACTACTGAAATATTCCAACTCTTGCATTTCAAAGAAAGAAATCTAAAATGAACTTTCAAAAAATCAAGAGAATGTAACTGTGACAAGGTAAACCATAACAAAACACTACTGAAATATTCCAACTCTTGCATTTCAACGAAAGAAATCCAAAATGAACTTTGAAAAATAAAGAGAATGTAACTGTGACAATGTAAACCACGACAAAACACTACTGAAATATTCCAAACTCTTGCATTTCAAGGAAAGAAATCCAAAATGAACTTTGAAAAAATCATGAGAATGTAACTGTGACAAGGTAAACCACGATAAAACACTATTGAAATATTCCAACTATGCATTTCACGAAAGAAATTCAAAATGAACTTTGAAAAATATAAAAATCCAATATATATAAAAATCCAAAATGAAAGAAATTCAAAATGTACTTTGAAAAATCAAGAGAATGTAACTGTAACATGGTAAACCATGACAAAACACTACTGAAATATTCCAACTCTTGCATTTCAACGAAAGAAATTCGAAATGAACTTTGAAAAATTAAGAGAATGTAACTGTGACAAGGTAAACCATGACAAAACACTACTGATATATTTCTAGTCCAACTCTTGCATTTCAACGAAAGAAATCCAAATGAACTTTGAAAAATCAAGAGAATGTAACTGTGACATGGTAAACCATGACAAAACACTACTGAAATATTCCAACTCTTGCATTTCAACGAAAATAAATCCAAAATGAACTTTGAAAAAAATCAAGAGAATGTAACTGTGACATGGTAAAGCACAACAAAACACTACTGAAATATTCCAACTCTTGCATTTCAACGAAAGAAATTCAAAATGAACTTTGAAAAATTAAGAGATGTAACTGTGACAAGGTAAACCATGACAAAACACTACTGAAATATTCCAACTCTTGCATTTCAACGAAAGAATCCAAAATGAACTTTGAAAAATCAAGAGAATGTAAGTGTGACAAGGTAAACCACAACAAAACACTACTGAAATAATCCAACTCTTGCATTTCAATGAAAAAAATTCAAAACGAACTTTGAAAAATCATGAAAATGTAACTGTGACAAGGTAAACCAAGGTACAAGCAAGACAGTACAATGACCATAAAAAAAGTTAAAAAAAAGTTAAAAAAAAAGTTAAAAAAAGTTAAAAGAAAGTTAAAAATGGTTAAAAAAAAGTTAAAAAAAGTTAAAAAAAAAAACGTTAAAAAAAAAGTTGCGGGGGGGTTTGTTGGTGGGAGGGAGGAGGGGGGGGAGGGAGGGGTGGAGGGATAGGGTTGAGGGATAGGGGTAGGACTTGGGGCCCAAGTATCAGAAGAAATTGTTTGTCTAGTATGCATCTCAAATCATCGTGGTATGCATATTCTCACGATGATGCCATAAAAAAAAAAAACATACCCCGAAACAGGTCACTTTTAACACTATCAAAAATCCAATTGATAAATCGAATGTGCTTGAACTTGTTCCAGTTCAATGAAATGAACCTGTTAAGATATTGTGACGCTTAACATCAGTTGGGCAATGTCCCAGAAACAATACATTGGATGTATTTCTAAAATCATAATATGTTCAATGGTTTGTTGGTTCAGTCAATAACGTGTCGTTCTTTTACCTTAGGAAATCATGGGTCTCACGTTCGATTCCTACATCAGACACAAATTTCATAAAAATCAATGGGAAGATACTTAGAATGTAAAAAATCGTATCATTGGAAAAGAAAAATATCATCATTAGAGCACAATAAAATGACATCAATAAAAAAAAAACTATTAAAATTAAAAATCCATATATTCATATAATGAAACATCCATACAAAAAAAAAATTACTGTGTACAATTAAAGGTAGCAGACAGATTGGAAATTACTACAGGACAAAGGAAACGAATCACTACCAGTTTTCAAACATTTCTCATTTTCCAACATTTCTGCATTTGAGAAAAAGAAATATAAAGCATTTTGAAAAAAATTCTAACTATCTTGAGAACCAAGTAAAATACAGAAAAGCTGTTTTTCTAGCATTTCCGCATTTGAGATAAGGAGATACATTTTTTGAAAGAAACTCTAATTAAATTAAGAAACAACTAAACACAAGAGAGTGGTTTTTCAAACATTTTTTATTTTCTAACATTTCTGCATTTGTGAAAAGGAGATATGGAACTTCGAAAAAAAAACCTCTAGTTATCTTAAGAACCAAACAAGATACTGGAAAGTGGATTCTTTCAAAAAAACAATTTCTATTTTCTGACATTTCAAAATCTGAAAAGAAAATCTGAAACATTTCTGCATTTGTGAAAAGGAGATATGGAACTTCGAAAAAAAAAACTCTAGTTATCTTAAGAACCAAACAAGATACTGGAAAGTGGATTCTTTCAAAAAAACTGTTTGACAATTTCTATTTTCTGACATTTCAAAATCTGAAAAGGAGATACAACTTATTTTTAAAAAAAAATAAAATATCTAATTATCTTGAAAATCAAACATGATACAGGATAGAAGGCAATATGTTAATTGAACAAGTTAAATTCATACCTTCTTTTGATTTGCTGCATCTGAGCAGGGGAATCTCCGGCATTTTTATTGGGGAGGGGGGGGGGGGCAAGAGGGGTCCATATCCGGATAGTCAAGGGGCATGGGCTATATAATTAATTTTTTTCTCCAAATTATTGGGGGTGCAACTGCCCCCCCCCCTTCAAACGACGCCCCAGCATCTGAGATGTCTTTATTCGTGTTGTATACTGCTTGCACTAAAGGTATTTTTACTTTTTTTTTTTTATCTTTATCCAATCTTCTAAGCCTAAACCTTAGTTTCCATATGCTGCGAAATGTATTTCGAATTACGCATTTAATTTGTGGAAGAAAAACACAAATTTTGAAAAGCACTAACGGCATGCGTAAGAATCGCAACTAAGCGTACCCTTAATATTTTATAAAGTTTTAATATATTTGCTGCTGCTGAACTTTTATTATTATTATGCAAAATCAGGGAAATCCCACAAATGGCCACTAAATCTCACAAACAATGTTAAGTTTTTCAATGCAGAATATTTTTGCTAATTAGCTTTTAACTTGATGCCTAAGCATGTTTTCGTGCTAAAGTTGGAAAACTCAAATGCACGTGGATTTGAAAATGTACTTGCGTTTTTCCGCAAAAAGGATGGTTCAAAATGAGTCCAAGCTTGAAAAAAATTGAGTCGAAGTGGACGACTTAGGTCAGTCTGCTCTTCTAAATAAAGTCATTGTTGGTTGTCGAGACAACTGCCAGTGATCTCCCCCGGTACTAAATGAGAAAGTTCTTGATCGTTTAAATTTGCAAACAGGACTTCAGCTTGAAAAATAGATCATTAAGGGGGCTAAACGTCTAGGAGCTAATGATCAAGCTCTAGCCCCTATCGCACTTACATTGATCTCAGAAGCTGCAGCAGTCGAAATACTTCGCAATCGAAAAATGCTGAAGGGTTCCCGCGTCTTCGTCAATGAAGCGTTAACTAATGAGAGGCAGGAGGTTTTCAAGCTTGCTCGCAACAGATTTAAAAATAAGAAAGTGTGGACGATGAGAGGCATCATTTTTGTGAAAAATGGCTCGCAAATTATGCCATGCAAACAATAGCCGATGTGTGCTCTGATCCTCAATCTGGCTAATGAACCTTCACTGTGAATAATTGGAGTTTGATTTAGTTTTCCTTTGTTTATTTGGGATATGGATAGATTTCAGTCGTTTTTGGAATCCCGTTTAAACTTAGATGCGATATTTAATGATTCGACTTGGAGTGATAAAGATGTACAGTATGTCAGAAATCTACCGGATTGTGATTTTTCGGATGACCCTTTAACTAATGAAGTTGAGCCATGTGAATTCTCGATAAGGGTATAACATGTTAATAAGGATACTTTTTCAGATCGATAATAGGTCTTCTGTTACTCATCTTTTTGGATCAGCTGGAATTTTTTCTTTACATCAACTTCATTTCATTGCAATATCCCAGATATGTCATAATTACGTTTTGAAAAGCCAGTTAGCATCAGATTTCCATGGAATTTTTTCCTCTTAACTCGCAGCGTCATTCATATTTGACATCAAAAGTTTTAATATATTGCTGCTGCTGAACTTTTATCAGTTTCAATTTCTCACAGGAGTTTAGGCAAACAACTAGAGCAGGATTTAGTTTGAAGCATATTGGTCCAAAGGTGTGAAATTCTATTCCCCTGGATGTTAGAGAGTGCGCTGATTACCAGCAGTTTCACAGAATGGTGAGGAAGTTTATCTCTGAAGGTTGAATTTGCTTTTATTTACCTTGTTTGTATTTTGGTAGTTGTCCAAGAGACTTGTTGTTGTTGTTGTTTTTTCTTTTTTTTTCATTTAAATTGCTAACGGTGTTTAATAATTTGTTGTAATTTTTAATGCGCGCTCAATTATGCCACTAGGCATGTGCGCAGGTTATTTTGTAGCCTTATGTATATTTCATAAATAAAATATCTATCTATATATCTATCAAAGACTGTCCCTAATCTGCGAAATCTCTACGGTTTTCTTCAAAACACAGAATATTGGAACTAGGGGTCAGAACTGTGGAACAAGCAGAGATAAAACTTGGCAATACCATAAAATCCGATTTGATGGAACGTGAGCTGTAAATCCACTCCTGGAAGTGTTATCCACCGAATTCAATACTTACCAAGATAACAAAAATCCCGTCATCTAAATTTCACCGGGTTATACACATTTTTGCTTTTTAATGATTCGAGAGGGATAACTTTCATGCCTGTAGCACTAATCCATACCAAGTGATTTATTTGTTTTTTTTTAATGAGAGCCACAGCCACACTAAATTTCACCGATGGGTTATACACATTTTTGCTTTTGATTCGAGAGGGTTACACTTTCATGCCTGTAGCACTAATCCATTTATTTATTTATTTGTTTTTTTTTCATGAATAGCCACAGCCACACTAAAGTTTCACCCTTGGGTTTACACATTTTTGCTTTTTGAACTCGAGAGGGTTACACTTTCATGCCTGTAGCACTAATCCATTTATTTATTTATTTGTTTTTTTTGTTAGAGAGCCACAGCCACACTAAAGTTTCACCCTGGGTTATACACATTTTTGCTTTGATTACCAGCAATTGATTCGAGAGGGTTACACTTTCATGCCTGTAGCACTAAATCCATTTATTTATTTATTTGTTTTTTTTAATGAGAGCCACAGCCACACTAAAGTTTCACCCTTGGGTTATACACATTTTTAGCTTTTTGATTCGAGAGGGTTACACTTTCATGCCTGTAGCATCTAATCCACTGTTTAATTTATTTATTCTACGGTTTTTTTAATGAGAGCCACAGCCACACTAAAGTTTCACCCTTGGGTTATACACATTTTGGCTTTTTGATTCGAGAGGGTTACACTTTCATGCCTGTAGCAGTATATCCATTTATTTATTTATTTGTTTTTTTAATGAGAGCCACAGCCACACTAAAGTTTCACCCTTGGGTTATACACATTTTTGCTTTTTGATTCGAGAGGGTTACACTTTCATGCCTGTAGCACTAATCCATTTATTTATTTATTTGTTTTTTTTTAATGAGAGCCACAGCCACACTAAAGCACCAGAGATCTAATTGTCTTCAACTTTTGATTTTATTTTGCTTAGGACTTTTAGGTATGCCTCAAATATTTCTTTTCATGCAGAACGTACAAGCTTATAGAAGCAGGCGACGAGTTACTGGTTTGGTACGGAGATGGCTATGCAAGGACACTATTAATACCTATTTGTAAAGAGAAAAACAGAAAATGGATGAGGGCTCCCTCTTTAGCCTGCTTCTTATCTCGTAAGTTATTTGCTTTCTAACTGTGTAAGATATTACGATTCTTGCAGTAAAAACAGCTGAGAAAACTTTATGATAGATGTCACCTTATGGAAAAAGCATTAAATTCTAATGATTTTTTGGTTGAGTTAGTGGTTTTCTTCAATAATCTAGTGATCTTATGTGCTGATTTAGGGATTTTATTTGTTCAAGCAATATAAAAAAACGCCAGAAATAGTGATAAATCACTACGGATGGCAACCCTGTGCTCACATTTTTTGAAAAAAAAGTGGAACACTGCAAAAAATAGTGTCGACACGAGGCTTATAGAATTGGTAAAACAATGGAGAATTATGTAAATACATGGATATCTTGTTAAATAAAAATTTTGGCTCTATATCTAAGAGCCGTCATCAGCAAAGCAAATAAATAAATATAAAATTCGACTTGCAATAAAATACGCAACAATTTAAACTAAAAACAAAATTAAAATAGTCGTAACAACATCACTTGAAGGAAGCTCAGCCACGACTGGAAAAGAAAACAACCAGGAAACAAGGCGATTCATTCAGTAGCCTTGTTTTAGCAGCTAAGTAGGAAACTATCTTATCCGACCCTCTCCATTCTTAGTCATATTATAATATAGAGGCAAGTCATTTCATAAGGAGGCTGTTTGTAATCAGTGGTGGACAAAGATATAATTTCCCATTCTTAGCAGCATAACGTAAAGTCGTGTTATTCTGATAATCCAAGATATCTTTAGCGGCACCATCTAAAATCAGTAGCTGACAAACATGTAAAGGTGTGTCATTCCATACTAAGGAATAATGTAAATTTAGGATTTAATCTTATTTTGTACCAGAATTTTTCTGATTAAATTTGAAGTACTCCAAAATTAAATTTATTTAAAAACTGAAGATAATTTTAGAATGTTCAGGATCCATGCACAGCGTTATTTTATTTATTTTCATCAATTTTAATAAAAATTGACGTTCCACTATAACTATTTAAGGTTTCAGTTTAAAAAAAATACAATCTTTAAAAAGGACTCAAAATGTCAAATTTTATCAATTATTTTCAAAAAAGTGCGTACATAATAGTACATCCACTTATTTCTATGGTCTTGACCAATAAGTTTTCAGGGCTTACCAAATATAGTATGTTAGTTTTTAGTGACAGACTAATAGCAAAAAAAAAAAAAAAATCACAAAAAAGTTTCAAAGCATTAATTGCATCAATACATCACTGTCAGTATCGTTTTTTTTTTCCAGATTTCGTTCAGGACCATCTGTCCATTCACAACGTGAAACTGCCTGAACTACATTAAGAGTTATTTTAGTGTTTAACCAAGGGTAGATAGATTGCCGTTTGATTCTCTTCAGCCAGTCCAAAGCCCAAAAAAGGAGGAGGACTGGGAAGTGGACTAACAATCAGCTGCTGAAAAACTTTAATTGAAACCAAAGTATAGATGAGCTTATTTATACTTTAGCAACAATAGAAATCAAGCACTAGGCACCACGTAAACCACCATACTTTCATCCACAATTTAATTCATCAAAACTGACTGATGAAACTAGGAAGCTCAAATTTGTCACTGAATTAGTCAATCGATTTAAAGTTCTTAGCTCTATGGAAGAAACCAATGAAGAACAGGTGCGGCAAGCAATCTAACTGAACTACTATGATGCAGCATATTCATCACTCGGACTAAAAAACAAAAACAAAGACCGATGGTTGTCCAACAGAACGTGAAAGCTGACCAACCAGCGAAAAGAATTACAGAAGGCCCTACAATCTTCCCACTCTACATCCAAAGCAATAAACAGGGACCAACAATACAAAATCATCGACAAAGAGGGCAAGGAAAGCCCTACACAGTCAGCACATGGACTGGAAAGCATCAGAAGCGATAGAGGCTGCAAAAATGGCGACAGCCGCACTTTACGCATGATCACAAAAGAAATAGTCGGCAAACAATCCTACCCGGAAGGGCTAACAAGGAAGAAATCTACGCCTAGTAACAGACCCAAAAGCCGTCAAGGAAGTAGGGAAATGCTCTAAAAATTTCTGAACCGTTCACCACCAACTGAAAAACTTAAGATCCAGCCAGAGTTATCTCATCGCCTAAGATTAGTTCTGATCCACCCACAGCCGAAAAAATCCTTGAAGTATTCAAGAAATTGAACAATAATAAAGAATAATATAGTGAAGATAAAATCACAGCATAAATGATTGTAAGTTATGTGTCATCTTTGGGGTCTAAATAGGCTACTCACCATGCAACAGTATCCGAAACTCTAAAAACCGGAATTTTTATACCCATCAAAAGTTACGTTTCAAAACAGTTTTCGAAAAAAAGAGGGAAACCCCCTAAAAGTCACAGAACTTTAATGAAAATCACACTATCAGATTCAACGTATCAGAGAACACTACTGTAGAAGTTTCAAGCTCCTATCTGCAAAAATGTGGAATTTTGTTATTTTTTGCCAGAAGAAAGATCACGGATGCATGTTTATTTATTTTTTTTTTCCCCAGGAGTGATCGTATCGATCCACTAGTCCTAGAATATCGTGAGAGGGCTCATTCGAACGGAAATTAAAAGTTCTAGTACCATTTTTAAGTGACCAAAAAAATTGGAGGGGAACTTAGCCCCCTCCAATTTGAGGAGGGGAGGGGACAATTGAGGAGGGGATAGCCCCTTTCATATACGGAATAATTTCTGTTCGTTTTAAGTTTTAATGTTGCTCGTTACTTTCAGTTCAAAAAACCTGTTTTTTATTTATTTAATTCATAAAAAGGATGAATCTGTATGCGACACGTGACGTGGGGTAAGTCTACTATCCTTAGCTCAGAAATCACTTTCTCACATTATTCTCAAACGTATTCAATCGAAACTGAAGGAAAAACAGAGACAAAAAGCATGATTTCATTCATAACGACCCTGCGCAGACCATTAATTCACTCTACGAGTACCCGTGAAGAATCCTGTGAGTGGCGACCTAAGCTGTACATGATGTTCATTGATTTTGAAAAAAAAGCGTTTGCTTATCTGCATAGAGAACGCCTTTGGAAGATATTTTTCACAATACTATTCCATTAGAGATCGTAAAAAGGCAGTTCAAAGCTATTTGGACTTTCTATTATAGAGGCAGTCGAGAAAAGATGCAGAAGGATTATCTTCCTCGGGGATAAAGTCCCTTATACCTCCCTTATTCGTAAAGCTAATTTAGTCAACCTTAAGGAAAGGAGAAATTTCCTTGCACTTCACCATCACTGTTCTCTATAGCCACGGGTAAATCCACTTCCTTAGTCAATTTTCTTTCCTTTGACCTCGTCTCTCTCGTTTGGCTTCAACAAAAAGTCTCCATTTTTACCCCAATAGAAATCTCAATAAAAAATATTAAAGAAGAACTTTTTCCCCTAAATAATTAATACGTTAAATAAGTGAATATCCCCACTCTTCTTTTTATACCATATTTGTATGACAAACCCTGTGTCTATGTCCTAATAACGTGCAGAAAAAGACCAGATTAAGACCACATTTCTTTGAACAACTAACTGTGTTTAAAGAACTGAAATACATGCCGAGGAGAAAGATGAGCTGGTGTTGCCCCTACGTTAACAAAATTATCTTCTTCTGAAAAATGTACTGAATTTTAAACGCAATGTGAATGCTCTTAACCCTAATGTGAAAATAATACCATACTATTGAGCAATACGGCCTTGAAATATAGGTCATGAACAAACTATATTCTTGGGAAATTAAAGCAGAATTAGTGTCATAAATGATTAGATGCTTCATTACTATTCTTTCTTTCTAGGGGCAAATGAAGTCCCTTCTTGGAGAATAAACTTGAAGTTTGATACAAGATATTAAGTGTACTACACTACGGCATGGAAAAATACAAAAAACAGCCCCTACTCTGAGCACAACTGTATCAATTGGAGACTTTTGAACTTCAATCTGGCGCTTTTTATTTTTCGTTGGAGCCCAACTGTATCAATTGGAGACTTTTGAACTTCAATCTGGCGCTTTTTTTCGTAGCCCAACTGTATCAATTTTTTGAACTTTGGCGCTTTTATTTTTCGTTGGAGCCCAACTGTATCAATTGGAGACTTTTGAACTTCAATCTGGCGCTTTTATTTTTCGTTGGAGCCCAACTGTATCAATTGGAGACTTTTGAACTTCAATCTAAAACCACAGACTTATTGTGAAAACTAATGGATAACCTGTGCTAAAACTATTAGGCTAATAGTTTTAGATATTAAGTGTACTACACTACGGCATGGAAAATACAAAAAACAGCCCCTACTCTGAGCACAACTGTATCAATTGGAGACTTTTGAACTTAATCTGGCGCTTTTATTTTTCGTTGGAGACCAACTTTTCAATTATTTTGAACTTCAATCTGGCGCTTTTATTTTTCGTTGGAGCCCAACTGTATCAATTGGAGACTTTTGAACTTTAGTCGTTGTAATTGGAGACTTTTGAACTTCAATCTGGCGCTTTTATTTTTCGTTGGAGCCCAACTGTATCAATTGGAGACTTTTGAACTTCAATCACAAGACTATTTGTGAAAACTAAATGGATGGATAACCTGTGCTAAAACTATTAGGCTAATAGTTTTAGATATTAAGTGTACTACACTACGGCATGGAAAAATACAAAAAAAAACAGCCCCTACTCTGAGCACAACTGTAAATTGGAGACTTTTGAACTTCAATCTGGCGCTTTTGAACTTCAATCTTTTTTATTTTTCAGTGTAAACCCTTTATACATAAATAAGCCTTGTGACGCATTTTAATGTATGGAACTAATCACATTAAATAGAAAGTCAGTCGTAAGAAATTTACATTATGTTTGATCGTTCACACAATGGCCACAGAATTAGTTTCTTGACAAAATAGACAGTTACTTTAAACTTATGGGTGGGCATGGCATCAATTCAGGGGCACAAGTTATCAGTGGCAATATTTGGAGGGAGGGATACACCTTTTTTGGTATTATCACTGAAGAAAAATCCTTCAAAAAACATTTCGAGAAATTTGTGTTTCTTCTTTTTATTATATTATATAACTTATTTAATTATTTTCATCCTATCAAATTCCTATATTATTATACCAATTTATTTATAAGAAATTAAGGTTCTAGAAATTAAATACGTAAGGATAAAACTTATAAGTGTATCCCATCGGTAATCAATAACTCGCAATACAGATAGACACCTATTAAGGGATTTAAGGGTTTTGGTGCCTATCTAAATTTTTTCATTTTTTTTGCGATTTCTACTATACTTACGGGAATGTTTCGCTCATATAATTCCCCTGTTTTCTATGCTTTTTCAAATCTGTCACACACACTGCCTCCAACAAATCCCTCTGTACATTCTCCAAAGAAGCTCCCATTTCCCTTAAACCTTTCCCTGTGACATTCAAGGACGGCCTGCTTTTCATCTGACCCTAGACTGTTGGCCAACAAAGACAACCTTTGGCAATCTGTCATCCTTCATCCACAGAACGTGTCTTAGCCATTTCATCCTTTCCCTCATTATAGCCCTAGAAAAGAGGATTGAACCACATTTTTCATACAGCTTACTATTTGCGTTACGGTCAGTCAGTTGGGTACCTAAAACAATCCGTAGGCAATTTCTCTGGAAAACATCAAGAAAATATTCCTCGTTTTTCAGAGTCACCGTCTTTGCTAATAATATTAACTAGGAAAGTGGTAGCATTCCTGACAGGGTGTTAGTTGCAGCTATTGGATTCGTTGATTACAAATGCCAATACCACTCCCAGAACTTAAGCATTTTGTTTTTAACCGACTTATGTTCCCACTCCTAAAATTGTAGGACATTGACTCCTCCAGTTTGATAAGACGTGGCTTAAATTCCAGTTTCTAGAATTTTAGGTGCCACCGTGTTCAATTGGGACTCTTGTATTTAGAACCACTGAATATTTACATAACAAATTATTTTCTCGCTTTTAGTAAAAATTAGGGTGGTTTTTGCTGCAGTAAATTTAGAAAGTTTGGCATTCCACGATTTTAATTTAGTTGATTGTGCTCTATTTCATTTACAGAGTAGTTTTCACCTCCCCTTCCAATAATTCAGTTAATAATGGTACTATTTTGACAGACCTCGTTGACATTCCTCATACACATACAAGCAGAATTTATAAAAGGAATACGGACAGAGGCAGTAACTTTTAAATGAGTCGTTAAACGTCTCTCTGCGACCTTACGATAACTACTAGCCCTGACAGAAAAAAAAACATCAACAAAGAGAAATAAATAACTAGATGCATGCATATACTTTATTCTGGAAACTGTTTTTCCAGCTCATATCCTATTTCGTCCCGGATATAGATGGTAATTGCAGAAGGGCTAGGCGTTTCCGCCTTTCCCGTTATCAGAACAAAGCTCCTGAATGACGGTCTCCCATAATAACCGGTCTGTTGGCAATTCTCCGGCAATATTTATCCAGTGCTTGTCCCATTTTTGGTGGAATTCACGGAAATTTCCACCAGTCTCTAGATCTTGTTTAACTAGCAACCACCTATTTTGTAATTTTTCTCTTATTTTTTCTCTACCATATTAATAAGGGTTCAACAAGAAGTATACATCTAATAAGCCAGTTGTCGGGACGATGTAAAACGAGTCCAAACCAGCAGCCGGCGGAGCTTGACGATGCTTGAAATTCTGTTAATGCTTAAAGAACATCGGAGGGTAGCGTCATTCGAAGTCTGATATGATATCCGGATGCGTAAAATGTAACACAGGCAACAGTGGTCAAAAATCTCTAGAGCACATCCCTGAACTGCTTCAATGGGCCACTATTCAGCAGCATGCCGTCCTAACCGAGTGGTTTGGCATGTTAAATTTGGAATCCATTGTCCGAAGGGCGGGGGTTCGATTCTTGATGTGACCGGTTATTCGGTTTGAGACGGAGGTCGGTGGCGCGACTCTGTGAGCTCAGCCAGAGTTGACCCAACACTAAATGGGTACCTGGAGAAACCTGGGAAAGGTAAGCAATAAGGTTATGCGACAGCACGGGATGGCTGACCCCCAGCCCCCTATTGCACTTCCTGGCTGAAGGACCTTGAAACAGAGATCAGGAACACCAGTTTTGGACTTTAAGGGTCCAGTGTCATATCCTTTACCTTTTTTTTTTTTTTTACCTATTCAACAGCAAAGAGTAGCCCTCATTGTCGACTTATATACGCTTATTTTCGTTCGCAAGCAAATCTCTCGACGGACCCAGATATGTTTGCAGAGCTGAGCGTAGACTTCTCAGCTCCTGAGCGAAAAACTGATATAGATGGTGTCAGTACACTTCTCTATCCCATAAAAGACCTTTTATAAATTCTTGAATGCCTTCGAAATTTATGTTAATATTTAAAAAGAATCGAAATTCGTTGTTCTCTCAACATTTTAAAATAATACTTAGCCATCCAGTATTCCAGTGCAATTCCAGTCCAGTGCATGTATTCCAGTTCAATAATGTGACTGTTACTCTTCAAAATGACAAAATTTCTTCCAATTAAATTTAATTAATATCCAGCATCCAGTTTCAAAGTACTTATCAGCTTAATTTCACAATGATTTTTATTCTTTTATTAAAAGACAGCAAAATCATTAAATTGTGGAATATTTTATACTGCTAGCACTTATTTGCATCATGAAAATCAGAACCCCGATTAGAAGCCTAGGTCTAGAATGTAAGTCCCGAGAAACTACCTCATTTACAAAAAAAAAAAAAAAAAAAAAAAAAAAAAACTATCACAATTTTATTTTTTTTCCATCACGATTTTGTCTTACATTGCTGCCGCTCATACTTTAATTTTGACCAAACACCTTTACACATGTTAACAAGCTTATCATCATATATTTCACTAGATTCATTTTTTGCTCGATTGTAGACATCAAGTAGCATCCTCTTTGCATCGTTGTATTTGTGAGTTTGAATAAGGCTGATACAGAAGTATACTTTACAACGGGCAACTGTTATTGGATCTCCCAAGCGAAAGGCTATCCTTAACTGCTTCAGGGAAATCATACCAGCTGTTTTTGCCTAGAAATGTAAGGTGAATAAGTTTATGCAGGTGAAAGATAATCCAAAAATGCAAAAATTACTACTACTGCTAATAATGACTGAAGCCAACAAAGCTGTGCACGCTCATTCTCCTCCCGAATCTGTGCAAAGCTTCATTTTTTACCCCCTTCCATGAAGCTCCGTTGTCTTTTAAATGAAGTACGAAACCAAGAGAGGAAAGGATATAATAAATAAAAAAATAAATCAAATAGGTGAGAAAACGAGGATTTTGTCAGCCAGTGGCCAAATATGAAGACGAAGAACAAGCAAATATTTCACAAGGACCTCCGCCAAGTCGTCTTTAGTGCTAAAAAAAACGAAAAAAAATCTAACCTTTCGAAGTGAACTTGACAAGAAGAGAAAAGATACTGAATAAAAAAAAAAACAGGTAGAAATCAATGAAAGGTAATCTACTTCCCTGGAACAATTCTATCCTCGCTGAAAACCCCTCCCAAAAAAATTTCAATTCCGCCTGGAAAATCTTCCTTAGGCTACTTTCATTTGAAAAAAAGAGACTTGTTTTTCATTTAATTTCTAATCGTTTTCAAATCATACCGGAAATTCCTCTCCGTGGAAAACCCTGTGCATTCCATCTCGCGTGTTTCTTTCTCGGAAAATTACCACCTGAAGAATTTCTCCCACTGGAAATTCCTCTATGGAGAATTTCTCCCGCAGAAAATTTCCCCAAGGAAATTTCCCCAAACTTCACCAATTTGATAGAACGAGTACTCTTTGCTTTGCAATAGATTTTGCCTGTCTGTAATTTCGGTTTTCATTAGATACGCGGACAGATTGTCTTAAATTAGACTGGGCAAAAATATTGATTGAGTCTGTTAATATTAGGTTGTTATAAATTGGGCTTAAGGAAATATCTCCTGTGTCTCTATTTATAGCTAAATTTCTGTTTATATATTTTTTTTATCCCAACCGCCCCATTAAACGATTTATGTCCTTTTGAAAATCCTTCCCCATAAAATCTTCCTAACCAATTCAGGGGCGACCTGCTTTTAGTTTGGTCCCAGATAGATGGCCAAGAATCGAACTGGGATTTTACTTTAATAAAGGAATCTTGTATCAGGAAGAAATTATATTATTACAAAGCAAATTTATATTCCTACAGTTGCAAGGAAAAGGGAGAATAAGTGGAACAAAAACAAATATATCGATAAGGTGCTATTAGCCAAAATACTTCTGAGTTTTTTTCGTTGACTGATTTTTCTCTTTTGTGTGGTTTTAAACATAATTAAATTAACTTTTGAAACTAAACTAACCTAATGATTACGTTTTTATTGTCTGATAATTTCTAGGGAAAAATATGTGAAATAAAAACACTAAAAATTTGCTATTTTTTGAAAAATCCAACTGAATTCAGCCTTTAGAAATTTATACGGTAAATATTAAATCTTTTAGCTTTTGAGTTTTCCAAGTGTAACTAAATCAACCTTTCACCTTAAAGAATACAAGAGTAGCAGCGTACAAATTTACAGAGTAATATTCAAAAATTTCTTTTTTTGGCAAAAAAGAGCCATGTTTTCCAAAATTTACTTTGATTTACTCTATTGAGATATCCAACTGGATCTTGGGCTTTAGAAAGTGGGACAGAGGGATATTTAAATTTTTTCTTTATTCGAGTGGTTAAAATGTAGCTAAATTAATTTTTGAACCTAAGGAGTACAGGGGCACCTGACTAAGAATTTACAATGGAACATTAAAAAAAAAATCCTATTTTTGCAATTTCTACAATATCTCCTCTTTTTTAACAGTTTTTTCAAGGGTGGGTCCATACCCCCCCCCCCCCTCATTTGTTATTTGTAGGCATCCATTGAAAACCACAATCAAAGAATGTAAGCTCTCTAAAAATTAACACGAGCAGACTTAACGTAATTGTAGCTGAATGAACAATGTGGTATATACATGGCAAGAAGAATTTAGTCAAGTTCTTTGAGATGAATGGGACAATTTTTTTCTAATTTTTTTTTTTATCTAAGTCTGACATTATTTAATATCCGCCTAAATACTACGATCTGCAATGTTAAAATAAGCTCATTCTTTATGCAAACGTCTAAAGCAATTGAACCTTGAATACTGCATAGGTTGTTCAACTGATCCAGAATGATTTATAATAGTTGGGAAGAGTTTTATTGAATTTATGCAAACAATTGCTAGGCCATTTATTGCCTCTCCCAGAATCATAAATCCAAATATTCTGACCAGAAAAGAATGGGTTTATGCCAAAAATTAACAGCAGTAGAGTTGAAGAAACCTTAATGAAGGCTACTAGTTAATAGTAGTCTAAAATTCTATATAGGCTTATATGTTCAACCCACTGTTGCAACATCTAAACTATCTGCAATACTGATATAAAATCCTTCAGCAGCTATGCCCTCTAAGTAGTTACCAGTTAATTTAAAAGAACTGTCTGTTCTATTCCTAAAGTTTGGAATGTAGGCAGCCCCTCCTTTAAGTAAGTCAGACAGAGACGCCCCAGGCTTAGTATGAAAATCGGTTAACTAAACACAAAAGGCCTTTTCTCATTACTCCTATGACTTAAGCGCACTTACACGTGCATATGCATATATGACTTATAAGGAAAACATATACAAGTTTTTCGGTTGATTTTGTTGTGCTCTTGTACTTTTTATTCTTTCTTATTATTTATCCACCTTTATACTTGTTTTGCATGTGTGGGTTACAAATATATAAAGGAAACAAACCTTTGACTGGATAAAATAAATTTAATTTATCCAACTTATCAAACAGTTAAATAACTCCCCTCTCACTTAATCATTTATCAAACTAAACCGCTCTCCTCTCACTTCCTAGAACTCACTTTATATTTATCCGGAGGCTGAATGAGAGTTAGGGTGTTTTGGCTTTAAAATACATTCTTTGAGGCATTTGCCCCCTCCCCCACCAATGACGCACCACTGGACTCCCAAGATCAAATACCCCTCCCTTGTTCCACTTTTAAATCTATATTTAAATAATTGACAGTTCGTATAATTTACGGATCCTTTGTTATCCTTGGATGCAAATTTATTGAAATTTTAAGATTTTCTGAATAAAATGGGTATGTCAAAACGTTGATCATATGTCCTAAAAGGTTAAAAAAGCACTGGATACTAATGAAAAGTTACAGGATAGGGTTTGGTTGCTCTCAAATCACCTTTTATTTTGAAGAAGGCACTAGAACTCAATTTCCTAAAAAAAAATTCCTAAAAAGATTTACGACTTGTAAAATCTCAGCATTGTTTTGGATGGCCAAAAACTTCAAGTTCTGTGTCGGGGTTGGGGGGTCCTGTTTTATTCCTCCTTATAAGGAAAACTTATAAGGAAAGCTTATACAAGTTTTTCGGTTGATTTTGTTGTGCTCTTGTACTTTTTATTCTTTCTTATCATTTATCCACCTTTATACTTGTTTTGCATGTGTGGGTTACAAATAGATAAATGAAACATACTTTTGACTGGATAAAATAAATTTAATTTATCCAACTTATCAAACAGTTAAATAGCTCCCCTCACACTTCATCATTTATCAAACTAAACCGCTCCCCTCTTACTTTCCTAGAACTCACTTTATATTTATCCGGAGGCTGAATGAGAGTTAGGGTGTTTTGGCTTTAAAATACATTCTTTGAGGCATCTGCCCCCTCCCCCACCAATGACACACCACTGGACTCCCAAGATCAAGTAAACCTCCCCTGTTCCATTTTAAAGTCTATATTTAAATAATTGACAGTTCGAATAATTTACGGATCCTTTGTTATCCTTGGATGCAAATTTATTGACATTTTAAGATTTTCTGAACAAAATGGGTATGTCAAAACTTTGATCTTATGTCCTAAAAGGTTAAAAAGACACTGGATACTAATGAAAAGTTACAGGATAGGGTTTGGTTGCTCTCAAATCACCTTTTATTTTTGAAGAAGGCACTAGAACTCAATTTCCTAAAAAAATTCTATGAAGGGGCCAGTGGCTCTACAATCTCTTTTGGCTTTAAAAAATAGGCACTAGAATCCACAATTTTTGATCGAATGACAATCTTCGGAAGCTTCTACGACCCCGAGGAGGAGGGGGGACTTTTGCTCGTTTTTGGATTTAGCGTTACTTTTCACTTTAAAAATAAAGGCGAAGGCCAGAAATATTCCCATATGAGTTCCTAGAACTCACTCCAAGTTTATCTGGAGGCTCAATGAGACTGATGGTGTTTGGCTTTAAAATACACTCTTTGCGGCATCTGCCCCCCCCCACAATAAAATCCACCACCTTTCCTTCATAATAGGTGATGCGCACTTACACATTATTGCATATAATTTTATGAAATATGAAGCAAATTAGTTTAGTTAAATGAAGTTATAATATAGACGTCAGAAATCTTTTCTTCAGTAAGAAGGGATGTACTAGCCTGCAGCAACCTCATTCAGGTTTAATCCTAGTGATGTGGGATTAATTATTACCCTTCCCCTAATGCCCCTTTTAACTTTGTCTGAAGGCTCATGGAGATTTTGGCATTATATGCACTTTAAGGCATATAGCACCCCCTCTCAACTTCCGCCAAAAAATTACCCACCACCCCTCCTTGATAATAGTGTGCACTATAATACAACTGTCTCCGTTCTTTTTATTTGTCTGAATTTCCTTATGACTGCTCAGTTTTATATTTGGGGAGGGTTTTCCAGGTGGAATTTACTGGGGTTGAAGGAGATATTCTACGAGGGGGGGGGATTTCCAAGTGGAATAAGCCTGGAAGGTTCAGGCTTATAGCATGTTCTTTAGAATTATTGGAAACTGGAAATCCATATGAAAAAATATAGGAAACTGTGACGGAATTCTTAATAATCTCGTTGTCTAGGTTCTCTTTCAGCTATTCTCAAAGAAATGGGTACATCAATACGTTGATCAGATGTCCTAATGGGTGCAAAAGCACTGGATATAAATAAAAAGTTCTAGGATGTGGGTTGACTGCTCTCCAGTCACCTTTTAATTAAAAAGAGGCCCTAGAACTCAATTTCCAAAACAAGTTCTATGACTGGGTTCAGTGGCTCAACAATACTTTCTGGCTTTAAAAAAAATGAACTAGAACCCTCAATTTCTAATCTACTGACCACGCTGAAGTTTCTACGGCCAAGAGGAGGGAAGGTGGGTGTTTCGGAAAAAATTCCGAAGTTATACGGAAAAAATTATGTTTGTTGTTCGGTTTAACGTTACTTTTTACTTTAAAAATAAAGGCGTAGGCCAGAAATATTCCCATAAATGAGGAGGGATTAGATATTAATTTCTACCTCCCCCCTTCTTCCCAAGAAACTCACTCAACATTTATCTGGAGGCTCAGTGAGAGTTAGGATATTTGACTTTAAAATACACTCTGCGGCATCAGCCCCCTGCCCTACAACAGGATCCACCGCCTTTTCCTTCATAATAGCTGATGCACATTTACACGTCATCGCATATAATTTCATGAAATACGAGCGTCATTCAAACTTAATCTAAATGATGGGAGATGAGAGATTAATTACTACCCTCTCCCTAATATTCCTTTTTAATTTTATCTGAAGGCTCATGGAGATTTAGATAATTTCGGCATTATGTACTCTTTTTAAGGCATGTAGCCCCCCCCCTTCTCACCTAACATATGATCCATCACCCCCTCCTTGATAATAGCTGCTGCACTATTATACAATTTTCTTCGTTCTTTTTATTTGTCTGCATTTCCATATGGCTACTCAATTTTAAATTTGGGGATGATTTTCCAGGGTGGAATTTTCCGGGACACCGTCTCTTGTTAGTTTTTGTGGACTCAACAGATAATTCTTTTAAAGTAAAATCTAATATATTTTTTTTTACATATATTGGGATAATTTTTAAGACACACGGTCAGAAAACTTGAAATAGTTCTCTTCACCGTTAATATATCGATTTCAGAATGTCTGACTTAATTAGAAATTCAAGTCAAAGTAATAATATAATACGTAATAGATTATTAATTTATTTTCCACTATCTTATACATTTTCTGTAATTCATTCTCTGTTATTCGTTGTTGTTTTCGTTCACTCCAAACTACAAAGCGATTTTTAGAGCAAACATTTGATACATAAATGCCTCAAACCATGATTTATATGTGATGTGATTTATTTTTATTCTTTTTCTACTGTTTATACCCATGATTCCTAACGTTCGGCGAAGGTGCCACTGGTGGTGCTTAAGAATATTTTGGTGGGACGTGGGCAGAACGTGGACCCTTTGGCTGAGTTTACACTAGAGGCTTAATTTTGAAAAAAATTGCCTTAATGACGGCACATTCAAATGCATTTAAAGAGAAAAGAAATAATGGAAAAAACTGTTTAATATATAGGTTTGAACAAACTTATAAGAGTGAAATGGAAAGCAGATTTTTTAAAATGCATTTGTCTCTTGTTAGTTTTTGTGGACTCACCAGATATTTCTAAAGCAAAATCTAAGATCATATTTATTTCTTATTTATTCAGAATAATTTTTAAAACACGGTTCGTCATTAATGATGATGTACATTCAATTGCGTCTTACAGAGATTAAGTCAACCAATCTTTCAATGGAAAATAGTAACTGTGTTCTCTTATGTGATCTTCCTCAACTACGACAAGTTTTAGAAAATCCACCATATGTTTCTCTGACACGTCTTGAAATTCGAAATCGTATTGGTTCCATGGGTACATTTGACCTAAGATTATGATGAACTGACTATCAACATGAGACAAAAAACAGACAAAGCGTACAGAGAAACTCTAGCAAACATTCGAGTTGGAAAGTCTGAAGAGACCCAACGCCCTTATCTCAATACAAGAAAATTTGGTAAGGACTAGGAGCTACTCCTGAAGAAGTTTCAGATTTCCCTCCAGACTCATGTTTTCTATATTAGTTTTCCCTTTTTTCCAGGCGACAAATCCAGAAGTTGGTTTGTATAAGGAGGATTCGTATCTTAATAAATGGATACGAAGAGGTAGTTTCGCTAATGTTTCGGTAGCTTTACTGCGACCACTTGTGGACGAGGAATTCGGTTCTATGATCAAGTGCCCCCTTTTCTCCAGGAAATCCATAAGGAATTGACGGATTTTGTGTCTTATGGACACCAAAAAGGTAGTTTCGCTACTGTTTTGGCAGCTTTATTGCGACTACTTGCGGATTAGGACTTCGGTTCTATGATCAAGTGCCCCCTTTCCTTCGGGAATCGAGTATAGCTATTCAAAACAATTTAGATTTGTCGGTTTATCGAAGCTAACGGAAATGAAAAGGAAACTGAAAACCTATAAGGAAATAGAAGAACTTGCTGAAAAGACCTAGAAATCTCAGATTTATTTGTCACCCACTGGGTATCTGATGTGTATACAAATAGACCAGACAGTTTAAAATATCAATTTATATGAACTGTTCATTTGGTATGAACGTGAAAAGCAAGAAAAGGACGAGAGTATGAGACTGAAAAATGGTTCATTCTACTTAAGAAAGCGAATCCACAGACCTTACATCATTAAGCACAAAAAAGTTAATCCCTTCGAATCTGACGAGAAGAACGAACTTAATGAATTATAGTTTGCTTCTCAAACTTTTTAAACCATGGAAAAAAAGAAAGTGACATTATAGTCAGTGGCCTAACCAGTTTTGAAACATACTGTATTGAAGTTGAAAATATCCAGAGATGGTGAACTATCACGAAAAACTGGTGTCCAAATTCAAAATTGGCAAAGAATTTGAAGACTAAGTCCTAGAGAGAGCTAACGTAATTCATCAAAATGAAACTGACAATGAGACTACAATTTTTGAAGAAATAGATGATTCCAATAATGCAATACGAGGAGAAGTAATTGACAGAGCTGCTGATGAAATGGAGGATTTGACAGCCGCAAACAGACATATTTTGGAGTTTGACACAATGGGTCAGTTACAATCAGACTACAAATCACTGAGTATTGATCAAAGAAGAATAGTTGACAAAGTCACGGCTATCATCGATGGTGAAAACACTCAAAAAGACGACATAAATACTCAACACGAGTCATTGATGTTACTCGAAGAATGCTTTGTAACCAATTTAGCAAAGAAATCTGCCCAGTGGTCGTTATGGCTCCAACAGGACTTGCAACTAGCAGCATAAAAGGTGTAACAACACATACATATCTAAATTTGCCTGTTGAAAAGCAAGCAACGGCAAAATATACACCTCTCTCCATTGAGCAGTTGCTTACATTGCGGAGAACATTGTCGCGAACACGCCTGTTTATCATTGACGAGATAATCACAGTTTAGTCATTAATGATGATGTATATTCACTTGCGTCTTACAGAGATTATGTCAACCAATCTTTCAATGGGAAATAGTAACTGTGTTCTCTTCGGTGATCTTCTTCAACTACGACCAGTTTTAGCAAATCCACCATATGCTTCTCTGACACGTCTTGAAATTCGAAATCGTGTTGGTTCCAAGGGTACATTTGACCTAAGATTATGATGAACTGACTATCAATATGAGACAAAAAACAGACCAAGCATACAGAGAAACTCTAGCAAACATTCGAGTTGGAAAGTGTGAAGAGACCCAACTTCATTATCTCAATGCAAGAAAGTTTGGTAAGGACTTAAGAGCTACCCCTGAAGAAGTTTCAGATTTATATTTACGATTGGTTAACGAAGGTAAGTCTCCTGTTATTATGCCCACAAATGATGATTGTTAAGTAAATACAATACTTTTACAAAAAACCAGCTCAAATTTACTGAATCTAACTGCGATTGATAAACTTTCCTCGGTCGTTAAAGATAAGCGAATTGAGAAAGAAGCAGAGAAGAATGTCATTCGTTATGAATATGACATTAAACTTGCTGGTTGCGCATCAAAGAATCTGGTGTTGTGCATTGGGGCAAAAGTTATGCTCCAAAGAGATATTGCTGTTGACAAAGGATTAGGTAATGGGTCAATGGGATATCTCCAAGGATTTAAAAGCCTACCAAATGGTGACATTGGTGGCATCACTGTGCAATTTGCCGGTAAAAAAAAAAAAAAAACATAGTTGAAATATCCCGTGATCCTATGAGATTTGAAGCGTTCAAACAAATCTATGACACTAGAAGACAGTTTCCACGACATAAAGCTTTGGCTATTACGATCCATAAGCCACAAGGCCTTAGCTTAGAGTGCGCTATAGTTGATGCTGGAAATAGATGTTTTGGACCAGGAATGATTTACATTGCCTTGTCAAGAGTAACAAGTAGTGCTGGATTATACCTCATAGAATTGGATAAAAAAAAAAAATGCCGACAGTGAGGCAATCACAGAATATAACCATTTAAGAAGTAAATACAGACCAGATCCCTGTCTTTTAGACAAATCTAAGCAGCCAATGGTTTGCAAAGATACCACACCTGAAAGACCCCAGAAACACGGAAAAAACAAGTGTAATAATTGAAGAGTATATACAGAGTTAAAGAAGAATAAGCGTTAAGGAAGTTTTGTATCCAAAACGTGCAAAAAACCAAGACACTTTATATGGTCTTTACAAGTCAGGAATTGGAGGTGGCAGGAAAGGGCCAAATAATCTTGAAAAACGTTTGGTGCTATGCAAAAACTCAGCTGTTCGGTGTCTCTTTAGCATGTACGTAGTACTTTTTGACACGCTTACCCATTTGAAAGGCCCAGTTACAAAAGAAATTGAACGTCTTGCATTGTCATCTCTTGAAAAAAGTAATCAACCCAGATGCTTAGGAGCTTACTTCCAAGTCAATATGGTTTTTCAGAGCAGAGGCAGCAATCATTATGCGAATTTTGGGAGGCTCTATTTGAAAGAATTGACTATGAGAACACCATCGCAAATCCATAAATCATTGAAAGTGCACTAAGTGAGAAATTCCACTTCAAGTATAAGTTTTGGGTATGCAAGACCTGTCAATGGACTCAAATTAGGGACACATTCCCACATCTAAAAGTTTGCTACTTTCCAGTTCCATGGGTTCGTAACCCAGATGCAAATGCGCGGGAAGAAGAAATTGATAGCACGGACGTTCCGTTTCATAGGGTATTAAACCTACACCTAGTGGGCAAAAAAATGTCCGTATCAACACAATCTGACACTGAAAACAGTATTCACCAAAACAAGCCAGTTTCTTGCAATTAATTTGGACCGAAGAACAATGATGCAAAAAATCTGTAGAAAGATCATAGAGATCGATGTGGACTCAATTTGTATCGAAACCACGGAAGATTGTAATATTACAGGCAAAAGTTACAACAAATTTTCTAAGTCAACACAAATGTACAAGATTATTGCTGCCGCAAATCACGTTATTACAAATTTTGATTGTGGCTATTACTTTGTGTTCACACGAACACTAAAGAGACGCTGGTGCATCTGCAATGATTCAATCGTAAGAAATCAAAACCATATGCCGGATCAAAATCAGATTTGACTTTTCTCATTCTTGAAAAGTATTCCTAAACATCGATATTAAATATTAGATTAGTCACTACATATTAGAATAGACTAAGGCGAAAAATGAATTACTATAGATCTTAGGAATACAAGAACTAAATAATGTTCGAAAGTAAGGTAAAAAAAAAAGTGTTGTACATATTTCATGATTGCCAATAAGCGGTTCAACCACTCTGAGGTTGACAGTGGCTACTTCTTTGTTTACTGAAAAGAATTTTAGGGACGCTGGCATAGCTATAATGCTTGCGTCGTGTGAAGTCAAAACGATATGGATACTTCAAAGAATCGATTACACACACAGATTGGATTGAATAGATTACCACGTAGTTTAAGATACACAGATTGGATGTATTTGACTACCACATGGTTTAAGATTACAAGAGTTAGACTCATTTTTATAATTAAGGTAAAATAGAAAGCACTTCAACATTTTTTACTGCTGTTAATAAAGCATTAAAAACTCAGATCCCCTTATCTCAGATTATCCAGAGAGTATAGTTCTTGGAACGATCGTAAATATTGTAAAGCTACTGTTATCATTCACTTTACAAATGCATTATTTCGAACAAACCACAAGCGAGAGGTTTCAAATAACAAAATCTTACAATTGTAATAAAAGTTATTTCACCAACCATTTATCTTATTCTTAATAGCCTTTGTATATACTCAATGTCTATACTTTAGAAATATTACTCTTAAATTTAATAGAATCCATACAAAGGATTCTTTTTGACAAGAGGACAACGTGACGGGACAAAAATATGTTTATTCATACTTTCCAATGTGTAATATACTTCATAGTTGGGTGCTAGCCAATTCTATTAGTTTCATTATTTTGTCATTCTAATCAATCATAGCAAGACAAGCAGCGAGTGAAGTGAGAATAGTTTTTAGGGGTTAAAAATGACGCGATACGAAAGGAAACTTAAGATAGCTAAAAACATGAAATTTATTTACATGCAATCTTGGAAAGGAATATTATTCTGAAGGAATTATATGACTTAGAGATTTTAGATTTTTTCATATATATTTCCATAGCCTAGCTGCCTGTAGCCTAGTTAATCTTATACTTAGAAAGGAATAACATTTTAAAGGAAATATACCACTTATAGCCTTTAGCCTAGCTAATGTCCTTCTTGGAAAGGAATAATATTTTGAAAGAATTACCACTTACAACTTTCTGTCAAGTTTAATTTTTTCTGTAATTTATTCTAAATGCAATGTTTTTACAGTTTATTTCAGTAAAGTTTGTAGTTAAAGCCATTTTTATTTATAATTTTTTTTTTACAATATTTTGTGAAATGTCTTTAACTTTCTGTTTTTGATCTTTCATCTATTATTGCTGTTATATATTCTTTTGTGAAGTGGAAATGGATGAAAGATCTCAGTCTGCCTGTTTTGTTATTCAACATCTGTAATTCAAATTTGAAAAATTGGAGTCAGAGTAAATACTGAAATAACTTCTTCTGTTTTTAGATTTTGCCTCCGTATAAAAGGATTTCCTGTGACGAGAGGACATCCTTTTAACGGCAGAAGCACAAGTAAAAACATATTTTTTTTTTTGTACATTTAGTCCTATTTTTTTTAAATACTCTTTCTCTGGTTCTTTCAAATATGGCTGTAACTTGATTGGACTTTAGATTTCTATTGTATAGAGCTTAATAGTAGGAAAAAAATATGAAAAAGGTCAACTCTATAAAGTTTTATCGTAAGCTATATTTTGATTTAAATGAATCCTATTTCTACTTCATATTCGAACAAATCATAATTAATTTCTAAAGAAATATTATAACCCAACTGCCTCCATTATATGACCTGAAAGGATACAATATTTACCAATATTTACGATTGTTCCAAGAACTACACTCTCTGGATAGTCTGAGATAAGGGGATCTGAGTTTTAATGCTTTATTGAAAGCAGTAAAAAATGGTGCTTTCTATTTTTACCTTAATTATAAAAATGAATTTTCAATCGTAATCTTAAAAAACCTTTTTAATCAAGTTTCTACAACAAAATTGTGATTCTATAAAAGGTGGGCTTGAGAGGGGGGGGGGGGGTATGCCCCCAGGGCTAAACTATTAAAACAACCCCTTGAATTTTCAATCGAATGCGCGCTTTTTTAAGCTACAACAAAGCTTTCTATAAAAAACCTTATATGTGGCCCTGAAGTGTCCTCCTCAAAAACATAATTTCTATCTGGAAATCAACTATGTTGAAAAAAAAGACTATCTCAAAATTTTAATTCGATGTGTTTGGGGAAATGGTGGGTGTGGAAGGGTTGTTAGTTGCTTTCGAATTACTTTTGACTATTAAAAAGGGCACTAGCCATTCCAATTTCCAATTGAATGAGCCCTTTTCATAGTTTCTACGACATCTCCTTCGATATGAAGTGCCCTGGTCTAAGAAAAAAAAATACATTGGGCCAACATTGTTCTTTACTTAGGAAGCGCAATTGTGCTGCCTATGAAAGAGCAATAAGGGTACAGTGCATTATCTTTTTTTTAGACCAGGGCACCTTGTATCAAAGGAGTTGTCATAGAAACGTCGAAAAAAAGCTTATTCTATTGGAAATTGAAAGGATCGACGTCCTTTTTAATAGTTAAAAGTGATTAGTGGGCAACTAACCCCCTTCCACACTCACCATTTCCCAAACACATTCAATCAAAATTCTGAGATAGCCATTTTGTTAAACATAGTTGAAATATCCAGAATTTATGTCTTTGAGGATGACTCTACCCCCCCCCCCCACAGCTCTAAGAACAAGACTTGTAAGTCATGCTTTGGGGGCATTTAAGGTTTATATAGAAAGGGTGATCGTATGAACTTCAGAGGGGGCTCATTGGATTGGTAATCAAAAGTTCTAGTGCACTCTTTAAGATTCAGATCGATTGGAGGATGGATACTCCCCCCACCTCGTATTTTCCCGAAATGTATCTGATACATATTTTGAGATGACCATTTGTTGTCATATAAACTTCTAAAAGGGCTTATTTGATTGGAAGTTTAAGGGCCTAGTGCCCCCTTTTATAGTCGAAAGTGATTGGAGGGCAAATAACCCCTCTTGTACCCACCATTTCCCCAAACATATCCAATCAAAATTTTCAGATAGCCATTGGGTTCAGCGTTTTCAAAAAGTCCAGAAATTATGTCTTTGAGGATGACAACCCCCCACAGCTTTCAGGGCAAGGGTTGTTTAGTTATGCCCTGGGGGCATATAAAGTTTGCATAGAAAAAGTGGTCATAGAAACTTTGGAGGGGGCTAGGGGCTCATTGGATTGGTCATCAGAAGTTCTAGTACCCTATATAAGATTTAAAGTTATCAAAGGTCGGAACCCCCCAACACCTTTTATTTTCCTAAAATGAATCTGATAGAAATTTTGAAATGGCCATTTGTTGTCATAGAAACTTCTAAAAAGGCTAATTCCATTGGAAATTGAAAAGGCTAGTGCCCATTCAAATAGTCAAGTGATTGGAAGGCTACTAATCTCCTCCCTCGCCCACCATTTCCCCAACATATCCAAACAAAATTTTTAGATAGCCGTTTTGTTCAATGTAGTTGAAAGGTCCAGGAATTGTGTATCTGACGATGACAACCCTCCTACAGCCCTCAGGGCAAGGGTTGTAAGTTATGTCCTGGGGGTAATAAGGTTTATACAGAAAGAGTGATCGTCTAAACTTTCGAGGAGGCTTATTGGATTACTAATCAAAAAATTTAGTGCCCTTTTTGAGATTCAGAGTGATAAGAGGATGGATACCCCCCTACACCTTGTATTCTATTTCTATTTCAGGTCAACTAGAGGAGGTATGAAACTAAATTAAACACTGCTATTTGTGTCCAGATTTTCAAAAAGATGTATGTTGTTAAAAATTACTGAAAAATTTTCTCCAGCATACAAATAGCAGGCCAAACTATAAAGGCTTAAAAAAAATAAAAAGATTTAAACTATTATTTTCTTTTTCTTTGAAAAGACTATGTCAATATAAAACGAACAGAAATTAATAATAAAAAAAAACCTTTTTGGCAAAATGAGTTTTTCAAAGAAAAGTACAGAACTCCATTAAACCAAAAATGAGCAAAAATAAAATCAAATAATCTACCAAGCATAAAACTATCACAAGTCAGCATTGATAAATAAATGAAACCCAAAACGAACGGAAATTACAATAAATAACCAAGGCAAACTCAAAACGACCAGAAATTAAAATGAGTAGGGCTCAAAACCTCTACGCCTTTCCAAGGCCAGAACATAATTTGCCCTTTACTGAAAAAATTACAAATGAATTTGCATTGTCAGTTTAATATAAATATGGTGATATTTATTGATAAAAATTTTTATAATATTTAATTTACTAAAGTTATAAAAGTAAAAAATTTATATTTTTACACTAAAGTGCAAATTATGTTCTGGCCTTGGGAAGGCATAGAGGTTTTGAGCCCTACTCATGTTAATTTCAGCTCGTTTTGAGTTTGACTTGGTTATTTATTGCAATTTCTGTTCGTTTTGTGTTTCATTTATTTTTTGATGGTGACTTGTGCTAGTTTTATGCTTGGTAAATTATTTGATTTTATTTTTGCTCATTTTTGGTTTAATAGAGTTCTTTACCTTTCTTTGCAGAACTTATTTTACATAAAAGACTTTTTAATTAATCCCACTAAAGGCTAAATTATTTCACTGTGTTTTGCAAAGGAGTGTGAAATGTTCAACTGCTTAGGTAGCAAAAGTTAAATCTTAAGCATAAATGTGTCCCTGCATGCATTTTGAAACTTACACAGCTTTTGTATTTGTCTCCCAAAGATGAGTAGGCTCCTCCAAATGTTGATAAAAGGACAGGACATCAGACAGTTGCATGAATTCATATAGCTTCTGTGACACAAGTCTGTTCCTAGATAGAATTGGCTTTCAACTGATAATTTCGTAGAAACCAAAATTAACAAGGAAAAAATCACAGTGCTGTGAAACAGTGCCTACATATGCTATAGTAGTTGCAATTTTTTCTTTCAAATAACTCAAAACAGCTTAACCTACATAACATGAAGATTCTTGTGATTTAATAATGTGTATCCTTAATTTTATGCAGTTAAGCTTTTTTGACAAGTTTGTCCCCCTTAGAAAAACAATAAATAAGTGAAAAAAAACAACTAAAAACAACTCCCCTAAAAACACTTGTGATTTGTTCTTATTTTTCTTTAATGTCATATAGTTCAGCTGTTCTGACAAGCTTGTCCTTTCAGAACCCAAAAAATAAATAAAAACAAGTCCTTTTTTACAGACAAGGAAAGTTTGAGGTTAAAACTTACAACAAGTAAAAGTGCATATAACAGTAATTTCAGGGGCTACAATTCATTGGAAACAGCATTTTTTTTTTTTTTTTTTTTTTTTTTTATACTGAGAACACAAGCCCATCCCATTCCAGAAAATTGTGCTTGTTCTATGCGTTAGTGTTTCTCTTTATCTTCTTGTCTGTGTTTTATTTTCCATTAAATGTTCAACAAATTACATGAAAAAATAATGTAAATGAGTTTATTTTTATTTCCCCATAAATAAGAGGGACTATCATCACTTATGTGGACCAGTCTCTTACTTTCAATTATAAACTGTGATTATTGCTTCATTCAAAACAGAGTCCCCCCCCCCCCCAAAAAAAAAAGAAACAAAAAACTGGAAGATCAAAATCTAAAAGAAAAATAAATACTCGAAACAAGGATTGCTTTTCTAAAAGTCAGAAGGACACAAATTTTAGGAATGAACTCTGAATCTGAAAACTAACTTAGCCTAGTAAAGTGTTTTCAAGCCCCTATCTCTACTCTAACCCTTTTCTAAGGCTTATAAAACTGCAGAGAAGGCTGGCCCTATACCCTTCTTCACTTTAAAAAAAAAAATATAATATAACATTTTTCCCAAATTTTGGTTTGAGTCTACTTTTTTTATTCTAGATTTTGAAAACAGAATTCTAAGATTCGTATAGGATTTTAATTCATGTTAGAAATTTTTTCCAAATTGAAATATGTATTTTCTAAATTACTTAAAACCTTGTAAAACAGGATTTTTCAAAGACAAAACTCTTTTGTTAGGTCTCATCTGGGCTGTAGATTTATTTATGAAAGTTTCACTTTTATATCATACAGTTTAGTCAAGTTCATGAAAAGCCATTGTTCTTTGGAAGCAAAGGAAGCAGAGATGGCTAGTTTATACAATCATTCAGGGCATAATACTTTGGACTGATTTGTGAAAATTTTATCAAACATAACTATCTTCTACAATATAAAAAAAACCATCAGATAGAACTAAATATTCCCTAAATTAATTAAAACTTAATAAAACGGGATTTATCAAAGACACAAAACTCTTTTGTTAGGTCTCATCTGGGCTGTAGATTTATTTCTGAGAGTTTTACTTTTATATAATATAGTTTAGCCAAGTTCATGAAAAGCCATTGTTCTTTGGAGAAGGGAGCAAGGATGGCTAGTTTAAACAATCATTGCGGGCATAATTCCTTGGACTGTTTCCAGAAAATTTTACCAAACATAACTATCTTCTATGGTAGAAAAAACCATCATAAACAATAAGTAGAACAATGGGAAAATTTTATATAAGACAGTGGAACGCAACTTTAAATGAATATTTTGACCCTATATCCAAGGGCTGTCCTCAGTAAAAACAAAAAAAGAAAAAACCACTATAAAAGCAACTCACATTAAAATACAATCATTAAAAATGAAAAAAGTTTTTTCTTAATTTTCAAAACAGCCCTAGCATCATTACTTCAAGGAAGTTTGTACTATTTAAAGTCTAATAGTACAAATATTTCTTTTGATTCTGCTTTAAGCAGCATTCATATCTATGAAAACCCTAGCCATAAAATGCTTTTTGAAGAGACTTGCCTTATTAGCAATGAGTTAGGCACAAACAGGTTGTTCATGAAGCAATTGAAATTAAAATCAAAAGAAATAGTAATACTTCTTTAAATAGGGATTTGGGGGAAATATTGGCTTAATGCCTTATATACAAATTTAATTAGAAATGATTTAACTAATTATTTTAAAAAACAGTAAATAATTCCACTCAACCTGTTACAGATAGACCTTCTAGGCTGGCTGCCAAAAAGGCAATATTAGCTTAAAGAGCTCTGTAAGTGTTTTTTATTCCATTTGAATGAACTGTCTTTTTCACTTTGCTTGGTGTACCAGTCCTGGTTGAACTTCCTTGAAAGTTATGATGCTAGGGCTGTTTTGAAGATTTAAATTTTTTTTTTCAGTTTTAAAGATTGAATTTTATTGTGAGTTTCTTTTATATTGGTTTTTTCTTCATTTGTTTTTGCTGAGGACAGCCCTTGGATATAGGGTTGAAATATTCATTTAAAGTTGCATTCCACTGTCTTATATAAAAATTTCCCTATTGTTCTACTTATTGTTTATGATGGAAAGGCAGTGTGGTCTTTGTCACTATTCAAAAAACCATCACCTAGAACTTCACTTCTTTCAGCTTAATTGTATCTCTGAGATCTCTCTAGGGATAAGAGTGGATAATTCTTATCCAAGTCTCATTTAAGTTTGGGTCCTACCTCAGGGGTTTACAAAGGTGATCTGATTAATTTCTGACCTTAATTTGAAGTTGTTAGCACTTGATGGGTGAGTGTGTGAAAACAGAATAAAAAGCAAGGGAATGCATGGGAAATCCAAAACTATAACCACTGACCACAACATTACTAAAGTTTGCCAAACAATGCTATACAGCCATGAACTAAAGTTAGAGACATAGTGGAGACTAAGTGCATTTCTACGGAATATGTTGTCATAACAACAATTCAAAGTATTGGCCAGTGGTGTCAATTCACAAAACTTTTAGGGGGAGGGGGTGGGGGGGGGGGGGGGGGGGGTGGACAAAATGTGTTTTCAAATCTAAGGGTGTAAATTTTCATTTTTTTAAATGATACTCTAAAATGGGCACCTTCAGAAACTTTGAAACTATAATCCCATTTTCAGATAAAATCTTTTCTAATAAAGACAATGTACCATCTTGTATCTCAGTAGCTACAATAGAAAAGCCAAAAATAAAATGTTTAACTGCTTTTCTCAATTTCCAATTATTCAGGGGGAAGGGGGGTAATCTTGTTGTTTGTTTTGACTTTTCAAAATGTGAGGGGGGAGGGAGGGGTTCAAAGAAACTTAGGGGGGCATAGCTTCTCAATTGGCATCCCTGTTTATCATATTACTTACTCACTGAATCTATCCCAAAGCAATTTCTTTCTTTTCTTCAATCTGAAACTTCTTCTCAGAGGATGACAAATATCATCAAACAAGAAAGTTGTCATTGTTGAATATAATTATTTTGGGTAAAATTCTAATTTATAGGCTTTTTTTATCTTGGAAACTAGTTGAGTTAGGTGAATGAAACTTTCAGGAATAGAAACAGGTCAAAAACATAACTGAAAGTTAAAGCAACAGCTTCAAAATAAGAATAAAATTGAAAGTCCTTTGGTTGGGTAACTTCAAAAAGCTCAGAAATTCCAACAGAGGTATTTATTCTTGAACATCCTGGAAAGGTCTCTCATATAATTACACCAAAGGATTCATTCAAAGCAAATTTACCTATTTTATTGGCTCTCAGCCAAAAATACCATTTTCAAACTGAATGACAATGAGCTAAGAGCAAAAAAAAATATGTTAAAGGGGAAATCAAAGGTACTTAAAAAATTAATGACAGCTGGTACTCTGGGGAGGTATTTTGTAGGATCTACCTCTACTCCATCTCTCTCCAGAGGGCAATGACCTTTACTAATCTTAATGTTCAAAAAGTGAAACCTTACAAAATAGATCTTCTACACAAATGTGGTGCCAAGAAAAGTGTTTGGAGCATTATACCTTTGCTCAAATCTTATGTATAAGGTTTTTTAAAGAACTGTAGCCAAAATTCATTTCATTAGTTTAGGAAAAAAAACTTAATATGGCTTAAAATTCAGTAAATATTGAGCAGTTCATATAACTGGCCTACAAACAAAATGAATACCCCACTTGATACCATTTGTATGCTCTTTCTGATTATAATAATCATTTTTGTTGCACATTCAATTTTAAGCTCTTTATAGACCCTCAAAGATGATACCTCTTTCTACTATTTTAGATACAGTTTCTATATCTCTATTAGTGTCACTCTTGTTAAAACCAGTTTACCTGTCAATTGAATCTACTAACACTACTATAAACTCACCACAGCATCAAGCCACCTGAGGCCAACACAGTGATGTATGCTCCTCCTCTATCCTAATCTATCCAAAGTCTCCCTCTGAATAGGTCATATAAATTGAATCAATGGATACAAAATTGAGAATCAATAAATGCATGGAGAATATATAATATAGACTATTTATTTGGGTAAGGTTATAAAGGTTAGGTTGAAATTGAATTTGCAGCAAAAAGATTATTATATTCAGAAAGAATATAAAAAAGGCATTGAGCAGTATATTCACTTTATTCATAGGTCATTTAGGTGAACTACTCAATATTTACCTAAAATTCTATTGAAATAAGAAACATAGTATTTTAAAAATCTAAAGCTAATCAAAAACAGATTGAAAACTCAAAAATAAGGAAAAATGTCTTGTTGTCAGGAACTGTCACATATGTGATCTTTTAAGCTCTAAAAAAGAAACAAGTAGACAGAGTAACTTGACAATACTCTCCAAAAGTTTTTTGACCCTGGATACCTTCTTAAAAATTCACCAAACCCAACTACTTTCTAAGGTAGCAAGAAGCCTCTAAACTCAATTATTTACCTTAATTTGGATAGAAGGATACCAAAACTTTTTTTTGAATTGAGTCAAGAAATAGCAGCATCTTTGGAGAAGTTTATATAGACTTTAAAGATAGCTCTGTAGAAAAATAAATGTAGAAAATAACAAAAAATGTCCAGCATCTTTGAAAACTTTTTGAACCACCTTCTTGATAAGCTTATGTAAAAGAACAACTCTTTGAGGTTTTTGCCTACCATAATAAATCCAATGGCTGATAGGAGCTTCCTGTTATTAAAACTTTTGCTTTTGCTGCATTTGAGAGGTCTGGCTTTGATTGCCTCAAATAAGATTTTGCACTTTCAATGGTTTCTTCACGATATTTACCTGATACACACACAAGGTACACAAACCTTGAGAAAGTTAAGCTATTAAGTTCTTGGAACCTTAAAACACTTTTTGAAAAAGAAAGCTGAGCTTCTGATTCAGTTTTGACAGTTTTCTCTGAGTTCAGCAGTTTCAGATGGTATATACTATCAGATACTGGAAATGGAACATAGCAAGTATCAAACTGAACATAATGTGGAGATATGATAAATCTTGCAATTTGATATTTTTCAGTGCTTGCAATGATTCTAAGTGTGAATGGTCTCTTCATTCTGACTTAGACGAGACACATTTTGAAAACATGATTCAGATTTTATAACTTAAAAAGGTCCTCCTTTTTTTTAAAGCTAGTATCTATATAGGCTATTATGCTAACTGCTAAGCAAGGCTCAATATTCATATATGCAGGTATATTGCGTTATTTAAGTTTAAATTGTTTTGCTAAAATAATAACTAATCTGACACAAACTGATTAACGCAGATAAAACCTACAACCAATAAAACAGCGCAGAGACTTTCTTATATACAAATTCAAAATTATATTGTGTATTTATTTGTTTGTATTTTATTTCAGTTTAAGGCTTTTATTTTGTATTACAACATACGAACCGTTTTCGTTTTCACTTAATTGTAAAGATTCAAATTGCACAATGGCGTTGAGAGGCTCAGTGAAAAATTCTCTTAAATTGAGAGCTATTAATGGTGCTTGTCGCTTCAGAAGCTCACAAGCAGCTTCCCTTGCCTGTGAAACACATAATGTTATAGACGAGCCTGAGTCAAAGAAATCATACAGCCAACTTGACACATCTTTTACTGACACTGTTGCAGCATATAAGAGCAAGAGCTTTAGTGAACTTTTGCGGTCGTATCTCGTCTTTTCACTATGTTCTTCAAGTACGCTCGTGGAAAACAACATGAAAGTTCGTATATTTACTATTATTAAGATTTCTACAATATTCTAGGGTAGGGTTACCTACATAGCCTATGACAATATAGAAACAATTTTCTTTATAGGCTATCTGAGCAATAGAAAATTGCATAAAGAATGCAGTATAAAGTCAAACAGAAGACAATATCTTGCTTTCTCCTGTTATGTAGAATCATAAAAAGTCATACAGATGACTTTATGCCTCATTCTTTTATAGAGCAAACATAAATAAAGTCATACAAATGACTTTTTATACCTCATGCTATTATAGAGGCAGCAAAAATAAAGCCATACAGATGACTTTTTATATATCGCTATTATTGAGAAAACATGAATAAAGTCATACAGATGACTTTTTATAGCCTATCTTATAGTATTATAGAGCAAACATGAATAAAGTAATACAGATGACATTTTATACCTTGTACTATTATATAGCAAACATGAACAAGTCCTACAGATAACAGTAAAGTTCTACCAAATTATATTATTGAGTTAGGCCTAACCTAGGACTAAAGTGAACACACCATTTGATGCCTTTTTTATACTGATTATGAATATAATAATCATTTCTATAGGAAATGAATTTCAGCCCCCCCCCCCCCTATATATGCCTATTCAGGGTTAGGTTGTGTTAGGTATATATAGGGGGGGGGATTCATTTCCAATAGAAATGATTATTATATTCATAATCAGCATAAAAAAAAGGCATCAAATGGTGTATTCACTTTATTCCTAACTCAATAATATGATTTAGTAGAACTTTACCCAGATAACTTGGTACTTTTATGTTAAATGCACTCTTTTTTATATATCAAACTAGAAATACAACAGAAAACCCATTTTGTATGGGTTAATTCAAGACACTGTTTATGCAGTAATTAATGCTTAGTGTGGTTTCCAATGTGTTGACAATATTTAAACTGTTGTTTTTTGGGGTTTTAGGGGGAGAGAAAGGTACCTAGGTTAGGTTACATATTTAAGGGTTACCACCAGATGGCTAATTTGACAGTGTATATTTATATACAAATCTTTAAATTAGCCAACCAGGTAACCATTATTTAAAGCCTAGGAGTCCAGTTGAACATAAGGAAACATATTAAGAAGACAATTCTTACTCCATAATGTGGAAAATAATCCTAGTCAACACATTTTGCAAGGGGAGAGCCATTATCTTCACTTTTTTCCTTGTTTTTCCAGTTTTTCTAAGATATTCATGAATTTCTTATAACCTATATATTCACAGAATATATACCCCCAACCCCCTAATGTGCAAATATGTACCTAGAATTGCATCCTCAATCTAAATATAACATCCATTTGCATCACAAATGAACTTTACTGCCACATTAGCCCTTTGGTGGATATCCCATATTTAACATATGCTATGCTTTACAAATGACTTTTTATACCTTGTATGTTTGTAATTATATATTTCTATTTCTAGAGAAATGATGGAGAATGATATAAAGTCTTCTGTATGACTTTTTTAACATCAAATTATTGTTGAGAAGTACAAATAAAGCTATACAAAAGACATTTTGGTATTCTTATTTAATATATGATCCCCTAAAATGTCATACAGAAGAAATTATATTACCCCACTGAAACATAGAGAAAACAACAAAAAGTCATTTGTAAGAATTTATTCATGTTTGCTCTATACTAATATGAGGTATAAAAAGTCATCTGTAAAACTTTATTTATGTTTGCTCTATAATAGCAGGAGGTATAAAAAGTCATCTGTAGACTTTATTCATAATGCTTTATAGTAGAATTATATATTAAAAAGTCAACTCTATGACTTTATTTATGTTTGCTCTATAATAGCAGGAGACATAAAAAGTCATCTGTATGACTTTATTCATAATGCTTTATATTAGAATTATATATTAAAAAGTCATCTATATGACTTTATTTATGTTTGCTCTATAATAGCAGGAGACATAAAAAGTCATCAGTATGACTTTATTCATTATGCTTTATAGTAGAATGATATATTAAAAAGTCATCTTTATGACTTTATTTATGTTTGCTCTATAATAGAAGGAGACATAAAAAGTCATCTGTATGACTTTATTCATAATGCTTTATAGTAGAATTATATATTAAAAAGTCATCTATATGACTTTATTTATGTTTGCTCTATAATAGCAGGAGACATAAAAAGTCATCTGTATGACTTTATTCATAATGCTTTATAGTAGAATTATATATTAAAAAGTCAACTGTATGACTTTATTTATGTTTGCTCTATAATAGCAGGAGACATAAAAAGTCATCTGTATGACTTTATTCATAATGCTTTATAGTAGAATGATATATTAAAAAGTCATCTGTATGACTTTATTTATGTTTGCTCTATAATAGCAGGAGACATAAAAAGTCATCTGTATGACTTTATTCATTATGCTTTATAGTAGAACAATATATTAAAAAGTCATCTGTATGACTTTATTTATGTTTGCTCTATAATAGCAGGAGACATAAAAAGTCATCTGTATGACTTTATTCATTATGCTTTATAGTAGAATGATATATTAAAAAGTCATCTGTATGACTTTATTCAGAATGCTTTATAGTAGAATGATATATTAAAAAGTCATCTGTATGACTTTATTTAGGCTGCTCTATATATGAAATCATGTAGGCATAGGCTATAAAAAGCCATCTGTATGACTTTGGTGTTTTCTCTATGTATCAGTAGGGTAGGCTGATATAATTTTTTCTGTATGACATTTTAGTGGATCATATATGAAATAAGAAAACCAAAAAGTCTTCTGTATAACTTTATTCATACTTCTCTATAATAATTTGATGTTTAAAAAGTCATACAGAAGACTTTATATCATTCTCCATGTTTAAAGGAAACACAATATTGTCTTTTGTTTAACTTTATAGTACTTTCTATATAAAGGTAAATGACAATATTTGTTGCTTAGAGTATGGTATAAAGAACCAATGACTTTAATAGTCAAACATTGCTAACCCTTAGGGTAAATTTCTAGGTGGCCTAATTTAGCTAGGATGGAAGTAAAAACATCATTTGATGCCTTTTTATGCTCTATCATAAGTCAATAACCGCTTCTTTTGCAAATTGCATCTCGAGCCCTTAAAGGGGCCCTGAAGGTATTTTCTATGAATTATGAAAGAGCATAAAAAAGCATCAAATGAAGTTTTCACTGGTAAATTTTTGGCAGTTCATATTATGGTAAATTTTTACCAAATCATATTATTGACTTAGAAATAAAGTGAATATACCACTCAATGCCTTTTTTTATGCTCTTTCCAAATATAACAATCATTTTTGTTGGAAATGAATTCTACCCCCGCCCCTACATACCAATTCAGGGTATATATTTTGCACATTAGGGGGGGGGGGGGGTAAAGTTTAAACTTACCTCCCTTTTACATCAGAAATACAATTTGACTGGTTTTCTTTAGTGTTTCCCTATACAGTATATAGCAGTGTGTAACATATAATGCATAAGTACAGGGGTGGGAGTGGGTAAATTTGAAATTTGTTAAAATTCTACTTTAGCTACTTTTGGCTATCTTGGAAAGGTGTCAGGTTAGGAAAATGAAACTTTGAGGGATGGATCTACAGGCTATAAATATGTCCCAGGAAGGTAGTTTTAAGTACCTACCTCCACTCCTTCCCCATCTAGAGGGTCCTGAAATTTGCCTACATGACAAGTCCTTACTTGACAGGTGTATCTGTTGAAATTTTGATAAAACAACATTTTTACCCTAATTTTCATTTATCTGTTTCTTTTTCTTTGGCTTTAGTTCTGAAAAAAGCTTTCCTGTTATATGAGTAGAATTTAAATTCACATCAATGTTTTTTTTTCAAAATTAGGAAATATATTTGCATATTTTTAAAACCTTATAAATTGGGATTGAGCAAAGTTGTGAAGCTGAAAACAATTTTATTGTACATCATTTAAAAAGAAGATCTATTTTGCAAGGTTTCACTTTTATAACACACATATTTTTAAAGGTCAGGACCCTCTAGAGAGAGAATGAATAGAGGTAGGTACTTCAAAATAACTTCCTGGGACATACTTTAGCCTGTAGACTCATCCCTAAAAGTTCCATTTTCCTAACCTAACCCCTTTCCATGTTAGCCAAAAGTAGCTAAAATAGAATTGCACCTGAAATTGTGATGGAATCAGTTATTATATTCATAAGAGTATAAAAAAAGGCACCAAGTGGTATGTTTACTTTATTTGTAAGTCAATAAATTGAACTGCCAAAAATTTACCTTTTTAACTGTTTGTGAGAAATAAGAGAATGAAAATGATTGCTAACCTGAAAAGTCAGCAAAGTTTTATATATAGCCTAGGACTATGCATATAGCCTATAGCTTAGAAGGGGATTGGGAAAAAAGAATATGTAAACCAATCAAGATACAGTAATTTGATGACAATATAAAAAAGTATGCATCAGGGTTCATGGTTCTTTATTACAATAGCAATAAAAATGCACAATTTTACACATTTTTTACATTGACAGGGAGCTTGTATACCAATAAGAACAAACAAAAACAATGCATCATATTACTGAAATAAACACTACTATTATTGCCTTTTTTTTTCTTATTAAAGAAATAACATTGACATGCCACTCCAACTCACTACCAAACACACATTCATTCAAAACAATACTAACTTATAATAATAATTATCAGGCTTAATATGGGCAGGGAGTGCAGAAAGATCACATACAACAAATCACAAAATAATAAAAATAATTAATGCAAGACACCATCCTACACCAAAATAAGTTTTGAATTTTTAAAGCATTGAATGAACAACATTTGGAGCAGTAAGATCTAATGACTGTAAGTGACAAATGTTACATCTATAGATGCAACAAATTTACACCAAATCATAGGAACCATATACTGCACTGTAAATCTCTACCTCTCAGATTTTGGCAAAGGTATTAATAGATGAGGCCCAGATCAAGTGGAAATGGACATTTTCGGACATAAAGAACACAGTTTATTTGATAAAAAAAATTAGGAATATCTCCATGGTTGAATTTAACTTTAAACAAAAAATATAGAAGACTGGGCACTAATATTAAATATTCTACAATATTAAATAGTAATATATCCAATTTTAAATAACAATATATAAGTGATATAAATAATATTAAATATACCACAATATTAAATAACAAGTCTCTAATTGATTTATTTGGCAAAAGGGAAGGAGACAGTAGAAATAACTTAAGGACATAAGTAGCCTTATTCTGCATCTTTTGAAGTGGAATAAGATTAGGCTGAAACTTATTTAGGTTAACCAATTCTGCACAATCAAAATGAGATTGATCTCTAGTACAATAAAGCAACCTTAGTGATGAGTGAGGAATTAAATGTTTAACTGGTTCAGTCTACTGTTGCCCCTTGATTCTTTCACACAAACAACTTTGATGTGAACCTTCCATGAAAGATTCTCATTGATAACCACTCCTAAATAACAAACAAACCTCAATCTTTTGATAGACAATAAACCATCTTCAAGCATAATGCAAATGTTAGTTAATTTTGGAAACCTGCACCCAACTCTACAATAAATAATAAGTTTAGTTTTTTTCTTACTAAGCACAAGTTTATTGTCATCAATCCACTCCAAAATATGACTGTATGTATGGGAAATATTTATTTGAAGCTCATTTAATGAATTACTACACACAGAAGCAGCTGTATCATCAGCAAACAGTGTATCTTAGGGTGGTCCTTTTTTTTCACTTCAGAATTATAAACCTCCCACCCTGCCATTTTTGTCTATGTCAAAAATTAACAAAATGGGTAAAAAAGTTTTCCAAATTGGTAAATGTTTAGGGTATGCTTAATTCAAGAGAAGTTTAGCATACAATCATTATACTTCTGCTTTGACAATGTTTAATGCAATTTTGGATGCATTTTGAAATTCATTCAGCAAACAAAATTTACATGAGGACATATTAGTTATAATCAATACTAAGCTCATCTAATCAATAGTTTGTTAAAACAATCATAATGACTGGTTAAAATATGTCACTGGCATTGCAAATATCAAATGTATCTTATGGTAATTGATAAAAATTACACACTACAAAGTCATGCTGGGCCTGGGCTGTCAGAGTTGTGGCCTGCCCTTGAAGGATTGTTGACTTGTTAGAATCAGGAAAAGTTTGTGATGCTCTTTAACTACTTGCAGAACAAATTGCATCTGGTCTTCATTTTTTGTTAGCAGCAAATTGTAGTCCTGCATAAGGGCAACTCCATGTTTGGCTGTGTTATTCACTACTTGTAGTTCTCTGACAATTGCTTCAGGCTTCACATAGTATTCATTATCCACCCAGGTCTCAGGATCTGTAGACAAGAAACTATCTGGAATGAAAAGGATACGGAATAAGTTCCTTGTATTGTGTGTAACAAAGTCTTTGTAGATTCTTGTTGGTGACAGTAGTTTTGTCCACAGTGATACACTTTGATGGGTCCTCCATTCCTTCATGGCAGAGTGCTTCAACCATTGCTCTTTTTTTCAGCTGCATCAACATCCCTGTCAAAAAATTGCCAGTCCTATCAGTTCTTTGCTAAGATACCACAGCTGCCCACATAGTTTCTTCAGTGTACCAGTTGCTGCTGGCAATCCACAAGTAAGAAGACTCTTCAGAAGCATTAAATCATTGGCTGGTGCTGCTGTTGGCAACCATGGTTTATAACTTCCTACACCAAAAGCACAGAAGTTGGCCTGACCAGTGATTTTATGATCTGTCAGCTTGAACCCAGAATCTTGGAACATGTTTATTTTTAATGCATAAATCAAGTTGTGCCATGAAATGAGCACAATGAAGGGCTCCTTGTTTCCTGAACATCACACCATGAGCCAGAAGTTCACCAATGAACAGCAGCAAAAGCTTGAGGAGCTCATGGTAGTCTTCACATTGGTAACAAATACCCAGCTGATCAGTCAGAAAGGTCTTCATATCATCCAGGGCATCAACCAGAGCTGCAGCAATGACTGGAACCTCAAACACCAGGCTTGTAATCAGCATACACAGTGTTTGGTCAAAAGGCTTTGAACCATTTGAACAGCTGGATGTCAGGCCACTTGAAGGTCCCATTGTGATGCTGAATGCCTCTTCCAGCATTGATGTGGTGTCTGCATGCAAGATGTAGAATACTTCTACCAAGATGTTGTTCAAACAGACTACAGGTACTGTTCATTTGGATGGTGTTGCTTGATGTTGTATCAAAGCTGACAGCCTTGATGCTGTCTACAATGCCCTCGTCAGACACTTTGTCCATCATTGCATTTGCCATGGCTTTACTGGTACCTGAAGCCAGCTTTGGGATACAAAGCAGTTGTTCTCTTCCAGATCCAAAAACAATTATTGGCAATCAGTCAACTTTTTCATCTCCAGTGAGGTCTTCCATAAGCTTTCCATCCCAGTGAAGAACCATTGGCTTCTGGGGATTGAAATCAGACTTCAGCTGAGATTAAAATATTACTTGATGCTTCTGATGGTAATGTCTTATAGATGATCTGTTGATACTGAAATCCTGAATGTTGTGACCTGTTGCTTGAATTATTTGGGTAATGATCTGAACTGCTTGCCTGTCACTTGTCTTTGTGCAGTCTAGGGATGATGGGAGTGCATAAGTTAAAATGTTAGTTCTTCCATGTTTTTGTTTTTGGTGTACATGGTTGTTTGGTGGCCTCACTGCCAATTCTTTGTAATACTTCCATGTCTGCATCATCATTACTTAAAGACAAATCAGAAGACTCCAATAACACAGTTTGATCCAGATTTGCTATGTCAAGTTGCTGTTTTTCTTCAAGTGAAACTGGCTTTTCTGTTTATTTTCCTGTACTTTCTCCTTTTTTTGTAAGTGACATGTCAACCCCTGCCATAACCCCTTGCCTTCCTTTTTCCCACTGGGCCAACAAGAATTGCTTGTCTTCCTCAATTTTAATGAGCTGTAATGCTTCCTGGTGAGCTATGTCAAAAAGATCATTGAAAGCTTCCTTAAATTTTTCCTCATTGGCTATCTGAGTTGCTGTCCTTCTTGCTTTGTTTTTCTTCAACCCTTCCCATCTCTACACTAAAACTTCAAGTTGGACAACTGCATGATCACTCTGGCACACAGGTATTCTGGCTTTCTCCCAGAACATTTGAACATTCTTGATTGCTGATACTGCTGCCTCATGTTTAGTCCTGGCTACTTTCAGCTTTGTGACATAGAGCCTGAGAACATCGCCAATTGATGGCAATTTTGAACCATATAGATCTTCCAAAGCTGAACCAAGCAGGTGCACTTCCTGTTTACTGTGTAGGATGTAGAAATGGCCATAACCCACTGTATAACAAAACATTTTATGTGAAAGTGCACAGACACCTAATTGATTATTAATATGTTACCCTGAATCCCTTCAGTTATCTCTTTATATAACACATAATACCTGTTTTGTGTTAGAACTCACAATAAATACACAGTTAACTAATAAATATATGCCCCAAACCAATGATTTTCTTTATATATACCCCAATTTCTATAGCACTTAGTATAATCCAATTTGGGTGCCTTGAGCATACCCCAAACATGAAGTTATCCTAAAAATAAATGACACTTTTTTTCTATTATAGAAGAATAGTTTAGGATGGTGGGAGACAGGAAAAACAAAAAATATTTTTTTGATATATGCATAAGGACCACCCTAATGTATCTAGAGAAGCTTAGACTGTAGCAAAACACAGATCATTAATATAAAGAAGAAAGAAAAGAGGGCCCATAATTGAACCCTGAGGGACACCAACCAATGACAATAGTGGAATGAAAGAAGAAGTAGAATTCTTAATTCTAGTAACTTATGTTCTCTTTGAAAGAAAAGATTTCAGTAAATCCAATGCTTTCCTACAAACCCCCAAATAATTAAGCTTTGAAAATAAAATCAAATGAGAAATTGAGTTGAATGCTTTTTGAACGTCCAGGAAAAGGCTTGCAGGAATGTATCCTTTGTCAAAACAATCACTCACAAATTGGTTAATAATGGTTATAGGATGCTCAGTCCCATGTCCCTTTCCAAAAACCAGATTGAAGCTTTGAAAACATTTTATTTTTCAAAAAATATTCTACATCTGATTATATAATGCTCTTTCTACAATTTTAGAAAATGCAGACAGTATTGAAATTTGGTGGTAATTAGACAAATCATTGTGGTTATCCCCTTATGTAGAGCAATAACTTTGAAACCTTAAAAGGAGTGGGAAAAACTCCAGTCTGAAATATTAAATTTATTATATGTGTAAATACAGTTGTAATACCAGGCATAACTACTTTCACAAGGTTAGAAAAGAACCATTTAGCACTTCAGAATTGCCACATTTTATAAGTGTAATGATGTTTCATCACCTTGGATTCAATGACTGGAGACAGGAACATTGATTTGTCTAAAGATGGTGAATATGTACTTATGGTGGGCATCATAATCTGACAATGGTGATGATAAATTTGCTGTTTTTTTTACCTATACTAATAAAATGATGATTTAAGACGTCGGTAATTTCCTTTTCGCCATAACATTTTTACCATAATATACCATAATTAATGGAAGGAGAGGAGGTAAGTTCTTGGAAGACTTGAAGAAAGGTTTCCAAAGAACAGTTAAGATTAAACACCAGTTGGGGGTAGAATATGCAAGCAACAAAATCCATAGGCCTATTGGATAAAAAAAAGTTGCTTAACTTAATCAAATTATAAGTATGATATGTGTATTGGATTGGGAATCCAATTAATTGGCCATGTCAGTGACCATGCATAGTTTCTGAAGCTGCAGTCAACACTTAAAATCTTTTGATGAAAAACAGTCTTCAAGTCCCTTAAAAACAGATACATTGTAAAGGTGTAATTGGAATCTGTACTTGATATATTTAGCACATATTATCTTACAGACATTTATGCATCTAAAATCATACCTACATCTTCAGGGACACAGTGGGAGGACGAATTTCTTTTAAGATTTGTCCAAAAAAAAAACTACCTGTTACTTTCCCTTAAAGGGGGGATCAGCATGCACCTTATGATGGTAGCACCTGATTCTTGTAAATTACATTGTTCAAGCCTGTATAAATTTTCTAAGTGAAAAATTAGGCTTGTGGCATCTTGTTTAGCTCTATTGAAACAAGAATTTTGAAGTTACAAAGTGGATATGTGGCTATTTCAATACCACTTAACCCCCTGTGGCCTACTTCAATTTTCTCCAGAGACAGAAGTGGAGGTTGTGAGCAGGAGGGGGAGGATTTTTGCTGCAAAAACATCATGATTTTTTCTTAACATTTCAAGATTTATAGTGTTGTATTTTTGATGTCTTATAGGGAGTGGGAGCATCTGAAAAACCCCTTATTCTCCCTTTGGGGATGCTTGAATTTTTCAGCAATGTGGGTTCCTTTACAACCTTCTGGGGAGTGGGGAGGCCTACTTATCTTCTAATATGAAAGCATATTCTTTTCGGGTTTTGTGTATAAAATGAGCCATCTAATAAATTATTTATTTGAATTGAATTGAAGATACTAAAGCAGTTATTATAAAATTGTTACATTTGAATTGGTTTGAAGATAGCCTTTTTACTCTCTGTTATGTTTTTTATTTTAGCTAATGAAGTTGGGCAAGGCAGTTATTATAAAAATTATTATATTTGAATTGATTTGAATATAGATTTTTTTTTTTACTCCTCTGTTGTTTTTATTTTTAGCTAATGAAGTAGGGCAAAACAGTTATTATAAAATTACTATATTTGAATTGATTTGAAGATATATTTTTTACTCCTCTTATGTTTTTTATTTTAGCTAATGAAGTTGGGCAAAGCAGCTATTATAAAATTATTATATTTGAATTGATTTGAAGATAAACTTTTTACTCCTGTGCTTTGTTTTTTATTTTAGCTAATGAAGTTGGGAAAAGCTGTTATTGTGAAATTATTATATTTGAATTGATTTGAATATAGACTTTTTACTCATCTGTTATGTTTTTTTATTTTAGCTAATGAAGTTGGCAATGCAGTTATTATAAAATTATTATATTTGAATTGATTTGAAGATAGACGTTTTACTCCTCTGTTATGTTTTTTATTTTTGATAACAAGTTGGGCAAAGTTTACTATAAAACTATTAGGCCTATATTTGAATTGATTTGAAGATAGGCTTTTACTCCTGTGCTATGTTTTTTATTTTAGCTAATGAAGTTGGGCAAAGCAGTTATTATAAAATTATTATATTTGAATTGATTTGAAGATAGACGTTTTACTCCTCTGTTATGTTTTTTATTTTTGATAACGAAGTTGGGCAAAGTACTTACTATAAAACTATTAGGCCTATATTTGAATGGATTTGAAGATAGACTTTTACTCCTATGCTATGTTTTTTTGTTTTAGCTAATGAAGTTGGGCAAAGCAGTTTTGGGGAAGAAGCTATTTGAGAAGTTAATGAGAGCCACTTTTTATGGTCAATTTGTTGGTGGAAAGGATCAAGCTGAAATTGAGCCAGTTATTGACAAGAATTATATGTTTGGTGTTAAATCAATTCTGGATTATTCAGCAGAAGAAGACATTTCAGAAGAGGAAGCAAAGGCCAAAGAAATGGCGTAAGTCAATTTTTATTCACTTGGGGTATGGATGGGTATGAGCTATACAGGCCTTGTACCATTTTTTGGGATTCACTTGTTGCTAGTACTTGTTGACAACAGTTTTTGCTACTGTGTCAAGACACAAAGATTGACTAATTAAATTTGATTTCTTGGGCTTCATTTAGATAGGCAGATCTATTCAACTATAAATTCAAACTGTAAAAGACGAAGGTGTCATTGTGCACAGTTTTAACTGTATCAACTAGTTAATACAGTAAAAAAAACTGTACAGTTGATACTACTTGATACACTGAATTGCTAGTAACAGCTTTAGTCTATTTGTTGAATTTTTTTTTTTTTTTTTTCTTTTAGCAAGAATTGGTGGTAACTCTATTCAATCATGGAGGAATACGCTAACAGTGTGCCCGAGCATTCCATGATTACTTATCTGACAAGCCCAATTACTTATCCTTAGCATTCCTGAGATGTAAATGACGTCAGAGGTTTCTAGGATTGCTACTTCAAATGGTATGGGTTAGTTGTTGGATAAGTTGCACCTTCTAACCCTGGAAAATTGTAGGATAACTAAGGATAAATGATGTCATATGAAAAAAAAAAAATTCTGTCTTTCCAAAAATGGAAAAAAATTATGAAATTGCATGTAGAGAACAAAAACTGACTACTGTTGCGAAATGTGGCACACCTTTGGTCTAATAGCCGACTAAAATCATTGCCTAGAAGTCTGTGTGCCATATATCTGTTAAACTGACACAAAGGAACTGTGATAATATTCCACTTTTTGTTGGATTATGCAAAAAACTATCACTACTGAAAACACAAAACCATGGGCGTAGGGAAGGGGGGGGCAGGGGGGGGGGGGGGCAGCTGCCCCCCCTAGAACTTCAAATTTACGATAGATTTTAGCGAGAACTTTTCGTATGTTGGAACTTTTGTTGGATGTTACCTGGTAGATGGTTAAAAAAGCTGGAAATAAACAGACATTTCCAAATATCGTTTTGCGATATCAACATTTACGTTTCGATCTTCAAAATTGATTTTCGGTCCGATATATATATATAGGAGACTGGCCCACGATCGACTGATTTTGACTTAATTCTCCATGAATTGATTCAAGCGATAAGAAATTGCTGAGCATGTCAAAGCAAAAGTAACTCATTCAATGCCATCCTTGAAAAAGACAATTAGAAATACTCCGCCATTTTTCCACCTGGATGCCTCTCTATCCAAGTGGTCAAGAGTGCCAAACCTGTGCCATCCTGGCACTGGTTCAGTCGTCTCTGGCTTACGTTTGGCCACCGGACAAAAGAAAAAGAAGAGTGACCAGGGAACATTAAAGCTGTTTTTCGGCTATAAAATTAAGAAAGAATATGGTCAGCATAAAAAACTACAAAATGAATTTCATTAAGGTTTAAAAAAAGATAAAGAGATATTAATTTCAAATTATACATTGACTGATCAACACCAAAAGTAAGCCGCTCCGCTAATCTTGGTGTTCTACCTTTCAGTGGTGGAAGTTTTATTTCAACTTCTGTCTTTAAGACACTATTCATTTCGTCAGTTAGCGCAGAGTCTCTTGCTCCAGTCTTCTTCCAAAAGAGGACATTAAGTTCTTCAGTTGCTACTTTTGATAATGATAACATTGTGAACAGAATTCCCTTTCTTGCTCTTCAGCTCAATCAGAATGTAATCATCAGCCTTGACTTTCTCAGTGTCAAATTAGAAGTTGCTGGTATTGGGCTTGTCTTCAATGTCTATGTTGGGGTCTGAAGAGTTGTTGTATACAGGATCATCTACGTCAGAATCGTCACTCTAACTGTAACTCTCTTGTTGCCAGAGACACGCCTTTTGCTTTTTAGTCTTTTCATTTGTCTGACTTTCTTCCGTTCCAGGACTAGGGCTTTTTGGCAGATACAGCTTTTATCCCCAGCAGTAACGCATTCTTTCATAGGGGTGTCAGTGAGCATTTCTGAGTTTTTGATATTTTTTTCCTGTTGATTTTTTGGGTTTTGAGTTGATTGATAAAATGCTGCAAGTAAAGCAAAGAAATGAGAGGCAGTCATCCAGCCAGAAGTATTTTCTGAGATGATCATGATGGTTCCTGGTAAGGCTCCCCTGAGTAAAATTTCTGGACACTGTTTTTGTGGGAAATAAGTAGAGGAGGGACAGTGTTCCCAACACATTAACACCAGCACAAATCGTGGTCAACTGACCTCTTTCTGCTGACGTGACCTTCCCTACTTACTTCTGGCCTTGCTGTGCAATGATTTTACCAGGCTTGTGTGATTTTTTCAGACCTGATTCGTCAAAAAACTTCCAATGTCTTGTGGTCTGAACATGTGTTTTATATAGGCCTCAATCCAGGTTGTTAAAGAAAGCTCCTACACTATGACAGTTGAAAAGCAGTTGTCCGTCATGGGCTTGTACTTATTGGCGTTCTTTACTGATAGAGTTTTAAGTCAATCCATAAAACCACGGTACCAATCTTTACCTGTAATTCCTCCACTGTTTTTCACTACCTTTGCAGTTCCGTTATCCGGTACTTTTATGCTCTTAATAATGGCATAAGTGTATGCAAATTTACACGCTTCTAGGGAATACAGTCGAAAGCATATCAGCTATCGTTTTCAAGAAAGTTTTTAGTCTGTTTTTTTCTTGTTCCTCTGTAAATATTGATCATGTGTTGTAACAGGGTGTAAGGAAATTCAGGTCCAGACTTTTTAGAGGGATATTCAGCTTCCCAACTTTTTTTTTATGTAGTCTTTCAGCGTTCCTCTAGGGACACCCATGGTACTTCCAGAGAATCCAACTGACTTCTTGTAGAATAAGACAGAAAAAATGCTATTTTATTTTCTTCTGGATCACAGCCACCTTTCTTTCTTTTCTCTTCTGTTTTACTTTTAATCATTTTATCTTGAATGAAATTTAACAGAAAAAAAAGAACTTCAGTTCACCTACTGTTCTGACAGGATTAAACAACGCCAGAAATAACACAGTTTTGGGTATTAAGCTTGCCTTCAACCTTTAAATAGGCTGTTTACACAGCTTTTACAAGCATAGCCCCACTTTTGGACACCTTGGTACGGCATGCCGAATTTACCCTGGGTATTGTGGCCAAACATGGGAGTTCACTGTTCACTATCCCACAGGTTTAAAAAAAATACTAACAGCAAACTGGTGAAGATGGCACGTCTCGGAAGCTGCCAAAAACAGGCAAATAATAGGAGAATACAATGTGAGTTTACAACGCGATTTTTTAGTAGTATTCGTAATTAGGCGTAGGCTTTCAGACAAAATTGAACAAAATTCCAGAGTTAATCACCATAAAACCTGATCCAATCTGAAATTTTTGGTAAAAGTATTAATTAAGGTCAGACTTTAAAAAAAAAATACACTGCAATCTGTCAGAGCGTTTATAATCCACCAGAAGCCCCATAGGTTTTTGTATTGAAACTGTTTGCTTTGGCTAGACGTGGGCCGGTCTCCCCTATACCAATTTTAATATTTAATTTTGCCCAACTGTAAACTTTTGAGTTGAATTCTTAGAAGAAGCTATAATCTAACCATAATGTGATTTGTGTCAAAATCGCTTTTGTGGTGTTTTTATGTTTTCTGGAAATTGGAAGTAGGATAGTGGGTCTCTTATGTTATACTGTTGCAGGAAAAGTAGAACATGGAAAATGTTTAAAGGCCGAGTTTTAGTGAAATATAGAATGACTAGTTTCTAAAGACCTATATTCAAAGGACCTCGAGAAGTATTAGTAAGATCCCTCCCCCCTATATCACAGAAGTGGCTGCCCCCCCCCCCCCCCCCACAAAGATGTTGCCTACGCCCATGCACAAAACCCATGCATAAAATACAAGAATATTGTTTTATGAGCCTAAAAGTCATTAAGTAGCCTGGAAGGAATAACAGACTAATCTATAAGGCCTTTTATAATTTTCCACCAGTCATGGATATCTTTCATTATACAATATAAATATCTTAAGAACTTGAAAAAAAAAATGTTATTTTAACTGGGGGAAAGCTCTTTTTTGTTTATAATATACAAAATTCATACATTGTCTTTAGTTTTCAGTTTATTGCTAGTTTTGTATAATCCTAAAAATATAAGGAAATATAATCAACCAGTTTGTTTGCGCTGGTTCTACAGATATATGCTGCATAGGCCACTAAGTAATAATTTCTTCGTTTTAGTTCAACTCGGCTCTTAAATTCCATCAGAAAAACTTTATTTTAAAGTAATGTTGCGTGTTTTTCATTTTTTTTCTGACAAAAAAGATCTTTGTCTAACTTGGGGGATGACACACAAAAAGGTAGAATGATTTTTCTTTAAAATAGAGTATTAATTATCGGTTTTACTACCTACCTTTATCAAAATTTTCCTTGAAATATACACCCCTTGTCATTTAGAAAATAATCCCGACAATTCTATTATCAATGGTATTTTTTCAGAAGGTATAGACAGGAAATTTAAATAATTATGAGAAATCCTGCTGTAGTTCCACTGTTTTTTTTTTTTATCCACTATCAGGAAAACACAGAAAACTCTGTTGCTGTCTACAGTATTTCACCCTCGTTCAAACAATAGGTTTTCAGACAAACTTTCTTTGATATTTTAAATGAAATAGTTCAGCCACAAAAAATCTGTATGAAAAAGAAAACATGTAAGAAAAAAAAAAAGAAAAACAAGAGGAATCAGCAGTTATATCATGAAATGTTTGAAGATTAATTTGTTTGGAGCTGAATTGGGGCCGTTTAGAATTCCAGGCTGCTTTTTATGAAGAACAAGAAGAAGAAGCCAGGTAGACGAAGTTTCTATTAGTTCAAATAACATGTCATAAAATCCTGAAAATTTCATTCCCCTAGCTCAACTACTTCCTTTTAAATATTAAGCAAAGTCTCTGTGAAAAGCGAAAAGTTTGTACCAAGCACCTAGGGATTTATATTGAAAAACTGAAGATTTGCATTTTGCAGCTTTTAAACCTTGTTTGGTCAAGATTGATGTTCGTGGCAGAACACGGCAGAAGACTGCTCTTTCCTCAGTAAGATGATAGACTGTAAACCTCCGGTAAAAAGTTATGCATAATGAAAAATTGATTGGCCACTGTAGTTTCAAAATTCATATCTTAGAATGAACAGAATAGGATTTTATTTTTAAATTTCTTCCACAGCATGTTGCCGAATTTGAATTTTACGTCAAAAAAAAAAGAAAAAGAAAAGCACTATGTATATATCTCACAGGCCCTATACACACACAGACATATATATATATAATATATATATATATATATATATATATATATATATATATATATATATATATATATATATATATATATATATATATATATATATATATATATATATCATATATATATTATCAAAAGATAGTATATATATATATCCGCGTCAGACGTAATATTCATTATGTAAAAAAAAATGTATATAAAAATATAATATATTATCATATATATTATATATTATAAAATGTCAAAAACGTACGTCCGCGTCAGAATTCAAAATAGAAAAAGGTCAACACTTGATTAAAAATGTCAAAAATGAAAATACATAAAAAAAAATACAAATATGATGAGTCGAAAATTTTGTTAAAAAGTCAAAAATAAAAAAATAATTAGATAACAATAAAATTAAGGGCACTAATGTTCCTGGCTGTTGTATAAATTAACAAAACTGGGAACAAAACTCTTCCGATATCTTTCATGTTTAGTGGGGATGGGAGTCAGTTTGGGGACTTTTTGGGATTTTATACGGGACGGTCTGTTGCGGGCGGGAAGGTAGGGTTCGGGGATGATGGAACGTAATCGAGGAACAGACAGGGTCTTGGTACCGAAGCGAAGGCATAGGAATCTTCTGGCGTTATAGACCTTAGACCTCTTCTGGGCAAAATTAATGTTTGTGGCACAAAATGGCAGAAAACGGTACTTTCCTCGGTTTTCAAGATAGTAGACTATAAAACTCCAGTAAAAGGTATCGGACATTGAAAGATCGATTGGCTAACCTGTGTCAAAATTCGCATCCATTGGCATTTTAGACCTCTCATTGCCAAAATTGATGTTTGTGGCATAAAATGGCAGAAAACGGTACTTTCCTTGGTTTTCAAGATGGTAGACTCTAAACCCCCAGTAAAAGGTTTCGGACAATGAAAGATCGATTGGCTATTGTGTATCAAAATTCTTACCGGCATTTTAGACCTCACATGGCCAACATTGATTTTTGTGGCACAAAATGGCAGAAACCGATATTTCCTCGGTTTTTCAAGATCGTAGACTGTAAACATCCTGTAAAAGGTTTCGGACAATGAAAAATTGATTGGCTGCTGTACCTCAACATTCGCTTCCTCTGGATTTTTTTTTCTTCTGGAGTTTAGACATCTTTTGTCCAAAAACTAATATTTGTGGCACAGATTGGCAGAAAACTGAATTTTCCTCGTTTTTTAAGATGGTAGACTGTAAACCTCCAGTAAATCGTTTTGGACAATGAAAGGTCGATTGGCTACCGTGTATTAAAATTCGCATCCACTGGAATTTTAGATCTCACACAAAAAATTGATGTTTGTGGCACAAAATGGCAGAAAACTGTACTTTCCTTGGTTTTCAAGATGGTAGACTGTAAACCTCCAGTAAAAGGTTTAGGGCAATGAAAAATTAATTGGCTGTCGTGTTTCAAAACTCGTATCCTCTGGTATTTTTCGACCTCTCATGTCCAAAATTGACGTTTTTGGCACAAAAAGGCAAAAAAACGGTACTTCTTATACAATTCATTATTTCAATTAAGAGGGCACTAGACGTTTCCATTCCTGGTCAGAGCCCTCACTGGATATTCTACGACCACTGGTTCTGTGCAATCGCCTCTAGGAAAAAATACAAGAAAAAAAGGGGACAATGACGTCACTTGTACCAATTCAAGAATGTGATTCCCCTTGTTGTTTCAAGCAGAGGGAACATGAGCCTCCAGTTTTTGACGAAAGGAGTTTCAATGGTGTACTTTTTATTTCAATTTGATATCATCTTTAAGGAGTTTTGGCCTCTTTTTGAAATTCCGTTCCATTATTCCATTACAAATTACTGCTAATTTCAATTTGAATAAAAGCTAGCCTACTATTTTTCAAGTCAATGTCAACTGTAAAATATTTGTTACAGGACAGTTTTTTTTAAAGACCGTTTTTTCCTTTTTGTCTCAGCTACTATGGGTCTTAGTTTACTCTTTATTAGGCTACAGCTACTGTTTGTAAGCTACTATGGCCTACTACAGCTACTATGGGCAGTAGTTCACTCTACTAGGCTACACCTACTGTTGTAAGCTACTATGGGCCTACTACAGCTACTATGGGCAGTAGTTCACTCTACTAGGCTACAGCTACTGTAGTAAGCTACTATGGGCCTACTACAGCTACTATGGGCCGTAGTTCACTCTTTACTAGGCTACACCTACTGTTGTAAGCTACTAAGGGCCTACTACAGCTACTATGGGCCGTAGTTCACCCTTTGCTAGGCTACAGCTACTGTTGTAAGCTACTATGGGCCTATTGCAGCTACTATGGGCCGTAGTTCACTCTTTACTAGGCTACAGCTACTGTTGTAACCTGGTTGGATTTTTTAATGTGAATTTGAACCAGAGTACAAAACAAGCACAAGGGGGAGGGGGTCTTAAGATCTTCAGGAGAATAAACATTTTACGGTATTATACTTCAGAATATAAATGGCGATGTTTTTTTTATATAACAAATCCTTGGAAACATTCTTAACTCCTCTCGCTATAAGCCTACGAACGCAATTCAGAATTTTACATGATTCTCTCTAATTTTATAATTTTGAAATTAAATTTAAAAACGTTGTCCGAAAATCAAGGAAAAATAAATATCGTTCTTAAAACCTAAAACGAGCCACAGTAAATTCGTATTTATGAGTCAAATTAAAACAGACATACATTTCTATGAATGAATTAATTAAGCCTGTAACGAACAGAAATTACTTTGGATGAATAAATCAAACCTAAAATAAACGATATGGATAATCGAGAGAAACCTACAACGAGCAAATATAGCTAAAGTTGGAGTGAGGCCACTACCCCCTCGAATCCCCTTAAGGCTCAAAGTATCATTTGTGCGCTACTGTAAAAGATATCTAATTGAAATATGTTTTTTTGTTTTTTTTTAATTTTTCATAAAATCTGAAATATATATATATTACCGTGTGTCCAAAATCTGATTAATGTCGACATTCACTGATGAATGTCTGAAATTTCTTTTTCTCTGCTTGGATTCAATGAGCTTTTGCGAGTCAGCTATTTCAGTCTTATGCAAGGCTATGATGGTAAAAGTTAGGTTAAGTTTGAATATGTTAGTTCAGGTTAGATAAGGTTAGGTTAAATGGTTCTAGGCGTTTACCCCCCCCCCCCCCCCCCCCCCCCCCCGCGTTTGCCCCCCAGAAAATACTCCCCCCCCCCCGCGTAAAATAACCCCCAGAAATAGCCCCCCCCCCGTGGAAAATAAAGGCATTCCAAACTTGAGAATTGTATTTCAGTTGTTTTTTTTCGTAGGGAGAAGTAATTTTGGTACTTATGTATTATAAGCCACTCACTCAAGTTTGTGCTGTGTAAAAATCGAGGAAAACCGGTTTCTTCATTCGTTTCTTTCAGCTTAGCGTGAGACAAGACAAAGACAATTGACAGAATAGATGGAAAATATATAATTAAATATTCAAAATTGGGCTATATATTTGCACGTAAGGGGGGGGGGGGGGGTTAAAGTATTTGGATAGTTTGAAGTCAGAAAACAATTCTTGCTCAATAATCTACAGAATAATTGTACCTAACAGATTTTTGCATGCAGACCAGTTTTAAGCTTGAATTATCATATTTCCTCTTTGTTTTGTTTTAACATGATCCTTTTACTTCTCTTTGAAAAACGCATTTATTTGAAAATTTCTTTTTAAGTTAATATCTGTTTGTTTTTAATTAGCATGGTTTTTATTATTGATTAATTGAAGGAATGTTTGTAAAGTTTATTGTTCAGTTTGCTGCTTAGGATTTAAAATGCAGGGTGGTAACTAAAAATTGGTGTAAAATCGTAATTTTCTGCCAAATATTCGCTCATCTTTAGATTTTTACAATAACATTTTAATAATATTGTTGTTATGAAATTTTGGGCGTAAGGGGAGGGGGATTATATTCAAACGGGCTGAAAATCTGCGTAATTTTTAGTCTTGTATAGGGCTTAACCCATCCTGCATAAGATTCTTTTCATGTTCTGTTTTACTATACCTGTTTATTGGTTTAAAGTAATTAATTTTAAGGTTATTTATAAACAAAAAATCTTGTTTTGTTGTCTTAGAAAAAAGAAAAGAAAATTGGACGCTATGAGTCAATACAAGATCTGTTTTCTTAATTTTTTTCTTAAAGGAGGCTCCCCTAGTCATTGCTATATATCCTGGAATTTTCGAAGGTTTCGGCAAAAAAAAAATCGAGTTTTCCAGGCTAAGATGGATACAAGTAATTTTTTTCCAATATTTTGTTGTCTTCATTAAATTTTCTTAGTCTTATACAACCTTTTACAACCTTTTACAACCTTTACAACCCTTTTATACAACCCTTCTTTTCAAAATATTTATCTCTAGGTTGTTTTGTTTAGTGTGGATCCCCAGTAAATTAACCAATCAGAGGCAAAGTAAATTTGGGTGTATGTTGGGCATGACGAATCAATACAAGAAATTGTTTCTAATAATTTCAATAAAACAAGTTAAGTCCAACCATATCAGAGGCAAAAAAAAATTCTAGTCCATTTTTGGGGTCACGAGCCGATGCAGTCGAAATTAGCTTTAAATTTTAACTAGATGAATTAAATTTGTTTTCTTTAAGTAAAGTCGTGTTTGACTCGATTTGAGACACGGTTCATATTACGGTTGATATGTTCTTCATTTCGAGTAATACTAGGTGAGACCAAGATGTTACCAGATAAATCAATCCATTATTTTATATGCTGTGTATTGACTTTAAACTTATTATTTTTTGCAAATACTTATTGCAATTACGTTCTATGTATTTGCAGAGTTGAAATCGAAAATATAGAGAAAATGGGTGTAACATTTTAAAACAAAGCAGTGGACAAAAAAAGCAACAAACTTTAGGCCTAAATAATAAGGAAATATTTCGACTTCATGCCTGGAAGCCACTGGAAGCCTTTATGTACGAAAAACAAATGAATTATGCTAAACTAAACACATTGTTTAAAGAAACGGAAAACAAAAAGCAAAAGTAGTAAACAAAACTCAGATCTTAATAACTTCCAATATTACCATGCATATATCACGAAATGCACACCAGATTTGAGTTTGGTAATGATATATTTTTAATAACTTCCAACAACACTACAAATAGCACAAATAAGCGAAACAAAATGACCAGTCGGGTTGTCTCTGGTGCGGTTTGGGTTTGGTAGCTCAAAGTTTGAGTTTGAGACGGGTTGCGGTTTTTTTTTATAAAGGCTTTCGGACCTTAAGTCGAAATATTGAGATTTCTTATTATTTAAAGTTTGTTTCCTTTTTATTGTTTTGTTTTCTGCTTTGTTTTAAAATATTTTATAATTAGAATATTTCACTATTTTTTTCATTTGTTAAATTCTGTAAATGGAAAGACAGTGTGGTCTAAAAAATTATTTACTTTATATATTATTAGTAAATTGAAATTACCTCACTCTTGAACTCACGTTATTTTTGTGCTGATGGAAAGTTTTTTTACTTGTGAAACATATTTTGAGAATAAGTCACATTTGACCGTACACGCAACATTTACTATGTCGAGGCGATATACTATAGGAGTCGCAGAAAAATATTGTGCCTCTTTTTGACATTACGAATCGATACAGTCTATTTTTCAAAATTTTTTGTCTTAAGTTAGACTTTTTGAGTCCTGTTTGTATGCAACTCTGAAGCCGATCGGGAAATCCTTTGTGGTTTTCCAAATCTGTATTCGGAAAAAAAGTTTTTTGGTTCTTTTGGGCCCAAATTGACCCTACGCGTTTTTTAGCATTTGGTTCCCGTTGGCTCAGGTATTTTAGGTTCTAAGCTTAGAACTGGTCCAAAAGGACTTGCCAATTTCTATCCCCTCTAATGTCCTCCTCCTTTCCAAAAAACGTGTGATACCCTTCGCCCATGCAACGGACTTTTAAAGTTCCAAGCCAATCGAAACGAAAACATTTTTGTCCCTGTTTTGAAGGGTGGGTGTGTGCTCCCAGATGAATAGTTCTCTTGTACATTACGGTTCACTTGGCCCAGGGATTTACAGCTTTAAATTTCAATCTGTTCAGAAACCTTCCAAACAAAACAGTGTAGTTGCCTTATCCTTGGCCCCAAACATAGCAAGTCCCAAGCCAATTGTAAAAAAAAAAAAAAAAAAAAAAAAAAAAAAAAAAAAAAAAGAGGGACCTTGCCTTTTCCAGGGACTTAGGGTTTTAGATTTTAAGTCGTTCAAATAAAAAGGTTTTTAACGGCCCCATTTTCAGGTGACTCAATTTTTAGGGGGGGGGCACTTGGTTCCCCTCCACTCACGACCTTTAAAATATAAGTGCCAAGCCAATAAAAAATTTAAAAAAAAACCCTTTCTGGTCCTAGTTTTTGAGTACTCTTGGCCACAACTAAATTAATTTCGTGCATGAGACTCCCCTTGGCTATGAACTTGTAGGTGTAAATTTCAAGGCCTTCAGGGAAGACTAATTTTTTTTGGCCCCTTTTTTGAGAGAACAAATACTTTCTTGTGCTCTGGGGTTTCATCGCCAATATATTAAGGAAATGAGTTTTGAGTCGAACAGACAGACAAAAACAGTTTTGGGCCCTTTTTAACCCCTGTTTTGGGGGACTGTGTCTGCAAAGTTAATTTTGTTCTATTAGGGTTCTCTTGACCGAGTGAATTGTGGCTGCAAGTTTTATACTGGTCAGGGACAAAAAGTTTTGATCTCATCTAACTGCCCCCAATACTCTCTCTCCCTCCCAATAAAAATTCCATCCCTTTAGCCAAGGTGATGATTTGAGTAAGTTTCAAACCAATCAAGAATAATTTTTGGACAATTTTCTGGCCCCAATCAGAAAAAGGTTTTTGGCCGTTTTTTGGGGTCGCACTTTCGGGTGAACCAAATTTTCGTTTCAATTGTTTATTGAACATTGGGTTCCCTATAGCCCAAGGATTTAAGGATATAGGTTTCCATCCAATAGGAAAAATGGCGCTTTTTGGACAATGCCTCCAAACTGAAATGTTTTCAGCAGTCTGCTCAACACAGGGACTCTCAGTTGAAGTTTCAAGCATCCATATTTCTTTTTTTTTTACCTTTTGTTGGGTTCAGGTTTCTAGGGAAACCAACATTGTATTTCTACTTTTGCTTCTGCATTAGGATCTAAGTTTTAAGCCAATCGGATTTTTTTTTACCTTTTGGCCCTGCTTTGAGTCGCATTTTTTTACCCTATGCCCCAAATAATGTTTAGTTCGTTTCGCCTTGATTAAATTCCTCTTGGCCTAGGGGACTTACAGTGGCAAATTTCAAAATGACCAGGAACAAAAACTTTTATGGTCCAGTTAATGCCCACCCCCCCGCTCCATAAAAAAGGTGTGATCCTCTTGGCCGAGAGAACGATCACTGAATTTCTCAAGCAAAACAAACACCTAAAACCAAATATACCCCAATTTCTCTGTTATAAATCTGTAAACAATAGACAATTTGTTTTATTTTTGAAATTTCCCCAGGGACGTTGGGTGTCGTGTCATCCCTGGAGGCATATTTATTAGGCCTTTCGACTATTTTGAGACAAAAATGGCTATCACAAATTTTGAACGGATGTCTTGGGAATTTACGGGGCTAGCAAAAAACAGCACTGAAGGGGTGTTTATTACCATCTAGTCACTTCAGACTGATAAAAGGGTACTAGAATTAAGTTTCCTGTTGAAAGGCCCCCCCCCCTCCTGAGTTTCTAAAACCACTTCTTCTGTAGTAAGGGATTGGGGGAAAGAAAAGGAAGAAACAAATAAACAATACGTGGATGGCTTATGACTGTATACTAGAAGAACGCTAAAGCTTTACTTTTGAAATAGTACACGTATTATAATACGTGTACATGTGAATAGCTCAACATATTTTTTTTTTAGAATTTATCCTCCCCCCCCCCCTGCCTTCTGTCTTCACTGAAATGTAGCTGTTTTTCATCTGCAACGTGGCATTTTTCTTTATTTGTCTTTCATATCTAAATTGGGGGCCCCCTTTCATATCTATTCCAATCCCTCGCCCCCTGTGATTGGTCTTAAAAACTCCTGGAAATGCTTGAAAACGGCAGCCTAAAATTTTTTCGAGATTTTAATCCTATTCACTATCTCCTAAAGACCGGGCCTGTATGCAACTGTGTTTCTTCAAAATTGAAAAATTACATTTTTTTTTTTTTTTTTTTTTTTTTTTTTTTTTTTTTTTTTTAACTGTCATATAAAGGGAGTTAGCCTAGATGTTGACTGCAGCTAACGCTACAAAACATTATAATGCAAGATATGGCTCTTTCATTTTTCGTCAGAAATATTGCTTGATGTTTCCTAAGAATTTATTTTCCATACTCAGGTCACGATCGAAGTCCAGAGTTTTCCTTGGCCGAATGTATTCGAAGTCTTTGCCAAGTTATTGAGCAAGAATGTCTTCTGCTGTCATATGATCCTCTTTCTTTTTTCTTTTTTTTAGCTTATGTAAGGAGATTCTAATTTGTGCGAACATCGTCTAAGTACCAAGGACAGTGAAAATGAATTCTGATTGAATGAACTGGTTAAGCGAAAACTTACAACCATAATATTTCTTTAGCGATTCGTAAAAATTGTGGGAGGGGTCGGTTTAATGAAAAAGACCTCCATATGCAATTTTTGGTAGTAATGGGTGCCAAATTCAAGAAAAAGAAACGCTAGTGAAAAAATCGGCAAAAAATAAGCCAAAAACACAAGGATCTAGACGGCTTAAAAAGGTATAGGTTTTCTATGAAGGTATAGTCGTTGTAGGAATCAACAGTTTGTTAATATTTGAATCATTACGGACAAAAAGCGTCGTCAATTGACTAATTAGTTTAGCTTATTTAATTCTACGATTCATCCTGGCAATACTGACGAAAATGCGGTACTGGCCCAAAAACTTCATACTTTGAAGCAACCAAAGGAAAAATCTTTAAAAAATTTGTTTTTCAGGTATGAATAGACCCAAGGTGGGTCCAGGAGGCAATTTTTTTTATGTTTTTGATACTTTTATGTTAAAATAAACTTTATATAAAATTGAGAAAAATATTTTTTTCAGGAAACGATCTGTAACGCCAATTCCTATTTTACCACTGATCTTGTGTCTGTAAAAATAAGACTATCAATTTTTTTTGTGTGTGTTTGTAGTTCGATCAATATTTTGTCGATGATTTTTTTTTTTATTGAATTATTTTTCTTCTTGGTTCTACATTATATTTCGCTGAAGATGGGTATTAGTCATATAGCCTACAAAGTCGCTTAGGCTGTATATCACGTTTTATTCAATTTCTTGAAAGTCCTCGTTTTCTTCTTATATTTTAGTATGCATGGCTTCCGGGATGGAATTTCCGTAGTTTTTTTTTACTTTGTATTTAAAAAAAAAAAAAATGTATTTTGACCCCTATTGTTTCTTCTATCCACTAATGGTCCCTTTTCAATTCAATTTAACTGAATTGTTCTGAAAATTTTTATGGATTTCTTTAAGCAAGTAATTAGTGGGGTTGTTAAACGGAAAATACCACTAGAATCCTGCACTTCTGGCAAAAAGCACCAAGATTGGTGGATATATAGATTAAAGCACGGGAAATCCATGGTGACGAGAAGCACGTCGAGCGGACGCTCGAAAGCACCTTTACGAGCCCCCGAAGCGCTAAAAAAACGCAAGTTTACCAGTCTCTACAGACGCATCAAAACTTCTCAGTACGTCTTAAGATATGGAGATTGCATTGGTAGCTAAATAAAAAGCAAAGAATTGCTCTAAAGTGCGCAATAGAGTGCTAAAGCGTGAAAAGCGCAAAAATGAAAGTGCCTATTCCATGGAATTCAAAACTGGCAAAAACATTTTAGAGGACTAGAAGTTCGACTATTACAAGAATCAGCTCGAGTTTGTCTGTCCAAGCACGTATTTGCGCGCGCTCAAAAAGCGCAAAACCGATGGAACGTTTTGAGAAACTCTGGAAAATGTGGAAATATAGTACCGTATGAAATATGGAGAATCCAATGGTGATTAGTATGAAGTTCAGCGATTGCTCTATAGTGCCTTAAAAAGCACCCGAAGCGCTAAAAAAGCGCAAGTTTACCAGCCTTGCTAAAAAAAAAAGCATCAAACGTTCTGTTTTCCGAACCAACTGAAATTCCGTAATACGAAGGAACAGCGGACTGCAGAGCATCACGAAATGGAATCGATGTTCCAAAGAGGCTCAAGACAAACACTAAAAACCTTGCAAATACCCTAATTTAATGGGTGTAATCCTTTCGAAAATATGTATGACAGTCTCGTTTCCATCGACTCCAAGAGAGTACTCCCATTGTCGTACCATCAGTAGTTACCGCTATCCGGAAATTTTTTGGCTAAAGCCTATTGATTCACCGAAACGCCAAAACAAGATGTCATTTTCAACTCCCATTCCATCATCGATACCGAGGTGGAAATCGATCCTTAAGATGGCCAAGTCAGATTCGGTCCTATTTGCCAAACTTTATATTGGCTGCAACACCAAGAGGTGCTGACTTGGAAGAGTTTTTCAAACACCAGACCCAGCCTTTCCCTCCTTCAATCTCTGATCAGGGCAATTTGAGATCCGGCGCGAAGTCTGATATTGTAACTGTGCTCACGGCTTATTCTTGATGTTGTGACCGAGAAACCTTACCCCGATTCCAAGATTTTTGATGGTGCTGTCCTAGTCCACCTTATAAAGCCAAAAAGGGAAGAGGTTTGGCGAATATGCTACAGAAGAAATCTGCCAATACCTTCGTAAGCAGTTCACAAGTGAAACCCAGCGAGTTGAAGTCGTCTTCGGCGTTTATAAGTCCGACAGCTTGAAAACTTATACACGAGAAAAGCGCGGCAAGGCTATGTATCGGACAAAGGTTGAAGAAAGAACGCTGGTTCCAAAAAAACAGGACTAGTTTCCTTCAGTGTTCAGACAACAAACAGAGCCTATTCGAGTTCATGGCAAAAAATATTTGCGACACTTTTATCAATCATTTGGTTGTCGTGACTTCTGGTGATAGTGCAAGAAGTATAATTCCAATTGACTTGGCTAAAATTCATCCTAGCAACCACGAGGAGAGAGATAGCAGGGTAGCCTTACATTGCCTTCATCAAGCGCGCTGCAACATGAAATTCGTCACTGTCAGAACGGTTGATTCAGATATAGTTGTTCTGCTCATCGCAAAGTACTTTCTTATTGGGGTTGGTCAGCTGTATGTAGCCTACGACCAAGGGAAGAGTTTCCGCTACATTCCTGTTCAAGACATAGCAACTGCACTTGGTGAAGAAAAGGTGCAGTCACTGATTTTTTTTTCATGCTCTAAGTGGCTTCGATACTGTCCGCATTCCTGTGGCATGGCAAAGGAGGGTTTTAGATAGCATGGGAGACACACAGTGCCATAACACCGGTCTTCAACCGCCTGTCTTCTCCTCTTCAAGAGCTCACTGAAAACGACTTTGCACATATTGTAAAGTTTTATTGTGTTTGTATATGACAGATCCAGTGGAAAAGAGTCGGTAAACAAGTTGAGGAAGTATCTGTTCACAAAAAAAGGATCATCCATGGACAGATTTCCGCCAACCCAGGATGCGCTAAACCAGCACATTCAGTACGCTTACATTCAAGCCCAGGTATAGTTCAGTTCTCATCTTGCCATTATTCCCCTAAAAGAACCCAACGATTACGGATGGGAAAGACTAGCAATGGGCTTTGGGCTCCCCGATGGTCCACCCTGTCCCAAGCTTCTGTCGAGAGCTTCTACGATGCAGTTGTAAAAAGCAATGCTCTGGGCACTGCAACTGCAAGAGCAGCTCATTCGAGTGCACCGAGTTATGTTCTTACCACGGGTCCTGCCAAGTGTAATGATTTTTTATGTATTATATATTTTGATGTCCCTTTTAAGGCTTAAGCCTACCTTAGAATCTCGGTTCTTCAACATGCGATCTGATATCTCAGCGAAGTACCATATTATATGATAATTATTGCCTTATTTTATATTCCATTTTCCAATAACAATGACAATCAAGACAAGTTAGCTAAAGTAGCAAATGGAAATGGCTTTGTTGATGGCGCATCTCCGAAAAAGAGCCACGTAGGTCTCTATGTGTGTCCGAAATCCTTCATTCTTTTCGTGTCATTAAGCGTAGTGGGCTCTGCTTGATGCTCTAAATCGCACTTCGTATTGCATGTTCGATGTAATTTCGAATTATTGCTTGTTTTAAGAAACCAATGTTTTGTAATTTTTCTATTTTCGTGCTTGAAGCGGGCGTTAAGACATGCCAGGACCGGATTCTGACTTATATATTAATTTAAAAAACTTTTTCCACAAAATAAGTTTTTCAAAGAAAAGTAAAGAACTCCATTAAACAAAAAATGAGCAAAAATAAAATCAAATAATCTACCAAGTGTGAAACTACCACAAATCAGCATCGATAAATAAATGGAACCCAAAACGAACAGAAATTACAATAAATAACCGAGTCAAACTCAAAACGAGCAGAAATTAACATAAGTTGGACGCAAAACCCCTATGCCTTCCCAAGGCCAGAACAAAATTTGCACTTTACTGAAAAAAAAATACAAATGAATGTGCATTGTCAGTTTTATAATATACATATACTGATATTTAGTAATCAAAATGTTAAAATTACTTGATTTATTAAAGTTATAAAAGTAAAAACATTTATTTTTTTTTTTCAGTAAAGTGCAAATTTTGTTCTGGCCTTGGGAAGGTGAAATTTTGTTCTGGCCTTGGGAAAACGATTTTCTGTTCGTTTTGGGTTTCATTTATTTATCGATGCTGATTTGTGGTAGTTTCACGCTTGGTAGATTATTTGATTTTATTTTTGCTAACTTTTTGTTTAATGGAGTTCTTTACTTTTCTTTGAAAAACTTGTTTTGTGGATAAAGTTTTTAAAATTAATTTCTGTTCGTTTTATATTGACATAGTCTTTTGAGGGAAAAGAAAATAATACTTTAAATCTTTTCGTTTTTTAAGACTTTATGGTTTGGCCTGCTATTTGTATACTGGAGAAAAAAACTTTCAGCAGTTTTTAACAACATACACCCTTTTAACAATCTAGACACAAATAGTACTTTTAATTTAGTTTCATACCTCCTCTGGTTGACCTGAAATGGAAAACTTGATACCATTCGAAAAAAAATCTGTTTACTTTCTTTGATAGCTTGGATGCACTTACGTTTATTTTGATTTGGTTAAATTTTAAGAGCAGAAATGGGAGGGATGGCGTGGGAGGGTGGGAGTGGAAGGGGATTAGTTACCCTCAAATCACTTTCGACTATTAAAAGGGCATCAGCCCTTTCTATTTTCAATCGAATGAGCCCTTTTCCAAGTTCGCACGATAACTCCTTCGATACGAAGTGCCCTGGTCTAAACAACAACAAAAAATAATACATTATACCCAATTCGATCTTACTATAAAAATGTCAAGCCTTCCAATCACTTTCGACTATTAAAAAGGGCACTAGACCTTTCAATTTCCAATCGAATGAGCCCTTTTGGAAGCGACAACACTTTCTATAAAACACCTTATGCCCCCAGGGCATAAATTACAACCCTTACCCTAAGGTCTGTTAGGGTGGTTGTCATCCTCTAAAACCAAATTTCCAGAACTTTCAACTGCGTTAAACAACAGCATGGCTATCTCAAAATATTGATTGGATGTGTTTTGGGGAAATGGTGGGCGTGAGAGGGGTTTTAGTCACCTTCCAATCACTTTCGACTATTAAAAAGGCACAAGCCACTCCAATTTCCAATTGAATGAGCGCTTTTCGAAGTTTCTACGACAACTTCTTCGATACAAAGTGCCCTGCTCTAAGGGAAAAATTAATAAATAATACATTGTGCCAACATCGTTCTTATATGCCCCCAGGGCATAACTTATTTCCTTGCCCTGAGGGTTGTGGGGGAGTGTCCTCCTCTTTTACTTAGTCCCCATATTCTTGTTTTGTTCTCGAGTGTCCCCGTTCTTTACTTAGGCAGCGCGATTGTGCTGCATATGATTTATACAACAACTTTATATAAACCTTATATGCCCCCAGGGCATAAATTACAACCCTTGCACTGAGGGCTCTGAGGGGGTTATCATCCTAAAAGACCTAATTTTCAGAACGTTCAACTACGTTGAACAAAATGGATATCTCAAAATTTTGATTGGATGTGTTTTGGAAAATGGTGGGCGTGAGAGGGGCGTTAGTCGCTATCCAATTATTTTCAACTATTAAAAAAGGCACTAGCCCTTTCAATTTCCAATTGAATGAGCCCTTTTGAAGTTTCTACGACAACGCTTTCAATAAAAACTTTATATGCCCAAGGGCATAACTTACAACCATTGCCTTGAGGGCTATGGGGGGAGGGGTTGTCATCCTTAAGGCCTAATTTCCGAAACTTTCAACTACGTTGAATAAAATGGCTATCTAAAAATTTTGATTGGATGTGTTTTGGGGAAAAGGTGGGCGTGATTGAGGGGGGTTAGTTACCCTCAAATCACTTTTGAATATTATAAAGGGTACTATGCCTTTGAATTTCAAATCGAATGAGCCCTTTTTCAAATTTCTACGACAAAGATTTCAATGAAAGCCTTATATGCCCCCAGAGCATAACTTATAATCCTTGCCCTGAGGGTTGTGGTGGAGTGTCCTCCTCAAAAATATATTTTTTCTATCTGAAAATCAACTATGCTGAACAAAATGGATATCTCAAACTTTTTATTGGATGTGTTTGGGGGAGTATGGGCGTGGAGGGGGGGGCTAGTTGCCCTCCAATCACTTTCGACTATTAAAAAGGGCACAGGCCCTTTGAATTTCCAATCGAATGAGCCTGTTTTGAAGTTTCTACAATAACGCCTTCTATAAAAAACCTTTAAGGCCCCCAGGGCATAACTTAAAACCCTTCCCCTGAGGGTTGTGGGGGAGTGTCCTCCTCAAAAACATATTTTCTATCTTGAAATTAACTACGCTGAAACAAAATGGCTATCTCAAAATTTTGATTGGATGTGTTTGGGGGAATGAAGGTCGTGGGGGGGGGGGGGCTAGTTGCCTTTCAATCACTTTCGCCTATTAAAAAGGGCACTAGAACTCTCAATTTTCCAATTGAATGAGCCTCTTTTGAAGTTTCTACGACGACTTCTTCCGTATGAAGTGCCCAGCTCTAAAGAAAAAAAAAGTAGTACATTGTGCCAACATCGTTCTTATATGCCCTCAGGGCATAACTTAAAACCTTTGCCCCGAGGGTTGTGGGGGAGTGTCCTCCTCAAAAACATATTTTCTATCTGGAAATCAACTACGCTGAACAAAATGGCTATCTCAAAATTTTGATTGGATATGTTTGGGGAAATGATGGGCGTGGGGGGAGGGAGGGCTTGTTGCCCTCCAGTCACTTTCGACTATTAAAAAGGGCAGTAGCCCTTTGAGTTTCCAATTGAATGAGCCTTTTTTTGAAGTTTCTACGACAACGCCTATAAAACCTTATATGCCCCCCAGGGCATAACTTAAAGCCCTTGCCCTGAGGGTGTTGGGAGAGTGTCCTCCTCAAAAACATATTTCCTATCTGGAAATCAAATACGCTGAACAAAATGGCTATCTGAAAAATTTTGATTGGATTTGTTTGGGGGAATGATTAGCGTGGGTGGGGGGGGGGCTAGTTTGCCCTCCAGTCACTTTCGACTATTAAAAAGGGCACTAGCCCTTCGAATTTTCCAGTCGAATGGGTCTGTTTTGAAGTTTCTACTACGACAACGCCTTCTATAAAAACCTTACATGCCCTCAGGACATAACTTAAAACCCTTGCCCCGAGGGTTTTGGGGGAGTGTCCTCCTCAAAAACATATTTTCTATCTGGAAATCAACTACGCTGAACAAAATGGCTATCTCAAAATTTTGATTGGATGTGTTTGGGGAAATGATGGGCGTGGGGGAGGGAGGGCTAGTTGCCCTCCAATCACTTTCGACTATTAAAAAGGGCACTAGCCCTCTGAATTTCCAATCGAATGAGCCTTTTTTGAAGTTTCTACGACAACGCCTATAAAAACCTTATATGCCCCCAGGGCATAACTTAAAGCCCTTGCCCTGAGGGTGTTGGGGGAGTGTCCTCCTCAAAAACATATTTCCTATCTGGAAATCAAATACGCTGAACAAAATGGCTATCAGAAAATATCAGGGAATGATTGGCGTGGTGGGTGGGGGGGGCTAGTTGCCCTCCAATCACTTTTGACTATTAAAAACGGCACTAGCCCTTCGAATTTCCAGTCGAATTAGCCTGTTTTGAAGTTTTCTACGACAACGCCTTCTATAAAAACTTACATGCCCCCAAGGCATAACTTAAAACCCTTGCCCTGAGGGTTGTGGGGGAGTGTCCTCCTCAAAAACATATTTTCTATCTGAAAATCAACTACGCTGAACAAAATGGCTATCTCAAAATTTTGATTGGATGTGTTTGGGGAAATGGTGGGCGTGAGAGGGGTGTTAGTCGCCTTCCAATCACTTTCGACTATTAAAAAGGGCACTAGAACTCTCAATTTCCAATCGAATGAGCCCCTTTTGAAGTTTCTACGACGACCCCTTCCATGTGATGTGTCCTGCTCTAAAGGAAAAAAAATAATACATAGTACATAGTACAATAATACATATATTTGCCCTCAGGACATAACTTAAAACCCTTGCCTCGAGGGTTGTGGGGGAGTGTCCTCCTCAAAAAGATATTTTCTATCTGGAAATCAATTACTTTCGACTATTATAAGGACACTAGCCATCCCAATTTCCAATCGAATGAGCCCTTTTCGAAGTTTCTACGACAACTCCTTCGTTACTAAGTGCCTCTCGAAGAAAGAAAAAAAAAAACACATTGTGGCCACATCGTTTCTTTACTTAGGCAGCGCTAGCGCGCTGCCTACGATAGATTCAGTTTCTTTTCAACACTACTCGACGCTCGGTGTTTCAAACCGTGTTTCTACCAAATCTGAACTTTCTGTAACAAGCAGATAAGTTTCGCGCTTTTAGCGCTCTTTTCAGCGATTGCAAAGATGCTATAAAGCGAGCGCCCGACTTTCTACCTGTTATTATTGGGTTCCCCATACTTTGTACTACATTGCCACTTTTTTCCGGAGTTTTAAAACTTTTCATCAGTTTTGCACTTTTTGCGCGCTTTTGAGCGGGCAAATTTGCGCTTTGACGCGCAGACTCGAGCTGCTGCTTGTAATCTTCGGACTTCTAGTACTCTAAACTATGTTTTTGCCTGTTTTGGTATTACTTGGGATAAGCGCACCTATTTTTGCGCCTTACGCGCTTTTTTTAGTGCTCTATTGCGCGCTTCAGAGCGAGCCTTTACTTTTTATATAGCCGCCTTGGAGTCGCCTTATCTTAAAACGTATATTCAGAGGTTTTTGATGCTTCTGTCGAGATTCTGGTAAACTTGCCCATTTTTTAGCGCTCGTAAAGATGCTTTATAGTGCCCGCTACACGTGCTTCCCGTCACCATTAGATTCCCCGTGCTTTTATCTATATTTCGCCCAATTTTCGTGCTTTTTGCCAGAAGTGCTCGATTCTTATGCTCAATGGCCCCGCTAAATAAATTATAATTATGTTCCTTCTTTTTGTATGTCCCAATTATGTAGTCCCAATAGTGCTTTTGATTGCAGCATTTCAAAAGATGTTATATCACAAATTTTGTGAAGCCAAAATTTATATCCTGTTACCATAAACTGGCAAAATTGCTGGATCAATTGACCCAGTTTATTTTCCAGCATTTAGGCTCTTAAGATTCTTAGTTTTTCTTTTTTCAAATTCTAAATATAAATTAAATTAAAATATAACAAATAAAAACACGAAATAGATCCAAATAAAATAAAAAAAATCCAAGAAATAACTTTGTAACGCCAATCCTACCCCTTTTTTCTCCAGGGGGGGCGGGGTAGCAATAAAAAAAAGTTAATGATTGGAACGAGAAGTGCTCAGAAATTCAGTAAACATTAGGAGATCAAAGACCCTCTTCTCCTGCGTACGACCCTATTTGTTTTTTTAGCTGACTTGTCGCAAAAAATTTTAAACGGATATTTTTTTTTTTTTAACAATGTTAAAACCCATCATTTCTGTTATCCATAATTGGCTCTTTTCCATCTCTGCTAATCTGGTGTTTAGCTTTTTTCACTAAAATGTCCAGAATATTTTTTACCATAATTTAATGGCCTTTTTTATTTGTGCAAGTGAACTCATACGATTTATCTGTGTGGTTTTATTATTTAAAAATTAAAATCATTTTTAGAAATTGTCTTGAGGGATTAACCTACTAAGTAGGCGAGGGACCTTTAGAATGTCAATTTATAAAATAAATTTAGTTCTAACACCCCCGAAAAATTTTAGTTGTTTTCTTTGTGATTGTGAATTTTAAAATTTGAGGTTTTCTTCTTTTTTTGCTAATTTCTATCAAGCTCTAATAATAGTATTGGCTTCAGTGTTTTAAAATGTGTTATGTCACCATAACCGTATCCAGGGGGGCTACGGGGTTTGAGCCCCTCCCGTAATTTTTGTCTGACTCGTAAAAACGTAACAAAAAATGCATATAAACAAATTTTTGATGCGTTTTTTAAAGTTTTTACCCCCCCCCCCCCCCCCTTCCCACACTCCCGAGCAAAAATTCTAGATACGCCCTCGTATGTTACCAATTTGCTACCCTGAACTAACATTTCCCGATAAATTGGCCTAGTTCATTTTCCAATAGTGTGGTTCTCAAGAAGCTTAGTTTTTCTCTTCTATCGGTGATGATTTGCCACGTGGATCGATCTCCAAGAAGAAAATAACTAGGTCACCTTTGAACTCTTTGGAGAGGAGTATTATCTGTTAAAAAGATAAATGCAAAACCAGGGGTGATTCGTCGTTACGCTGACGTCGCTAAGCTTGAAAAAGTAGTGTGTGGGTTGAAATGACCACGGAATTCATCTTAGACATAGAAACCGTATTTAGTTTATGATATTTTTTTCATGTTAAAAATGCCTTCTTTATTTTTTTTCTTCTTTGAAAATGCTCATTGGAAATAGAAACAATTCGTAGAGTAAGACTTGTCATCAGAATGATCATTGGCAACCTTATATAATATTAACCTAAAAAAAAAACAAAGTTTTTTTTTAGGGAAGTAAAGAGCGAAGTTGAAACTTAAACGAACAAAAATTATTGCTTCACAATCTAACATATATCAATAACACTAGTACAAATAAACCAAATAATCATATTTCCCTATATTTTTAGGATTAGAGAAAACTAGCGCTTTACTGAAAACACAGAAACCAAGTATAAAAAACAAGAATGCTAATTTATTAGTTAAAAGTGAGTACTTAGCCTGACAACAACAAACTAATCTATAAAGCTTTTCATAGTCTTACACCAGCTGTGATATCAGTAACTTTCAGTATACGATTAAAATTATCTTGAAAACATAAGCATAAAAATAAATACTTTTTTAATAATACGGCATAGTCACTGAACAGAATGCAGCAATATTGGATTGATTTATCAGGTAGCATTTTGGTCTCACCAGCTATATAATACCAATAGTAAGTAGTAAATAACCAAAAATTGTAAGAAATACAGTTTAGTATTACTCAAAATGAAGATCAAATAAACCATAATATGAACTCTGGAAGTCCGGTAATAATTTCTCTCTATACAACTGAAAAATTTCAAGTTATGATAAAAGTTTTAAAGCTAGTCTATAGTCCCAATACTGTCAAGATGGTTTTCCCTTTTGAATTTGTCTACAAACTAATCATGACATGTCCTTTCAGAACCAAAACGGGAGCCAATCGTTGAATTGAATTTTTGTGCAGAAGTGTTACCAAATTAAACGAAAAGAAAAATTAAGGAACAATCCTAAAATGCTTTATTTTTATACTGTAAAAAGTGTCCTTAATCGGTTTGCTTTTGCTCACTTTATATAAAATAATAGATATAAATTATAAAATGTGTATATATGTATATAATTATAATGTATATATAATCTATATAAAATGTATATATAATATATATAATTTATATATATATATATGTAATAAATATAATGTATAAATATATGTATATAAATTATATATCTAAATTAAACATAAACAGTATTTTTGCTGTACAAAAACTTCTATATTGTTTTGGGTTTTCAGTAAAGCGCTAGTTTTCTATAATCCTACAACATAGGGAATATGATTATTTGGTTTTATTTGTGCTAGTTTTATTGATATATGTTAGATTGTGAAGCAATGATTTTTGTTTGTTTTAAGTTTAAACTTCGCTCTTTACTTCCCTAAAAAAAACTTTGTTTTTTTTAGGTTTATTTTTGCCCGTTTTTAATTTAATGCAGCAGCAACACTGAATTATCTTTTTAGTTTTTTTAGGGGGGGGGGGGCGGCACCCTCATATGCAGCTTTCAAATGAGCCATTAAACATCTCTCTAAGAAGTTCTGTATGCCACTAGCCCCAGCTTTTCCACTTGAGACATGGTACCAATAGTGCCATTTGGCACTTGCAGATGGTGGATTTATAGGCAAAACGCAAATATGAGAAATAGCTTTTATTTGAGCTATTAAACATCTGTCTGATTTTTTGGTATTCCGGTAGCCCCACCCCTTTAGAAATGGCACAGAAAGTGCCATTTTTATGCCATATGGACCTTGTAGATGGTAGAATTTATAAAAAAAAAAAGAAGCCCATAATTGTGAGAAACAGCTTTTGAATGAGCCATTAAGCATCTCTCTATGATGTTCTGGTAAACGCTTGCCCTGGAAAAAAAAAAATCGAGAGACCGATCAGTGCTGCCCATGCAAAAAGGTAATTTTCCTTGTTGTTCAAGATTTCCCTGTATTAGGTTTTCGAGTATATCCAATGGTACACTTTTCATTTTGATCTGACGACATTTTTAAGGGTTTCAGTTTTTTTTTTTCGAAATTACCATAAATTTCTTTTTTCAGTAAACTTTTACTTTAAAGAGGAAACCGAAACAACAGTTACCATTCCTGATTCAGTGCCAGATGGCAATTTCTTTCACCAGGCATTTTTTTTTCTAAGCGCGTTTTTTTAACTTTTGGTTACTATGGTCTGCTGTTCGCTCTTTAATAGGTTGCAGCTGCCGCTGCAACCATGGTCTATTTCGTTTATGTTATAGTACATACTTTTTTGGCTGGAAGAACCAGGCTTTTTATATGTGCGTTCCACGCAAAAAGACATCTTTCGGGCCAGGGATTTACTCGGGGAGATGGGGGAGGGGGTGGGCTTGGGGCTAGGCTTTCCAAAATCCTAAATTTTACTGAACTTCTAGGCACTTTTTTCAAAATAAAAAAACTTTTTTATTCCTCTTCCCCCCCCCCCAAAAAAAAAAAATATATATTTTGTCCCCCTCCCGTGAAACAACATGCCAGTGTGTGCGCCTGATTCAGGTCAATCTTTCAGTTTTGTTCTGTGTAACCCTTCTGGTATTCTCAAGGGTCCAGTGCCACTTGGAGGAACCAGTTCACGGATGTGTAAATCATTATAAAAAATATCAGTGCGTTCGTATTCACTAGAAAAATATATAAGATTGAATGTGAAAATTGTATGATGATCATCTGGAAAACTGTGTCTTTTCCACGTGCGTCTGCACTGTCGGTTTTGGGCAGAGAATATTTTATTTGGTTAAAGTGTGCAAATACCCTGATTACCAATATTTTTACATAAAAAAAAGTTCATATGGGAACGCAGTAACGCTTTTGGTTGTCAGGACGTTTTTTTAATTTTGTGTTTTATCTCTTATCTTACGACTGAGAGAGACAAAATTCCTAGATCTCTTGTGAAATCAATTTTTACTGAGATTTGAGTAAACAGTGACTACGAACTTTTTTTCCTGAGATTTGAGTAAATAATGACTATGCGAACTATTTATCTGGGTTAATAAATATTTTAGGTCTATTTGAATATGAAAAATTTTTGATTTATTTTTTGTTATGGATTTTTGCTTTGTTTACCAGTTTTATTGCTTCACTCTTCTTTTAAATATTTAATAGTGTGTAGTTTTCCTATTGCTACTACTGATTTTCTCAAATGTATTGGAATTGTAGATTTTCTAACACACACACACTCACACATATACAATTTTATATATATATATATATATATATATATATATATATATATATATATATATATATATATATATATATATATATATATATATATATATATATATAAATATATATATATATATATTATATATATATATATATATATATATATATATATTATATATATATATATATATATATATATATATATATATAAATATATATATACATTATATGCTGCTACTACCACTACTAACAACTTACTACAGCACTAAGCCGCCCGAGGCCGACACAACTGCACACACTTCTCTATCCTAATCTATTTAAATCTTTCCTATTTACTCCTTCTTTAGAAGTTTCAATTTTCTTTAAATCCTTTCTTGCGGCCTCTTCCCACTCCAGTTGGGGACAACCTCCTTTTCGTTTAGCTCTAAATGGTTGGCCGAAAAGGTCGATCTTTGAGAATCTTATCTTTCTTTATCAGCAAAATGTGTCATAGCCAACGCAACTTTTTTCTCATTGTGACCCTAGATTAAACAGTTCGTGGTAACGAGCTGTAAGTAAGGAGCGACCCGGCTCAATAGTAACCGAAACTACAAAAAAAAAAGAATTTTGATACCAATAGATGCGTCAAAAGAACCAGATTTTTATGTTGATTTCAAATATATATATAATTTTTTTTAAGATTATTAAAAACTTAGTCAGGTCTACATTAGAAATTGCTCACTAATTAATTGTTGTGTGTCAGAATTATATAAACTAGGCACGGACGTAATCCAAGGAATCCAAGGTTGCCCTTAGACCCCCTCCCACGAAAAATTCTAAAATTTTTGGATCTTCTGAGCACTTTTTTAATCAAATTTAAAACATGATTCTTTTCTCTCATTGCCCCCCCCCCCCGTTCCTCCGAAAAAAAAAATCCCGGGAACATGGCTGAAACCAGCAAGGGGGGAATTACGGATTCCCATATTGTAAACTTAATCGCAAACAGGGCCATATATTCCACACATGCTCATATTACAATTAACAACAAAATATGAATTAACGATAACATGTAATCATATGTTGTTTGATTGGCGAGGTAGCAAATTATTTTGGGTGACTTGTTCCGTCAAAAATTATACCTGTCACAAAAATTATCCGTATAAAAATTAAGCTAGCTTGTTTGCGTCTCACAAATAGTGCTCTCTACAACCCCAAAACATATTGACCTTTTCCTAGTAGTTTTTTCACCCATAAAGACCTCGCCTTCGTCGGCCAGGCGCAACAAATATCCCAGTTCTTCCACAGAAAGATTGTGAAGAAGTTTTCCCTTGTATTGTTAAAATGTTGAATATGGTATTGTTGTATTGTTAAAAGGGAATATCTTCTTTCTTGTTCCTTTTTAATCCGTTTATGATTAATTGTAGGGTTTTTCCTGTTTCAGTTTTTTTTTTTTTTTTTGAATTTTTCTTCTTTACTTGACGTAAGAAGCGGTTTTGGCTTTATCTATTTTATGTGTTTTATTGAGACAAAAAACTTGAAAAGAACAGAGCTTAAACAGAAAAACAAAACATAGAAAAAAGATGAACATTTACACCAGCAGAACAACAAAATTTGAGGAAAGATCGAAATATATATATTTTTTTTTTTTTTTTTTTTTGAAACCAGCTCCTAACTAGGAATGCTGTCGAGTTTTAGTCAGATTACTCTTGTCAACAGTGCAAGAATAAAAATACAACAGTCTCGTAACGTGGTACTTTCTGGTACCCGTGTAGATGTTAGCCTCGGATTTCTAGTAAATATCTGCCGAAATATGGTTTTGAAAACTAGTTTGGATTGACTTTCATAAATTGGCAACAATCTTTCTTTCACATGGCAAACATATTTGGAAAAGTGATAATTTAAAAGAGAATACACTTTTGACAGAAAAAAAAGAATGGCTAATTTTTATTATTTTCTGACGAGGTGTGCCTGTCATTATTTGAAGAAACTGTTTCCCCAGACACATACACAGAATTTAGGGTTTTTTTTCGTCTTTTAAACATATCGTTGAGAAACATCAGAAAATGAGATGGGGGTCAGAAAATGAGGTTAAACAAGAGGGGTTCATTTCCTCCCTCTCTTGTCTGCCTTTCTTGTGCATGTATCTCATTTTGTCATCCAAAGTTTTGGATTATCCTTTACACTTTCCTGCACTTTCTTTTATCCTTTAATTTCCTTTCAGGTCCTGTACTTCATCTGCTGATTCAGAAATTAACGTTATAGGAAAAGAAACAGGTGAGTCTAGTACTAAAACTATGCTAAACTAATTATCTTATAAACAATTGGGCTAAGGTCCCGAAACTAAGTTTATTTTTTGGGAGTATTTCGCTAGAAGATACCCAGCTTCTCCTCTCTGATGGTATAGTAAAATAAATTAAACACTTTTAGAAAGGATGTAAGTAAGTGTTTTAGATTTATTTTTTTAGTCATTTCAGAATTTTAGTCTTTCCTTTAGAGGATGAGCGATTGATGAAACAATTTAACTAATGCTAAAGTATTGACAATAAAACTAACCTATTTACACAGAACAAAATAAATATTTTCGGTATTAACAATAAACAATAAATCATAATACAATAAATTTCGGTATTAACAATAACAATAATCGGTATTAACAAAGTATTAACAATAAAACTAACCTATTTACAAAGAACAAAAGTAATATTTTCAGTATTGACAATAAACAATAAATCATAATACAATAAATTTCGGTATTAACAATAACAATAAATCGGTATTAACAAAGTATTAACAATAAAACTAACCTATTTACACAGAACAAAATAAATATTTTCAGTATTGACAATAAACAATAAATCATAATACAATAAATTCGGTATTAACAATAACAATAAATCGGTATTAACAAAGTATTAACAATAAAACTAACCTATTTACACAGAACAAAATAAATATTTTCGATTCTGGTTCATTCCGTTCCGGTTCATAAATAGTTACGGTTCATTCACTAGATGTGTCTGAGAAGTTCATTAACAGGGTTCACCAATGTCTTCAGTTGTAAATGCTTTAATATTTCTGTGGATGATGATCGCTGTACATGTGATCAAAATAACCAGACTTTTGTATCTGTTTTCACTGTCTTATAAATGGACGTATCCCCATTTGAAAGTTTATTTTGTTCGTCTTAGAAAAACTAACTTTTTAGATAATCTTAAAAAGAAACCCTAGAAAACCACGAAATTGAAAATAAATGTATTGCCAAAAACTGCACAACCACATATATAGTACCACATATGTAGTTCTTTTTAATTAAAAACGTGTTTGCCGAATTTTTTGTAATTCTTTAAGATGTATGGCGTCTGTGGGTTTTAGTTCTTTGCAATAGCGATACCTGAAACTCTGTGATAAGAACCACTGTTGAAATATTTGCAACATGATCAGCAGTCTTTGGACTCCGTACCTTTTAGCAACTTAAACCCCATGCCCGTTTTAATCTGTTTCTTTTGTAGAACATGCTCGGTACCAAGCCCACGAAGAATTCGGTGATAGGCGATATAAAGCAACTGCCCGAACTTACTTCTACGAAAACGAAGCCAAATGCGACAAGAACATGGAAATTTTTTTGCGTTGTATTGAAGCTGTTTCAGGAGCAACTCATGGAACGGGTTTTTGCAGCTATAAAGATGACAGCTTTAGGAAGGGCCCCAGCTTTTGGTATTTATTCCTCTTCTTTTCTAAATGATGCTTCAGTTGAGGAAATGATAAAAGTAAAAACAAATTATTCAAACTAGAAAATAGATTATAAAACCATAAAACTAAATAAAAAAGGAAATATACCTTTACTGATGCAGTACAAATTTTTCGGAGACTGAAGCTAGCTCGAGATCCTCCTTATCTGAATCATCTCTTGATCATCATCTTCATGGGTAGCTTCTGCCTCCATGGCTCGGTATGGTGAGGGCTCTGACTCTCAACCCTACTCAGAGGGATATAACTTTGCAGCCTGGATTAGAAAATGGTGATGACACTCTTAAGGCTTGTATGTTTCAAGGAAGAGGAATCTAGCAATGTACTGCTTCAGGTACGTGTTCTTCATCCTTGACCTCTTACGGTTTTTTTTTCAAAGAGTGTCATAGCTTCTCAACACACTGAATAGGTTGAATATTCAATGTCAACAAAGCTTTCCCAACGATTGATGTGGTGATGAGTGTAGCCGAGGTCTGACAGACCAGAGTAGGCTTCCCGGCTTTCACTCTTTATTGTTGAATCTAGTGGCGGATCTAGGGGGTGGGGGGGGGGGGGGGGGGGGTGGTGGGGTGCCCCTAACATAGTCTAAAGTAGTGTAATTTACTTAATTAACGCAAGTCTGCGTTAATTAAACTTGCTCCTAACGCAAGTTCATCGGATCAACCTATTTTGTACCCCCATACCCCTAAAAAAAAAATCCTGGATCCGCCACTGTTGAATCTGGCATCATATATCTCTGCATGAGAGGCATCAGAATTGTCCCTTCTCAGGGTCTCGCCATCTGCCAGGAGAGTGATTATAATTTTGTTTGCCCTCTCAATTCCTCCAAATACTCAAATTTGTCCGAGAGACCTCCCTGATTATATTTCCGACGAACCAACAAACTTCTGTCTATTTTTTACAACAACGCCCTCACCTCCTATGAGTAGTTGGTGTCCAACCCCCATGCCTTAGTACCTTACTACAAAACAATCTCCAGTCCACACTTGCTTTGAACCCAATCTATAGCTTTGGTATGAAAAAACGATGGTTCCACAAGTCATTTAAAGAATGATAAATAAACAACATTAATCTGTTTGCTCTTGAGTCTTGAGACATGAGGCCTGTAAATAAAAAAAAGAAAATAACAATGTAAATAATTGAGAAAAAAGTATTAAAAACAAAGTATTTAATATTTATATTGACATGAATTGACATGACTGATTAAAATGAATTTGGTAAACAATAGTAAGAAAAAACTTGGTAAACAAAACTTATGGATCCAGCCCATTCGTATTCTGACTATACTTTATAACTAACTATATTTAGTTAACTATAATATATAATTATAACTATAAAAAAATAATTTTTCCATTCGTGCATAGAAAACATGCCATTTTCTTCAGATGCCAGGAAATGTTTGACATTTAAGGATAATATTTATAAAATGAAATTTATGTGGAATTTATTTGCTATAAATCAGTGCCTTTGGAATGTATTACTTTTGAATCATTGAATTATAAATAAATGGTATATTTTAAACCACTTTTAAAACCCATTTCTTGTGCTGTTCACAATTTGTGTGGTGACAAAAATAATTCACTGTTTTTGGCCCTTTTAAGGGTTCAAAATGGAATTTGTCCCTGGAGCATTATTATATTTGGAAAGGGTATACAAAAGGCATCTGCTGTTGTATTCACTTTCTTTCTAGTTAAATTACATGAGAAAAGAAAAATTTACCGTGTAAACTCAAAACGAAGCCTAAACTACCAAAAAATGAGCGGGGTCAACGCCCCCTGTGCCTTTTAAGGACCACAACATAATTTGCACTTTACTGAAAACAATTTTATTTCGACCTATGTTTTTTTTTATTTTTCACAATATAAAAAAGTCACCATAATAATAATAATAAAAAAAAAAAAAAATATATGAATGTGGATTGACAGTGGTAAACAATTCTTTAGAATCAACAATTTTGGATTTATTAAAGTTTTAAAGGGGTCAAGGACTTTTTTTAATGAAGCTACTGAAAAGAGGGATTCCTCAATTACTTTTTCCGTGGGGGGGGGGGGGGTGTAATTTCTTTTTAATGGATATTTAAGAGGTATTTTTCTTAATCTAGAGTAATGTTCCTTAACAGTACAAACATGTTAGTAGTGGCCATTATAAATTTGAGTTGTCCTTTTGCAAAGTCTCTTGGAGTCACTTAATTGGATTCACTGTAGCTATAGACCTGGATTATCAAGACAAATGTTTTTTTGCGGCCACGGAGTGGAACGACCTGGTCACAGTTTTCTGCTCGATATATCTTTCCAAGCTCTTGAAGTCACTTGTTGTGATTCGCTTACTGTATGTAAGTCACTAGTTATTGCCGTGGATAATCAAGGCGTGTATTTCGGCGGCAACGGAGTGATGCGACCCGGTCACAATTTTCTGCTGGCAGGTCTTGCCAAGTTCTTGGAGTTACTTACTGTGAGTCACTTGCATGGAGTCACTATAGTTGTTGACGTTGGTTTATCAAGACGTGTATTTTCGGCGGCCACGTAGTAAAACGGTCCGGTCCCAGTTATTTTAGTCACTTACTGTGTCACTGTAGTTATTGACGTAGATTATCAAGACGTGTATTTTGGCCGCCACGGAGTGTACGACCTGGTCACAAGTTTCTGCTCGGCACGTCTTCCCAAGTTCTTGGAGTCAAGTTCCTGTGATTGGGCCTGAGCATGGCCGAATGATTTTCAGCGGAAATCTGATGGATTCTTTAATTATCATTTTATCTGATTTTTGTCTTAGTTAAATAATTAATAAAAACTTATATACGGGAATTAATATAAATGAATTAATGTCTGAGATGAGTTGATAGCCCGTTGACGGAGGCTATTTTTTATTTTTTTCTTTATTTATATAGATTTATGTGTTGGAGTTAGCCTGACGAACCGAAAGGTTCTTCGGCTTTTATTTGGTTGCAAATTTGTCTGTAAACAAAATGATACTCCTCAAAAAAAAGCAATATTGTATCAATGAATTTAGTAAATATTATAATTATAACCTAACAAATAATCTTTGTATAATATTTAATATTTTTTTTTTAGCTTCAGTTGTCTGAAACCATTATGAGAGCCCGCCAGTATTTCTCTGATGTGACAAAGGTAGACATTACTGGTAACATCATGGCTAAACACGTTTCACCCAAGTTGTTTGAGAGGAGGTTTAAGGAGGCAGATATTTCAGTTGATAATCCAGAGATTCAAAAATGGCTGAAACAAATGACTTTTGACAAAGAAGGGTAAGAGGTGACTGTCATTTTCATGCACCATCCCTCCGAAATCCTGAATCTTTCTGAATTTTTTGTGCACTTCTAATTCAAATTAAATAATTTTTTTTCTATTGCCCCCCCCCCCCCCCCCAAAAAAAAAAGTCTGAATATATTAATATTTAGAATGTTGACAATTGATTTAATCTTGTTTCATGAGGGAATCTTGAGATATTAGGTCTTATTCGCTGACAAAGCAGATTCTTGACATGAGATTCAGATGGAGCAAAGAAGTTTTTTTTAATTGGAACTGTGGAACAGCAAAGTTCGTAACCGGTGAAATCCACAATCCCAAATTATAATTTTCCTTTCTTGAAAAGTTGTCGTGCTCAAAATTTAGATTATGGATTCACGATTATGTTGTTTTAATGATCTAGATTGGGGGTGAACGTCATACATGACATTCATAATACTGAAAACGAAGATTTGTCGTTTTGATGATCTAGATTGTGAATGGGACGTTATATTTGACCATCTTAAGACTGGAAAACCACATCATCGTTCCAATGACCTTGATTGTGAATGGAACGTTATATTTAACATTCTTAAGACTGACAAACTAAATCGTTGTTCTGATGACGTAGATTGTGAGTGGAACGTCATATTTGGCGTTCATAACATTGACAAACCAGATTCTTGACTGAAGATTCAGAATTAGCTATGAACAAAGAAGTTTTTAAAACTAGATTAGTGAATTGCAGCTTTGTAAAAGCAAAATTTGTAAACCCAACACACGATCTGGCAAAATCCCATTCCCAAATCAAAATTCTCTTTCAAATGTAATTGTCATATTCACAACTAGGTTATAGACTCACAATTCTGCTTGGTGTCTTGGTTACCTGGATTGTGGGTGGAATGCTATATTTGAGTTTCATAACACCAAAAGCGCCGATTTGTTGTTCTGATGATCTAGATTGTGGGTGGAACGTCATATTTGATGTTCATAACACTGATAAACCAGTTTCTTGCCATAAGATTAAAAAAAAATCTTTTTTTAATAATAGCTTCAAGTTATTTGATCTATGTGGATTTATAACTCGGTTTGTCAGCGAGAAAGGCCTATTGTTTTATTTTTGATGACACCCCAAAAGAGCACAAGAGAAATGTGCTCATCTTAAAAATGAGCACAAATGAAATGCCACCCCGAAAGAGCATAAGAGAAATGAGGGTATTTTGCTCATCGGCCGCAGACCTTGGTTCTAACACCAAAACTGTTTGCATCACCAAAAACACTACTGTTCAAAACGCAAGAACATTCACATTTTGATCAGTTGCGTCGAGGTGCCAGGTCTTTGGTTGCTACCATAGAGGCTGCTGAGCAACCTTTAGTTGCCACTGCCTTTGCCGAGCACAAATATAAGGTCATGGAGGGTTTTTTATTGACTTGTGAATGACTATTGTATAGGGAGAATTCTTGTCGGGGATAACAACTCACGCTTCTGGTAATTATAATGATACTATGGCTACCAAAGCTAGCGGCACATTAAGCTTGTTGCTGGTGATATTAATTGTTCCATTTAGAAAAAATTTAAAGTCCTAAGAAGTCGAATTTTGCCTATAATGTTGTAAGTCGAGTGCTTTAACTTGTGTCTTTTATGCTAATTTTTGAAATATTCATTTCTTGTTCAAAATATTATTTTTGCCCAAGGTGTGAGTTGGGAAAATGGTTTAAAAAGATATGAATTGTGTTGAATAATATGGTAAATTACGAATCAAACTGCAACAGGTTACGAATGCTCTCTGCAATCGGTTATGATTAGCTTATTTTGTGTGAGAAAAACTACGATGTAGGTATATCTTGATTTAATATTTTATGTGTAGACATGGTTAGGAATTAGGTTAGGTATTTAATATAATGGGTTCTGCGTGGCCTGTTTTCCATAATTTTCTGGTGTAGTTCCCATTATTTTGTTAATAAAGTATTATATTTAATCATATTTTTGGTATATTTCATAAGGATTAACCTAACTTCACTTCGTGTGTGTGTGTTGAATAATTAACAAGTACCATATTATTAACTAATTTAATTAATTGATCAATTAAGTCAAGTAATTAATCAAATTAATTCAATTACTTTTTTGAATTAAACTAAACTTGTTGTTGTAGAATTAAATTCCAGCAATTTTACTATTGTCCACTTAAATTAAATAAAAACAGGAAATTCATTTCCTGTTTTAAATTAAATAAAAACAGGAATAAATCATTAAATAAAAAAGGAAAAGGATGTAATGTCATTAAAAAGGAAAAGGATGTAATAAACACAGGATGTATTTGGAATAAAAAAGGAAAAGGAAGATCTTGTGCAGTATGTAGATACTCGAATCAGAGCCCCTGTGACTCTGATCCTGACGGGATGGTTGTGACGTTTTTCTTAATTTTTGCAATTAAATGTTTTTTTTTATTAAATGATTAATAACTAACCAGTTTAATTGATTTGATCAGTTGATATAATTGGTCTAATTAATTATTTTGAATTAAACTTGTCATTGGAAAACTAAATTCCATTACTGGAGTCTAATGCAGTATATATATGCTCAAAATTAGATCTTCTGTAGCTCTGAACCCGATGGAATGGTCGTGAGGCTTTTTCTTAATTTGTGAAACCAAGTTATTTTTAATAAGATAATTAGTTACTTTAATTCTCATTTTAATACTTCTAATTAATTAAACCAATTAATCAAATTAATTGGATTAAGTTTTTAATTAAAGTACGCTTGTTATTAGAGAACTAAATTCCAGCAATAGTACAATCGTCTCATTTCAGTTACATAGATATACGATGTGTTTGGAATCAGGAAGAGCAAAGAACACCTACTGTACACCATGTAGATGCTCAAAATCAGAGCTCCTGTAGCTCTGAACCTGACGGGATGGTTGCGACGTTCGTAAATTTAAATGTAGAATTTCACTTCGAATGGTGAAGGTCAAATATGTATTTGGTGTCGAAAAGATGGGGGCCACCAGCCGTGGAGTATATTTTGAATTTTGATGCTCAGAATTGGAGCTTCTGTAATTATTTCACGGGATGGTTGTGACCTTGGTAAATTTATTGTAGAATTTCACTTCAGATGGTGAAGGTTTAATCTGGTGTTTTCTGCGGTAGCTTGCACCATCTAAAAAAAGTTTGGTTTCTTCTTCACTCTTGTAGTAGCAGCTTTCTTCTTCTTTTGAAATATTCTTCTTCTTCTGATAATGGATTCTGCGAGGCTCAAAGAAAAACTGTTGACCAAACATTGCCTATTTTTTTCTGTTTTCATCCTAGTTCCAGTCGAAAGACTATGACTCCCCTACCCCTCTGCAGGAAGGCTATGATCTAAAATGTTTATTTTGTGGCCTGGTGAAACTGTGGCGTAAATAATTCCAATTTTATTTTGTATTTCATATCTCCTCTTCCTAAAAAAAGGAAAAACTACGTCCAAAAATGCGCTGCATGTGTATCTTTGATATTTGTACTCGCAGCTTCCAGTGAAAATGTTGGCCAAAAATGCAATTTATCTGTACTTTCGATAATTTTTTTCTCTTGTAGTTTGCATAACCTAACTTTTTTTCCTAAATCAGTCCACCACCCCCTCTCTGCGGGAAGACTGGTCTAAAATGTTTATTTAAGGCGTGATTGGTGTAAATGATTGTATTTTAATTTCATATTTAATATCTCTTCTCCCTCAAGGAAAAAAGGCCAAAAATGCACTGCGTTCGTGTTTTCCATATTTGTGCTTGCAGCTTCTACAACCAAAACTCTTTCTGTTTTCTTAACTGGTACAACAGCTCTGTGTCTTTTCGGTTTTGTAAAAAAAGCTAATCCTCTTGATCAGTCAAGAAGTCCCCCTTGTCTCTTTCCCGGTGAAATGATGGCGGAAAACTCACTATATTTGTATATTTTTAGAGTCAAATCTTTATATACTACCTAAACCTTTTTTTCACGTTTATAACGATAGCTTTCTTCTTCTTTTCGAAACACTCACTTGGATTCCCTATAAAATGTGTGCCAAAAGTGCGCTATGTTTGCATTCGTAGCTTTGTGCGAAGAGTGTTTCTTTTCGAAACCCTCACTGGGATTCCCTGTAAAAATGTGTGCCAAAAGTGTACTATGTTTGCATTCGTAGCTTTGTGCGAAAAGTGTTTCTTTTCGAAGCACTCACTGGGATTTCCTATAAAAATGTGTGCCAAAAGTGCGCTATGTTTGCATTCGTAGCTTTGTGCGAAGAGTGTTTCCTTTTCGAAACACTCACTGGGATTCCCTATAAAAATGTGTGCCAAAAGTGCGCTATGTTTGCATTCGTAGCTTTGTGCGAAGAGTGTTTCTTTTCGAAACACTCACTGGGATTCCCTATATAAAAAAGTGTGCCAAAAGTGCGCTATTTTTGCATTCGTAGCTTTGTGCGAAAAGTGTTCCTTTTCGAAACACTCACTTGGATTTCTTATAAAAATGTGTGCCAAAAGTGCGCTATGTTTGCATTCGTAGCTTTGTGCGAAGAGTGTTTCTTTTCGAAACCCTCACTGGGATTCCCTATAAAAATGTGTGCCAAAAGTGTACTATGTTTGCATTCGTTGTTTTGTGCGAAAAGTGTTTCTTTTCGAAGCACTCACTGGGATTTCCTATAAAAATGTGTGCCAAAAGTGCGCTATGTTTTCATTCGTAGCTTTGTGCGAAGAGTGTTTCTTTTCGAAACACTCACTGGGATTCCCTATAAAAATGTGTGCCAAAAGTGCGCTATGTTTGCATTCGTAGCTTTGTGCGAAGAGTGTTTCTTTTCGAAACACTCATGGGATTCCCTATAAAAATGTATGCCAAAAGTGCGCTATCTTTGCATTCGTAGCTTTGTGCGAAGAGTGTTTCTTTTCGAAACACTCACTGGGATTCCCTATAAAAATGTGTGCCAAAAGTGCGCTATGTTTGCATTCGTAGCTTTGTGCGAAGAGTGTTTCTTTTCGAAACACTCACTGGGATTCCCTATAAAAATGTGTGCCAAAAGTGCGCTATGTTTGCATTCGTAGCTTTGTGTGCGAAGAGTGTTTCTTTTCGAAACACTCACTGGGATTCCCTATAAAAAATGTGTGCCAAAAGTGCGCTATGTTTGCACTCGTAGCTTTTTGCGAAAAGTGTTTCTTCTCGAAACACTCACTGGGATTCCCTATAAAAATGTGTGCCAAAAGTGCGCTATGTTTGCATTCGTAGCTTTGTGCGAAGAGTGTTTCTTTTCGAAACACTCACTGGGATTCCCTATAAAAATGTGTGCCAAAAGTGCGCTATGTTTGCATTCGTAGCTTTGTGCGAAGAGTGTTTCTTTTCGAAACACTCACTGGGATTCCCTATAAAAATGTGTGCCAAAAGTGCGCTATTTTTGCATTCGTAGCTTTGTGCGAAAAGTGTTCCTTTTCGAAACACTCACTTGGATTTCTTATAAAAATGTGTGCCAAAAGTGCGCTATGTTTGCATTCGTAGCTTTGTGCGAAGAGTGTTTCTTTTCGAAACCCTCACTGGGATTCCCTATAAAAATGTGTGCCAAAAAAGTGTACTATGTTTGCATTCGTTGTTTTGTGTGCGAAAAGTGTTTCTTTTTCGAAGCACTCACTGGGATTTCCTATAAAAATGTGTGCCAAAAGTGCGCTATGTTTTCATTCGTAGCTTTGTGCGAAGAGTGTTTCTTTTTCGAAACACTCACTGGGATTCCCTATAAAAATGTGTGCCAAAAGTGCGCTATGTTTGCATTCGTAGCTTTGTGCGAAGAGTGTTTCTTTTCGAAACCCTCACTGGGATTCCCTGTAAAAAATGTGTGCCAAAAGTGTACTATGTTTGCATTCGTAGCTTTGTGCGAAAAGTGTTTCTTTTCGAAGCACTCACTGGGATTTCCTATAAAAATGTGTGCCAAAAGTGCGCTATGTTTGCATTCGTAGCTTTGTGCGAAGAGTGTTTCTTTTCGAAACACTCACTGGGATTCCCTATAAAAATGTGTGCCAAAAGTGCGCTATGTTTGCATTCGTAGCTTTGTGCGAAGAGTGTTTCTTTTCGAAACACTCACTGGGATTCCCTATAAAAATGTGTGCCAAAAGTGCGCTATTTTTGCATTCGTAGCTTTGTGCGAAAAGTGTTCCTTTTCGAAAACACTCACTTGGATTTCTTATAAAAATGTGTGCCAAAAGTGCGCTATGTTTGCATTCGTAGCTTTGTGCGAAGAGTGTTTCTTTTCGAAACCCTCACTGGGATTCCCTATAAAAATGTGTGCCAAAAGTGTACTATGTTTGCATTCGTTGTTTTGTGCGAAAAGTGTTTCTTTTCGAAGCAGTCACTGGGATTTCCTATAAAAATGTGTGCCAAAAGTGCGCTATGTTTTCATTCGTAGCTTTGTGCGAAGAGTGTTTCTTTTCGAAACACTCACTGGGATTCCCTATAAAAATGTGTGCCAAAAGTGCGCTATGTTCGCATTCGTAGCTTTGTGCGAAGAGTGTTTCTTTTCGAAACACTCACTGGGATTCCCTATAAAAATGTATGCCAAAAAGTGCGCTATGTTTGCATTCGTAGCTTTGTGCGAAGAGTGTTTCTTTTCGAAACACTCACTGGGATTCCCTATAAAAATGTGTGCCAAAAGTGCGCTATGTTTGCATTCGTAGCTTTGTGCGAAGAGTGTTTCTTTTCGAAACACTCACTGGGATTCCCTATAAAAATCTGTGCCAAAAGTGCGCTATGTTTGCATTCGTAGCTTTGTGCGAAGAGTGTTTCTTTTCGAAACACTCACTGGATTCCCTATAAAAATGTGTGCCAAAAGTGCGCTATGTTTGCACTCGTAGCTTTTTGCGAAAAGTGTTTCTTTTCGAAACACTCACTGGGATTCCCTATAAAAATGTGTGCCAAAGTGCGCTATGTTTGCATTCGTAGCTTTGTGCGAAGAGTGTTTCTTTTCGAAACACTCACTGGGATTCCCTATAAAATGTGTGCCAAAAGTGCGCTATGTTTGCACTCGTAGCTTTGTGCGAAAAGTGTTTTTTCGAAACACTCACTGGGATTCCCTATAAAAATGTGTGCCAAAAGTGCGCTATGTTTGCATTCGTAGCTCTGTGCGAAAAGTGTTTCTCTTCGAAACACTCACTGGGATTCCCTATAAAAATGTGTGCCAAAAGTGCGCTATGTTTGCATTCGTAGCTCTGTGCAAAAGTGTTTCTTTTCGAAACACTCACTAGGATTCCCTATAAAAATGTGTGCCAAAAGTGTACTATGTTTGCATTCTTAGCTTAGTGCGAAAAGTGTTTCTTTTCGAAGCACTCACTGGGATTCCCTATAAAATTGTGTGCCAAAAGTGCGCTATGTTTGCATTCGTAGCTTTGTGCTAAAAGTGTGTCTCTCTTCGAAACACTCACTGGGATTTTCTATAAAAATGTGTGTGCCAAAAATGCGCTATGTTTGCATTCGTAGCTCTGTGCGAAAAGTGTTTCTTTTCGAAACACTCACTGGGATTCCCTATAAAAATGTGTGCCAAAAGTGTACTATGTTTGCACTCGTAGCTTTGTGCGAAAAGTGTTTCTTTTCGAAACACTCACTGGGATTCCCTATAAAAATGTGTGCCAAAAGTGCGCTATGTTTGCACTCGTAGCTTTGTGCGAAAAGTGTTTCTTTTCGAAACACTCACTGCTGTTCCCTATAAAAATGTGTGCCAAAAGTGCGCTATGTTTGCATTCGTAGCTCTGTGCGAAAAGTGTTTTCTTTTCGAAACACTCACTGGGATTCCCTATAAAAATGTGTGCCAAAAGTGCGCTATGTTTGCATTCGTAGCTTTGTACGAAGAGTGTTTCTTTTCGAAACGCTCACTGGGATTCCCTATAAAAATGTGTGCCAAAAGTGCCCTATGTTTGCACTCGTAGCTTTGTGCGAAAAGTGTTTCTTTTCGAAACACTCACTGGGATTCCCTATAAAAATGTGTGCCAAAAGTGCGCTATGTTTGCATTCGTAGCTTTGTGCGAAGAGTGTTTCTTTTCGAAACACTCACTGGGATTCCCTATAAAAATGTGTGCCAAAAGTGCGCTATGTTTGCACTCGTAGCTTTGTGCGAAAAGTGTTTCTTTTCTAAACACTCACTGGGATTCCCTATAAAAATGTGTACCAAAAGTGCGCTATGTTTGCATTCGTAGCTTTGTGCGAAAAGTGTTTCTTTTCGAAACACTCACAGGATTCCCTATAAAATTGTGTGCCAAAAGTGCGCTATGTTTGCACTCGTAGCTTTGTGCGAAAAGTGTTTCTTTTCGAAACACTCACTGGGATTTTCTATTAAAAATGTGTGCCGAAAGTGCGCTATGTTTGCATTCGTAGCTCTGTGCGAAAAGTGTTTCTTTTCGAAACACTCACTGGGATTCCCTAGAAAAATGTGTGCCAAAAGTGTACTATGTTTGCACTCGTAGCTTTGTGCGAAAAGTGTTTCTTTTCGAAACACTCACTGGGATTTCCCTATAAAAATGTGTGCCAAAAAGTGAGCTATGTTTGCACTCGTAGCTTTGTGCGAAAAGTGTTTCTTTTCGAAACACTCACTGCGGTTCCCTATAAAAATGTGTGCCAAAAGTGCGCTATGTTTGCATTCGTAGCTCTGTGCGAAAAGTGTTTCTTTTCGAAACACTCACTGGGATTCCCTATAAAAATGTGTGCCAAAAGTGCGCTATGTTTGCATTCTTAGCTTTGTGCGAAGAGTGTTTCTTTTTTCGAAACGCTCACTGGGATTCCCTATAAAATGTGTGTGCCAAAAGTGCCTATGTTTGCACTCGTAGCTTTGTGCGAAAAAGTGTTTTTCTTTTCGAAACACTCACTGGGATTCCCCTATAAAAATGTGTGCCAAAAGTGCGCTATGTTTGCATTCGTAGCTTTGTGCGAAGAGTGTTTCTTTTCGAAACACTCACTGGGATTCCCTATAAAAATGTGTGCCAAAAGTGCGCTATGTTTGCATTCGTAGCTTTGTGCGAAGAGTGTTTCTTTTCGAAACACTCACTGGGATTCCCTATAAAAATGTGTGCCAAAAGTGCGCTATGTTTGCATTCGTAGCTTTGTGCGAAGAGTGTTTCTTTTCGAAACACTCACTGGGATTCCCTATAAAAATGTGTGCCAAAAGTGCGCTATGTTTGCACTCGTAGCTTTTTGCGAAAAGTGTTTCTTTTCGAAACACTCACTGGGATTCCCTATAAAAATGTGTGCCAAAAGTGCGCTATGTTTTGCATTCGTAGCTTTGTGCGAAGAGTGTTTCTTTTCGAAACACTCACTGGGATTCCCTATAAAAATGTGTGCCAAAAGTGCGCTATGTTTGCACTCGTAGCTTTGTGCGAAAAGTGTTTCTTTTCGAAACACTCACTGGGATTCCCTATAAAAATGTGTGCCAAAAGTGCGCTATGTTTGCATTCGTAGCTCTGTGCGAAAAGTGTTTCTTTTCGAAACACTCACTGGGATTCCCTATAAAAATGTGTGCCAAAAGTGCGCTATGTTTGCATTCGTAGCTCTGTGCAAAAAGTGTTTCTTTTCGAAACACTCACTAGGATTCCCTATAAAAATGTGTGCCAAAAGTGTACTATGTTTGCATTCTTAGCTTAGTGCGAAAAGTGTTTCTTTTCGAAGCACTCACTGGGATTCCCTATAAAATTGTGTGCCAAAAGTGCGCTATGTTTGCATTCGTAGCTTTGTGCTAAAAGTGTTTCTCTTCGAAACACTCACTGGGATTTTCTATAAAAATGTGTGCCAAAAATGCGCTATGTTTGCATTCGTAGCTCTGTGCGAAAAGTGTTTCTTTTCGAAACACTCACTGGGATTCCCTATAAAAATGTGTGCCAAAGTGTACTATGTTTGCACTCGTAGCTTTGTGCGAAAAGTGTTTCTTTTCGAAACACTCACTGGGATTCCCTATAAAAATGTGTGCCAAAAGTGCGCTATGTTTGCACTCGTAGCTTTGTGCGAAAAGTGTTTCTTTTCGAAACACTCACTGCTGTTCCCTATAAAAATGTGTGCCAAAAGTGCGCTATGTTTGCATTCGTAGCTCTGTGCGAAAAGTGTTTCTTTTCGAAACACTCACTGGGATTCCCTATAAAAATGTGTGCCAAAAGTGCGCTATGTTTGCATTCGTAGCTTTGTACGAAGAGTGTTTCTTTTCGAAACGCTCACTGGGATTCCCTATAAAAATGTGTGCCAAAAGTGCCCTATGTTTGCACTCGTAGCTTTGTGCGAAAAGTGTTTCTTTTCGAAACACTCACTGGGATTCCCTATAAAAATGTGTGCCAAAAGTGCGCTATGTTTGCATTCGTAGCTTTGTGCGAAGAGTGTTTCTTTTCGAAACACTCACTGGGATTCCCTATAAAAATGTGTGCCAAAAGTGCGCTATGTTTGCACTCGTAGCTTTGTGCGAAAAGTGTTTCTTTTCTAAACACTCACTGGGATTCCCTATAAAAATGTTTACCAAAAGTGCGCTATGTTTGCATTCGTAGCTTTGTGCGAAAAGTGTTTTTTTTCGAAACACTCACAGGGATTCCCTATAAAAATGTGTGCCAAAAGTGCGCTATGTTTGCACTCGTAGCTTTGTGCGAAAAGTGTTTCTTTTCGAAACACTCACTGGGATTTTCTATAAAAATGTGTGCCGAAAGTGCGCTATGTTTGCATTCGTAGCTCTGTGCGAAAAGTGTTTCTTTTCGAAACACTCACTGGGATTCCCTAGAAAAATGTGTGCCAAAAGTGTACTATGTTTGCACTCGTAGCTTTGTGCGAAAAGTGTTTCTTTTCGAAACACTCACTGGGATTCCCTATAAAAATGTGTGCCAAAAGTGCGCTATGTTTGCACTCGTAGCTTTGTGCGAAAAGTGTTTCTTTTCGAAACACTCACTGCGGTTCCCTATAAAAATGTGTGCCAAAAGTGCGCTATGTTTGCATTCGTAGCTCTGTGCGAAAAGTGTTTCTTTTCGAAACACTCACTGGGATTCCCTATAAAAAATGTGTGCCAAAAGTGCGCTATGTTTGCATTCTTAGCTTTGTGCGAAGAGTGTTTCTTTTCGAAACGCTCACTGGGATTCCCTATAAAAATGTGTGCCAAAAGTGCCCTATGTTTGCACTCGTAGCTTTGTGCGAAAAGTGTTTCTTTTCGAAACACTCACTGGGATTCCCTATAAAAATGTGTGCCAAAAGTGCGCTATGTTTGCATTCGTAGCTTTGTGCGAAGAGTGTTTCTTTTCGAAACACTCACTGGGATTCCCTATAAAAATGTGTGCCAAAAGTGCGCTATGTTTGCACTCGTAGCTTTGTGCGAAAAGTGTTTCTTTTCTAAACACTCACTGGGATTCCCTATAAAAATGTGTACCAAAAGTGCGCTATGTTTGCATTCGTAGCTTTGTGCGAAAAGTGTTTCTTTTCGAAACACTCACAGGGATTCCCTATAAAAATGTGTGCCAAAAGTGCGCTATGTTTGCACTCGTAGCTTTGTGCGAAAAGTGTTTCTTTTCGAAACACTCACTGGGATTCCCTATAAAAATGTGTGCCAAAAGTGCGCTATGTTTGCATTCGTAGCTCTGTGCGAAAAGTGTTTCTTTTCGAAACACTCACTGGGATTCCCTATAAAAATGTGTGCCAAAAGTGTACTATGTTAGCATTCGTAGTTTTTTACTCACTGGGATTTCCTATAAAAATGTGTGCCAAAAGTGCGCTATGTTTGGATTCGTAGCTTTGTGCGAAAAGTGTTTGTTTTCGAAACACTCACTGGGATTCCCTATAAAAATGTGTGCCAAAAGCGCGCTATATTTGCACTCGTAGCTTTGTGCGAAAAGTGTTTCTGTTCGAAACACTCATTGGGATTCCCTATAAAAATGTGTGCCAAAAGTGCGCTATGTTTGTATTCGTAGCTTTGTGCGAAAAGTGTTTCTTTTCGAAACACTCACTGGGATTCCCTGTAAAAATGTGTGCCAAAAGCGCGCTATATTTGCACTCGTAGCTTTGTGCGAAAAGTGTTTCTTTTCGAAACACTCACTGGGATTCCCTATAAAAATGTGTGCCAAAAGTGCGCTATGTTTGCACTCGTAGCTCTGTGCGAAAAGTGTTTCTTTTCGAAACACTCACTGGGATTCCCTATAAAAATGTGTGCCAAAAGTGTACTATGTTTGCATTCGTAGCTTTGTGCGAAAAGTGTTTCTTTTCGAAACACTCACAGGGATTCCCCATAAAAATGTGTGACAAAAGTGCGCTGTGTTTGCATTCGTAGCTTTGTGCTAAAAGTGTTTCTTTTCGAAACACTCACTGGGATTCCCTATAAAAATGTGTGCCAAAAGTGCGCTATGTTTGCATTCGTAGCTCTGTGCGAAAAGTGTTTCTTTTCGAAACACTCACTGGGATTCCCTATAAAAATGTGTGCCAAAAGTGTACTATGTTTGCATTCGTAGCTTTGTGCGAAGTGTTTCTTTTCGAAGCACTCACTGGGATTCCCTATAAAAATGTCTGCCAAAGTGTGCGCTATGTTTGCATTCGTAGCTTTGTGCGAAAAGTGTTTCTTTTCGAAACACTCACTGGGATTCCCTATAAAAATGTGTGCCAAAAGTACGCTATCTTTGCATTCGTAGCTTTGTGCGAAAAGTGTTTCTTTTCGAAACACTCACTGGGATTCCCTGTAAAAATGTGTGCCAAAACTGCGCTATGTTTGCATTCGTAGCTTTGTGCGAAAAGTGTTTCTTTTCGAAACACTCACTGGGATTCCCTATAAAAATGTGTGCCAAAAGAGCACTATGTTTGCATTCGTAGCTTTGTGCGAAAAGTGTTTCTTTTCGAAACACTCACTGGGATTCCCTATAAAAATGTGTGCCAAAAGTGCACTATGTTTGCATTCGTAGCTTTGTGCGAAAAGTTCTTCTTTTCGAAACACTCACTGGGATTCCCTATAAAAATATGTGCCAAAAGTGCGCTATGTTTGCATTCGTAGCTTTGTGCGAAAAGTGTTTCTTTTCGAAACACTCACTGCGATTCCCTATAAAAATATGTGCCAAAAGTACACTATGTTTGCATTCGTAGCTTTGTGCGAAAAGTGTTTCTCTTCGAAACACTCACTGGGATTCCTTATAAAAATGTGTGCCAAAAGTGCACTATGTTTGCATTCGTAGCTTTGTGCGAAAAGTGTTTCTTTTCGAAACACTCACTTGGAGTCCCTATAAAAATATTTGCCAAAAGTGCACTATGTTTGCATTCGTAGCTTTGTGTGAAAAGTGTTTCTCTTTTCGAAACACTCACTGCGATTCCCTATAAAATGTGTGCCAAAAGTGCACTATGTTTGCATTCGTAGCTTTGTGCGAAAAGTGTTTCTTTTCGAAACACTCACTGGGATTCCCAATAAAAATGTGTGCCAAAAGTGCGCTATGTTTTTGCATTCTTAGCTCTGTGCGAAAAGTGTTTCTCTTCGAAACACTCACTGGGATTCCTTGTAAAAAACGTGTGCCAAAAGTGCACTATTTTTGCATTCGTAGCTTTGTGCGAAAAGTGTTTCTTTTCGAAACACTCACTGGGATTCCCTATTAAAATGTGTGCCAAAAGTGCGCTATGTTTGCACTCGTAGCTTTGTGCAAAAAGTGTTTCTTTTCGAAACACTCACTGGGATTTCCTATAAAAATGTGTGCGAAAAGTGCGCTATGTTTGCATTCGTAGCTTTGTGCGCCAAAAAAAAATGTTTTTGGAGCAAATATCTTTTCTATTTTTGAGATATTGTGAAAATAGATCACTGAGGTAGGTTCTGCGACCCCATCACTCCCTGCCTCCTTATATTTGGAAAATTTTGACCTGCTCCGCTGTTTAACTTGAAGCAATTTCTATGTTTTTTCGGATAATAAAATAATCGACTAATTTTTGCCTTTGGTTTTTCCCAGGTTCTTCCGTTCTTGATTTTTTGTTATACTCCGTTCTAATCGCTATATACCATTAGTTTATTCCGTTATATACTGTTTCTTTCTTTTAACTATCCTGGTTGCATGATTTTGCGCTTTAACTTTTTATTAATATCCACTTCTTTCTCTCGATTACGTCAAGTTTCCAGTTTATTTTTGCGTTTATTACAATATTCATTTACCGTTCTTTTCTTTCAACTATCCTAATTGAGTGATTGTGCCCTTTAAATATTTTGTTAATATTCTCTTCCATATTATAATAAGTTTTACTTCATTTCATTATTTTGCTACTACAGTTGTCTGGTTTGTGTTACTGGTCTGGCACAAAATATGTCTCTCTACTTGCTCGTTGAGAACTAAGATACGTCTTTCTTAGCTCTTTACTTACAGTTCTTGACCAATACGAGAAAACGAGAAAAAAAAAGAGGTATTTAACATGCAGTGTTGTCCCAGCATTTTTTTCGAGCCTCTAATATCCGCTACAATAGTACAATTCTCATTCAACACTTTTAACAAGTTAAACCACCTTTAGTGTAACAGTATTTGACTATTTATTGCCCAATATATTTGTTCAACCTTTAGTTTTTGAGTCGAACATTTTATTGTCAGTTTAACAATATTTAGTGACTAATGTGACTAAATATATTGCTACCCTGTGCTCGATACCATACCGCAAGTATCAATACTCAACGGTATGATCTCGATAAATTGGTTGCTTTGAAGATTGTTGATACTTTCGGTATCGTATCGAACACAGGCTAGCATTATATTTAGTCTGAGTAGTCCCTAAATATTGTTAGACTGACAATAAAATGCTCGACTGACAATAAAATGTTCGACTGACAATAAAATGTTCGACTGACAATAAAATGTTCGTACGGTGGCGCAGTTCCGCAAATAGGCATTATCTGAACATTTGCTTTATTTAGGGACTACTGTGACTAAATATAGTGCTACCCTGTGCTCGATACGATACCACAAGTATCAATACTCAACGGTTTGATCTCGGTAAATTGGTAGCTTTGAAGATTGTCGATACTTTCGGTATCGTATCGAATACAGGCTAGCATTATATTTAGTCTGAGTAGTCCCTAAAATTCATTGTTAGACTGACAATAAAATGTTCGACTGACAATGAAAATGTTCGTACGGTGGCGCAGTTCCGCAAATAGCTCCGCAAATAGATATTATCTGAACATTTGCTTTATTTAGGGACTACTCTGACTAAATATAGTGCTACCCTGTGCTCGATACGATACCACAAGTATCAATACTCAACGGTATGATCTCGATAAATTGGTAGCTTTGAAGATTGTCGATACTTTCGGTATCGTATCGAACACAGGCTAGCATTATATTTAGTCTGAGTAGTCCCTAAATATTGTTAGACTGACAATAAAATGTTCGACTGACAATGAAATGTTCGTACGGTATTGGCGCAGTTCCGCAAATAGCTCCGCAAATAGATATTATCTGAACATTTTGCTTTATTTAGGGACTACTCTGACTAAATATAGTGCTACCCTGTGCTCGATACGATACCACAAGTATCAATACTCAACGGTATGATCTCGATAAATTGGTAGCTTTGAAGATTGTCGATACTTTCGGTATCGTATCGAACACAGGCTAGCATTATATTTAGTCTGAGTAGTCCCTAAATATTGTTAGACTGACAATAAAATGTTCGACTGACAATAAAATGTTCGTACGGTGGCGCAGTTCCGCAAATAGGCATTATCTGAACATTTGCTTTATTTAGGGACTACTGTGACTAAATATAGTGCTACCCTGTGCTCGATACGATACCACAAGTATCAATACTCAACGGTTTGATCTCGGTAAATTGGTAGCTTTGAAGATTGTCGATACTTTCGGTATCGTATCGAATACAGGCTAGCATTATATTTAGTCTGAGTAGTCCCTAAACATTGTTAGACTGACAATAAAATGTTCGACTGACAATAAAATGTTCGTACGGTGGCGCAGTTCCGCAAATAGTTCCGCAAATAGGCATTATCTGAACATTTGCTTTATTTAGGGACTACCGTGACTAAATATAGTGCTACCCTGTGCTCGATACGATACCACAAGTATCAATACTCAACGGTATGATCTCGGTAAATTGGTAGCTTTCAAGATTGTCGATCCTTTCGGTATCGTATCGAGCACAGGTTAGCATTATACGAGTATTTAGTGTGAGTAGTCCCTAAATATTGTTAGACTGACAATAAAATGTTCGTACGGTGGCGCAGCCCAATGACGACCCAAAGTTCCGCAAATAGGCATTATTTGAAATTTGCTTTATTTAGGGACTACTGTGACTAAATATAGTGCTACCCTGTGTTCGATACGATACCACAAGTATCAATACCTAACGGTATGATCTCGATAAATTGGTAGCTTTGAAGATTGTCGATACTTTCGGTATCTTATCGAGCACCGATTAGCATTATATTTAGTCAGAGTAGTCCCTAAATAAATAATGACTAAGAGAAATGATTAAACCTGAATAATTAACCACTCCAATGGAGGGTAACAAGCCTATAGTTGTAGTTGTTTACAATTAAAACTTTTTACTCTGATCTTTTCATTCTACGTTAATTTTTTTTCTATTGTTTATATTATTTAATGAAAAATTATTTAATTTATATCTTTATTCTTATGTTTTCAGTTTAATCAACTTGTTTTCTTGGAGTGGTTTGATCGATGCCAATATACTCCTTAGTGAATTGTTCAAAGTTCCCAATTTGAAAACCGGTAAATTGGAGCCCATAATTTCAGCTTTAACAGAAGAAGAAGAGGAAATGTTTTTTAATATGATGAGAAGGTTAAACAGCATATTTGAGGTATTATTTTTCAGCTTTTACAGTTTTACAGCGTTTACGATTTTCTTGTCGTATTTAAGATCTGTTTATTCTTCTGTCATTCCAGTGCGATTCTGTCGTTTTCTTTTTACTTTTTTAAGAGGGTACGGTATCTTAAAAGAAACAAGTTATTTTCAGTCTGGTGGCCAAATTATTAGAATTTCTCGAATAAAGAGCAGAACACTAAAAGCCGACACATACTTTCGCGGGAATCTTAGAAAAAACCATTTAACGTCTCCCGTTTTGTACCGAAGATAAAAATAATCAGATTTACTGAAACTGGCATCATTAAAAAATGATAATTTTGTTTTTTCGATTAAATGGAGCCAAAAAAATTTTAAGGTCGGGTTAGGGCAGTGCTTAAAATAATCTTGCACAGCTGCTTGGAAAACGATAAAAATTCGCTCGAAAAAAGTACCATTTGAGATTTGACCGATTTGAGGGTTTCTCATTGTGCTACCCACTTACATTGAAAACTTTTCCGCCACAACGGATGTATTATTCATGCTGTTGGTACGCTTTGCTAAATAATTAGTAAAATATTATATTTTTTCTTTATATTAAATTACCCTTTCGTTATCTTTTCGAACTGATGGCACATTAAAGATCCCCTATCGATTTTTACCAAAATTGCTTTGGTTGCTCCCTGTAGTGCTGGGAAATTTGCTTATGGGTTTTTTGTTCTTTGATACGGCCAGGCGACGCTGAGACTCGCAAAATGATTTTAAGGTAAAATCTTCGATAAAAGCCCTGTTTTTAGGCTCAACAGGCTTCAACATGGGCTGGTTGCACATTTTAAACTTTATAAAAATCCTCGTGCGGGCTTCAACACGGTTGGATGCGTGTAGCGTAACAAGAAATTTCACGAACAAGGTTTTAGAACCAAACGTTGGATCAAAAGTCTATGGAAACGTTATATCCTTGAAAGGCTGGAACTATGAGCGGAGATTTTAAAATTATACTGCATGAACTGGTGCTCAGCTTTAAAGAATTTGATTTGGTGCTAAAAAATGACAGAGCTTTACAGTGCATAAATCTATAAATCTCAGATTTATCTGTATAAAAAATAATCAAATAAAAAAATAAAATAATGTTAAAATTATCTATAAAAAATCTTTAAAAAAAAACAAACAACATATACAAATCTTAAATCTATCTATGAAAAAATTAAAGAAAGTAAAATTAAAACAAATCTGTAAATCTTAAATGTTTCTATAAACCTGGTCTGTGAATCATAAATCTTATAAATCTATTAAAATTGGATTAAAAAAATGCAAAAATGTTTGTTAGTATATAATACTTCAGATTTTCATTAATTTTCAGTTCAATAATTTTCATTTGCGTTTTTAATCACAGACTCTTAATTGCGATGCCCTGGAACAGTTTCTTGTACTTCAGGTCGATTTTGTTCCAAGGACTTGAGCAATAAATTTAAAACTGATCAGAGACGAAAAAGGTTTGTGATTAATTTATGGGCCCTATCAACCCCCCCCCCTCCCAAATTTTTATTCTTTAGGCTGGAAAAATGATCCTTTGAAGTTTAGAGCAAATTGCACATCTGCATCAAACAAATCAGCCTTTTTTCCATCATTAAAAGAATTGCCAATATGTATTATTTGCACAGCCTTTGCCCCAAGACTGTGGGTTTATATAAATCCCCTGAGATATATCTATTGGGCCTTTCAGTTATTCTGAACAAAATGGCTATCGAATTGAAAATCTTGCGGGGAGGGGGGAGAATAGCAAAAGAAGAACGCACAAGGGAGGCTGGCTGCCCTCCAATCACATTCAACTTTTGAAATATGCCTTAGAAGTTTCAATTTCCAATCAACCGAGCCCATTCCAGAGTTTTTCTAGCCATGTCTGACATAAGAAGTGGCTGGAGACATCAATTCATTGAAGAAATATGGTTCTCTACTCAGGCAGCGTTAAAGCTGATATCCATATATAGAAAAAAGTGTACGCTTGTGTATGTCTTTGCAACTGTATACTCTGGAAAAAACGAAAAAAAAACAAACAGAAAACTCTTTGGAATGACGTCGTGCCTTAGCCGAAGGCCTGAATTGGTGACCATATCTAGTGGAGAGAGGTGGGGAAAACGGAGGGTCCATTTCGAGAACTGAAAGCTCGCGCATACCAAGAGTGAATTGAGGACCGCTGGCCCAAGTCTATACAATTATCTAAGTAATATACCGATTTAAAAATACAAGAAATACATTTTTTTTTCATCCCTAGCGTTTAGCCGTTGCAGAGTTAGACATTCAAGTCTAAGTTGAAAACATCAAGAGGATAAGAAAAAGCGACTTAATTTAGTTTTACGTCACATTTTTGTGTGTATGTAGGGGGGGGGGCTAATCAAACAGATCTTGGGAGTCCAAGCTGTCTCCTCTCCACCGAGGAACTATACTCCTCCTCTACAACATTTACCACTTTTCTTTTATTTATGTTTAATTTTTGGTTTCTTTTAGTTCTTTTGTTATTTTAATAATTTCTATAGCCTAATTTATAATTTCTTTAACCTGAATAAATGAATCTAGTTTCTTTTGAATAACAACGTTAAGCTGATTGCTGGCATTTTGTCATTCATTTTGTTGTTTATGCCTGGGAATAACAAAAGTTCGAGCACAGAAAAAAGTCTTCCAACAGAGGATAGGCCTTTGTAATTTGGTGACGAAGATGGAGCTGAATATTGCGATTCAATTATATAAATCTGAAGTTTTAAATTTCGATAGAAAAACTATCAATTTTATCCAATAAGTATATAAGATTTAAGGTAAAAGTCTAGAATAGTGACTCTTCAGCAGGAGATTTGCTAAAAACAAAATAGAGATATTTTTGAATTACTTATTGTTATGCTCATATTTATGGCTTTGTTCGCGTTATTGACTATTAATCACCTGCCTCCCCCCCCCCTCCTAGTGGTCTCATATAGTCCTAACCTATATAAAAAAAACTTAACATAATAAAATGATTTTAGAAGTTCAAGGGTTGGAAAATCGCGTAGAACAGATGGAAAGTAGAATAGATGATATTGAACCAGAAAAGCTTCTAGGTAGCCTAGTTTTCAACGGTGTGAAGCAGTTACCGGGTGAAGATTTGAAAGCAACAACTATGAATATCATAACACAGAAAATGGGAGTCACCGGTTTTTCGCAAAATGACATTCAGAGTATTTACCGCTACCGTTTAAATATTTCTAATGCACAAGGCCAAAGAGATGTTGCACCGGTGTTCGTGAAATTGAGAAGCAGTGAAATGGCAAAGAAAGATTTCAAGAGCAAAACTAAACTTGCTAAGTCTGGCATTTTCGTCTCTGAGGCCCTAACGAAGCGCCGTCGGGACATTCTGAATACGGCAAGGGATAGTTTTGGAGTGCAAAATGTCTGGTCTGATCGTGGGCTAATTCTTGCAAAACTCCCAACAGACACCATTGCTCGCAGGATTCGGTCACTGGCGGATTGCTTTTAGCTGCTTGTGGTTATTTTTGTAGTTTTGGTTTATTAGATATAAATATGTGTATTGTACCAATCGGTACCACATCGAGGCTGAGCCAGTTGGAAAGTTGCCCGTTTGATATTGATAGTTATTTCCTTTTGGATTTGGCGAATGAAGAGTCTGCAGTGAGTTATAGACCTTTGCAGTTTAGTAAATATTTTGATTCTTCTTATCTTGGAATTATGCAAAATGCTGGTCTTAATGCGTGTTCGTGGAACTGCCACCTTACTTCTTCGTATGATGAGATATTTGATTTTCTTCTGAAATGTAGGAATCTCCATGTTATGGCCCTTTGTGAAACATTTTTGAGTCAGGATAGTCCTCTCTCGTCTTTTAATTTTTCGGGCTATCAGCTTACCACGAGGAGTAGAACTTCAATGAACCGCGGCGGACTCGGTTGTTTGATAGTAAGTGATTCACTTAAATGGAAGCCCAGGGAGGATCTTCATGTCTGGAGAGAAGGTAAGGTAGAAACACTTTCTATTGAAATTGAGATTGGTATGAGGCTTGGTGTGAAAAAAATTATCCTATCAGTAGTTTATAAACCTCTAAGTGCGTCGTATGAGGAATTCACAGAAGGTTTCCAAAGTCTTCTAATGATAGTTCAGAAGTCACAGCAAGAGTTAATATGTATGGGTGATTTTAATTTTGATCTTTTGTCTACAGGTAGTTTTAATTTAGATTTTTTAAATTTTATGGTTTCTAATGATCTTTTTCCCACTGTAATAATTCCTACTAGGATCACGGACCACTCTGCTACCCTGATTGACCATGTGTTTGTCTCTTCAAAGTATATCCGAAAGGCGTATTCTAGTATTGTAGTGAATTCGGCATCTGATCATTTTCCAGTGGTATTTAGTTTAGATTTACAAGTGTCACGCCAGAAAAAGCAAAATAAATTATTCGAGAGATTAAGCCTGAAAACATTTGGAAGTTTAAAGAAGAACTAAGTGCAACATGTTTTGAATCTGTATTGAACCAGAATGACCCCTGTGAAGCTTTTGAGCAATTTAGTAGCATCATAACTACTGCATATGATAAACTTGTCCGCTGAAGTCATTCAGACAGAGACCAAATATGCCGAGAAAACCATAGGCCGATGAAGAGCTAGTTAACTTATTTGTACAGCGTGACAGTGCGTTTCAGGATTATCTGAGATCTTCAAATGAGGAAGATAATGCTCATTTTAAACAGCTTCGGAATGTGGCGAACTCACTGAAAAGGAAAAGAAAGAACAATATTACTCGGCAGTTTTTGAGGAAAATAAAGCAGATCTGAAAAGAACTTGGAAAGTTATTAATGAACTGGTTAGCGGGCCTCGGAGAACTCAAGACCCTCGAATTGAAATCGAAGGAGTGGTTGTGAGGGATAGACAAGAGTTGTGTGACAAGTTTGGTGATTATTATACTAACATTGGAACGAAGATACAAGCGGAAACTAGAAATTCCCAAGCTCCTGTTGGTGGCAATTCGTGTGCTGAGGGGAGGGGCGATGGAACGGAAATAGAATTTCGTCCCTGTGATTCATATGAATTAACAAAGATCGTCAGCTCGATTGGATCCAACAGTGCCGGGTTAGATGGTGTTAACCTGAAGACTATTCGATCAATTCTGGTGTACATTTTTCTTGTGCTAATGCACCTAATAAATTTATCAATGGAGAAGGGAGTATTTCCAAAATTATTGAAAACAGCAAAGATTCTCCCTCTGTACGAAGGGGGCACTCAAATGGATATATCAAACTGGAGGCCTATTTCTATTTTGCCAGTGTTTTCGAAAGCTTATGAAAAAGTTATCCATGGAAGACTATATGATCACCTCACGAGCCTGCATGCATTGTATGATGGCCAGTTTGGATTCCAGAAGGGCCAATCGACTTCGAATGCTGTACAACATCTTTTAGAAAATGTTAATTTAGCTTTGGAAAAAGGTGAATATTGTATTAGTATTTTTATAGATTTTAAAAAAGCGTTTGATACCGTTGATTTTAGTATTTTATTGGATAGAAGGGGTTTTGGTGTTGTAAAGGGAGATGTTTGGATTGATTTAGTTCGTATTTAAATGGTAGGTCAGTTAGAGTAAATCTAGGGTCCGTCTCAGGACCCCTGTTGTATTTAGTGTATGTTGACAGTATGCGGTTTTATATTCCTGGTGCTTCTATGACATCTTTCGCCAACGATACAGCCCTTGTTGTGGCAGCAAAGACTCTTGAAGAATTGGTCCAGAAAGCAAACAGAGCTCTGCAAGGGTTGAGTGACTTTATAGGCATTAGGCTACTTAGCATTAACACGGCAAAGAGTAACTATATTCTGTTTAGTCGGACTGATGTATCTCCAAATCTTCCCAGTGAAATAGCAATAAATGGTGATGTACTAAAGCGGGTTGAGGAAGTGCGTTACCTAGGATTCATTCTCGATCAGAACCTCAGCTGGAGAAGACCCGGTGATGTGGTTGCGTGTAAGGTAGTCCGTGGCCTTGGGATTTTAAGACGTTTTCAACATTTTTAACCTTCTCATATTTTAGTTCTTTTATACCATTCTTTGATTGTGCCGTATATAAATATGGATGCATGATTTGGGCTAGTAATTTTACGTGCAATTTTAAACGAGTGCAGATTCAGCAAATAAAGCAGTGAGATTCATTGGTAAGTATGATACAGGAGTTTTAAGTACAGAGTCGATTTTCAGGAAACTTAGGATTTTGAATGTAGGTCAGATTAGAGATTTTCAGATTGGTATTTTTGTGTTTCAGAGTTTGAATGGTTTAGCGCCTGATGTTTTTTAGTATTTTTTTTTTCGTTTTAACTCATTTTATCATGGATATGCTACGAGAAATACTGGAGACCTGGTATGTGAGCCAAGAAGTACGGTTCGTTCTAGCCATGTGGCAAGGCGCTCGGGTTCGGTGGTCTGGAATACTTTTCCAGACTCAATTCGGGAAGCGGAAAGTGTCCCGCAATTTAAAAACCGGTTAAAGAAGCATATCCTTGCGGGCGGTTGGTGAGTGTGGGGCTGGAAGACGAGAGAGGACAAATTATGTAATTTTGTTTTTTGTTCTGTTATTAATATATTCGTTTTATTATATTATATTTTTTTATTATTTATTTATTTATTTTTCTTTTTATTATTATTATTTCATTTTTTTTTATTTTTTTGTTTTTTTCATAATTTATTATTCAGCAATTATTATTATTATCTCTCTTTTTTTGTTCTTTTTATTTGTGTTTATTTCAGTGATGATTTGGTTAGTTTTATAATTTAGTAAATGTGTACTGGTTGCGTTTTTCAAGCATATATGTGCTTTATTTGTAACCGGTCGTCAAGCCGGCATGAATAATTTTTTAGTAAAGTTGTTGAATCTTGAATCTTGATGAAATCTTTACTTTATAATACCCAGCAAGTATCAATGAATCATAGAATTAAGAATTCATCAATTATTATGCTAGTTTTTTTGTACACCCTAGGACTGGGGGGGGGGATGAATTGTCAAAAACATGAACAAGGCCCTAAAAATGTCTCTTTGTTATATTATTACTTTACTTAAGATCACTTAGACTTTATTCTGGAGACCTGCTATTCTGACCTTTTACCAAATTCATGTTTTTGGCAGGCCGCCAAATCCATGGATGTTCGTGTAATGGTGGATGCTGAACAGACTTATTTCCAACCAGCCATTTCCCGTCTAACTATGGAACTGATGACGAAGTTTAACACTGAGAAAGCAATTGTTTTCAACACTTATCAGTGCTACTTGAGAGAAGCTTATGACAACTTCATACTAGACTTGGAACAGGCTGAACGCCAAGACTTTTATTTTGGTGCAAAACTTGTAAGAGGAGCTTATATGGAGCAGGTAATTATTACGACTACGGTGTAATTATTACTACTGTGCACTTATTTTGTGTTGGTTACTTTTTAATTTATAACAAAATGCAAGTAAACGTATACATATGCGTGAGTGCACACAAATGGGGAATATAGGGTGGATCCAAAGATTTGTCTAAGGAGAAAGGGATTCTAATGCTTTAAAAGCGTGCTGCTGAGCTCTTTTTTTCTGTGAGAGGAGATATTTTGAAGGCCAGTTTTTTTTTTTTTTTTTTTTTTTTTTTTTTTTTTTTTTTTTTTTTTTTTTTTTTTTTTTTTAGGATTTTGCTACTTAAATTTCGGATTAGTCACATAGTAGCTTAGATACATGTAATTGCACTGTGATTGATTATATGGGGAGATTTGTCATAATAGGGAAAGACTATAATGATAAAAAAAAAAAGTGTTTGTAAGCCCAAATAGCGCTGGATCTCTTCTGGGGAGTTATTTGACGCCTTGTCTGTCATATATTTCTATGTATGCATGCACAAGGTATAGTGGGAACCATTCCTCTATGATTGCTCTGAACGGCGTTTTTGGAATTTAATTAATTTCTTAAGGAAAAATTTGTATAATTTTGCGGTAAAAGTCCATTTTTTTAAAAGAATATTTAGAGTATATCTTTTCTCCAAAAAGGCGATATCACTTCTCCAAGAAAAAATCTTTGGCATCCTGTTAAAAGTTGATTTGTGTGCACTCGTGTCTAAATGCTTTTTAGGAGATGGTTTTAGAAAGATACAGGTTTTGCTTTCTCTCGCTCTCTCTCTCTCTCTCTCTATCCCTCTCTCCCTCGTTCTCTCTCTCTCCTCTCTCTCTCTCTCTCTCTCTCTCTCTCTCTCTCTCTCTCTCTCTCTCTCTCTCTCTCTCTCTCTCTCTCTCTCTCTCTCTCTCTCTCTCTCTCTCTCTCTCTCTCTCTCTCTCTCTCTCTCTCTCTCTCTCTCTCTCTCTCTCTCTCTCTCTCTCTCTCTCTCTCTCTCTCTCTCTCTCTCTCTCTCTCTCTCTCTCTCTCTCTCTCTCTCACACTTTCTCTCTTTCTTTCTCTCGTTTCTGTTTCTGTCTGTTCCTCTCTCTGTTGCTTTCCCGCTCTCTTGCTTTTTTCTTATTAAATTAAACGCAGGGTGGCAGAATTAACTGTATATTACAACCTCCTATAATCCTGTATCCATTCGTATTTTTTCGGGGGCTCGGCATTTTTGAGGGTTTGATTACTAAGCTAATATTGCAGCGAAGTAGTTTTTAATCTAAATACGTCAAATATAAATTTCACAAATGGTGTTTGATTCCCCCCAGAGATAACAAATATAGATATCCGGAGAGACATAAACGGATGCATACACATATTACTTCACCGTTTAATAACCAATCCCACTCCCTTTCGGCCCCTCTGGGTATCCTTTTCATTGGATCGAATTTTCAAGGTAGCTGTTTTCAACAAAATGGTCAAAATTTTATTTTATTAATATTTATATGATATGTAAATTTCACAGTATAATTATATAATATTTTATCTAATTATATAATAATAAGTCAAAATATCACTCAGATACGCCTGAGGTCGTATCTGACATTTCCACATATTTAGGGTGATGGTAAAAAAATATTTTTTAACCCGGGTGTCAAAGGGAGAATCAGCAGGATAATTCGGGTCAGAACGACCGAAATGCTATTGAATATATATTTCCTCCTCCCTCTGAGTACAGCTCAGCAAATTCTTTTTGGCAACTATTTCAAGGGTTCGAAAATGTCAGATACGGCTTTTAGACGTAACATCGATTATATATTCTAGGGGTATTGTGTATGTAAGCACAAGGGAAGGGTGCCGAATTATGTGAGAAGCTTATTTCCAGTCAGAGACTTCATAGATATGTTTCATTAAAATTTGGCTATCATACCGCCTTGTTAGTGGTTCAAATGGTGGCCTTTTTTAAATCAGCCTCCCACCAAAGCCACTCTCACTTGAACGGCTTAACATGCAACTTGGCGAAATCGCTCGCACTCTCTTACGCCGGTTACGGACATGTCTCTTAGATTTCCTCTTAAAATCAACAGCTAGATGGCATAGTGCCTCGTAGTGGTGGTGAACCATCAAGCCAAATCCTACTTAATGACATCCGTCTCTGGCTTATACTTGATCCGAGCTCAAAGGTGGAACCGTAATTTATGTTCAAAGTATAGAGGTTCCATGTGATTTGGCAACTTTTCATCACTCAGAAATTAATTGGGGAATAACCTGAATGACTAAATGCTATCCATCTGAGGTTAGTGGCCGTAATTGCCTTAATAACCATAGTTACAGATCAAAATTTTAGGAGGTTTGGCTGTATAGAAAGTCAACCTGTTACCAACCAGCGAAAATAATATGCTAGTAGTGCAGTATGCATCAAACTATACTAGTACTCAAGGCCTTATCCACTGTTTTTGTTTGTTTGTTGTTTGTTTTTTTAGGGGGGGGGGTTACCAAAAATCTCCACAGATTTTTCGTTTTGTAAAATTTTTTACGTTTATTAAAATTTTCCATCACTCAGAAATTAATTGGGGCATAATCTTGAATGACTAAATGCTAGCCATTTGAGGTTAGTAGCACTATACTTAATTTTGCCCCAGGCATCACCCACCCTAGGAATGGGTCTGCCAGGGAGGTAAGCACAAGGTAAAATTGGATAAAGCAAGAACATATTTTACGTTTGTTATCTGATAAAAGGGTCCAAAGTGCGCCTCCCATTGTGACTATCTTTTTCTACGTAACGTGAAATATTACATTCACATGCCTACCAGAAATACGGTGAAAGGTGAGGCGGGGTATCATGAGCCACGCCAGGAAATTTATTTGGGGTAGGTAAAATTTATAATGGGGTGGCTAAAAAACTGAAAATTTTTAGTTTTGTAAAAAAAAAATTTGGAGGGGGCTTAAGCCGGGTAATCCCTCCTAAATGAGGCGTTCTTTTCCTCCTTGTCCTCTTTGCCTTCCTTTTCCAATTCCTCTACGATTGCTTCTACGATTGCTCTTCTAATCATGACAACTCTTTTGAGTTGTTTTTCTTTGGTTGCTATACCTAATCGTTACTAAGATTATTGCCACCAAGGTTGTGCTATTTGTTGGCATTGAGTAAAGCCAATATTACCTCTAGTATTATTCACAAAAATCTTGTGAATTGAAAACCATAAGAAAATAAATTAAAAAGAAGCTTTTGCGTAAACAAAAACAAATTTATTTCATTCAACCAAAAATTAGTCATATCTATTTGCCATATCTTTAGTTTTCGCTGGTACATCTCGTATGAACCATTTAAGGTCAAGTTTAGTTGCAAATTTATTCTATGGAAATTTTTTGAAGTAATATCGAATATTTTTCTTCATCGTCTTCATTCTCCTCATATTCATGCAACCCAAATAAATCTCATCCGTATTTTATTTATTTCTCATAAATTCTTAAATATTTTATGCAAATTTTTCTTGGGAATTATTGACTTTTTTGCTTAAAACCTTTGTATTGTATTTATATATACATATATATATATTATATATATATATATATATATATATATATATATATATATATATATATATATATATATATATATATATATATTATATAAGGAGTATATATATATATATATATATATATATATATATATATATATATATATATATATATATATATAACATTATACATTTATAAAAAAAAATGAAACTAAAATTAATGGCTAGACAGACGTCGCGTTTTTTTTTTTTTTTTTTTTTTTTTAGGTTAAAAACAGCCGAATATATTCAGTGCGGCCATGATTTAAGCCAGCTTTGAAACTAGCGTTTCTTTATAGATCAATGCTTATATTGCGCGTTTTTACGCTGATGTGAACAGGGTTAAGATATTATCACTAAAACTTTCATTGTTTTTAATCTAGTATTTGTGAAGTTCTCTACTATAGAGATTAAAGTTTGTGAAATCTCACTTAACTTATTACTTAATAAATTAGCAAATTCCCATCTTTGAGCATTCGTGTGTAACAAATCTAAAATGTTCGCCAAAGATGTGCTGCCTTTGTGTTTGAAAATCTAGCTTATCGTTGGCTTTTAAAACACAGTGTCTGTCTAGCGGGCAGAAACTGAAAAAAGTAGTTACGTCTCTGTGCAGTTAAGAATTGATAAAGAAGTTCTGTGATTGGCTGGCCTGAATTGAATGCCAAAAGAGTTCAAATAGATTGAATTTGGGATTGGCTCTTGCTATGTCCAGAATTTTACTCAAAGGGTATCCAGAATATCCAGTGGAAAGTGAAGCTGGCTCATGAACCCCCCAGTAGTAATAAGCTGAGGGACGGAAGCTGGAATAAAACGTCACGTCTGTCTAGTGGACGGGAAAATGGCTAAACGCCCTTCTTTCTAACGGGATGTCGGTAAGTGGGCTACATACGAGGTGTACACAAGAGAACAGCGGTCGATATAAATTTAGTCTTTTGCTAATTTTTGATTTTGAAAAACAAAAATGTATAAATATAGACAATTGTTGACGCAAAAGGAATATTGATCTACAAAAATATAAATTTTGTGTGTGAAGTGAAGGTGTTGTGTCTAGTTCCTAGTATTAATGTAGTTTTTGCAGGTTTTCTGGTCCAAACACCAGGTTCGGGAATCAACCTCTGCGGAGAGTCATTGGTCCTGCGCAGACGGGAAATTTGAAAATGTGATTTCAGTAAAGTGAGAACTGGCTCTACATTAAAATAGTGACGCAGTATTTTCATGACGAGACGTAATAAGTTTTTCGATAGTTAGCGCCTTAAAGGAACGAATCAGATTCGAGACTCATCGCATCAGTTAAATCGGCACTGTGGCAGAGGCGCTGCAAGTCTTCATAGCCTTAAGTATTCACATAAGTTTCTAAATATTAAAATATAGACATATATTAAATATTTTTCTCATAGTAGAAGTGATACACAAAATTCAGTAGGATAAAGTGTCTCGCTACTTCCTAACTAAAAAATTAATAATTAGTTTTTTATTTGGCCTGCTGTAAGATAGAGGTACTTTTATTTTGTTATAGCTCTAATATCGATGGGGAGGGGCGGGGATTATCCTGGAAAAGATGGGTCATAAAAACCCCCTTTTTAAAACCGTTTTGGCCTGAAATAGCTTGTCAGATTGGATTCCCCCGCCCCCTCGCCTTAGAAGGCTGAGAACTCAATGTATTATGCTTTTGTAATAAGTGATTTTTTCTTCATTTAATTCATTTATTTTTCAGTAAATCTTCAATTTCAAGCAAGTTTCTGCGCGCTTTTTTCGCCAAAATTGGTTAAATATCGATTAGTTGCTTCTTTTGCCATATTCTAATAAATAGTAGTTCTGTCCTTTTGTTTTTTTATATGTTTATTAATATTTGTTTTTCTTTGTTTTACTCATGTCGTGTAGAAATTAGGATGCAAAGATTATTATTTTATTTAATTTTTATTAATTTTTCAGGAAAGAGAGAGAGCCAAGGTGCTTGGTTATGCTGATCCTATAAATCCATCATATGAAGCAACTTCGGCTATGTATGAGAAATGTCTGTCTGCAGGATTCCAGAAAATACAGGCAAGTTTGTTTCGTAATGTAACTTCGGGTTAAGACAGACAGGAACCGATGGAGAGAGGGGGGTCGGGGCCCGACCCTCCTGAAATCCTAAATTTCTGGAATTTAGGGGTACTCCTTATTCAAATTACCAAATAGACTTGTTGTCTTTTCATTATTGACTCTTGGAGCAATGGTTGCTTATCACGGCGATTCGTTGCAAAATTAAGCAATTTCAGTTGCTTTGCCAATTAGTTTGAGCTGAGAAACTTCAACTTTTATTGGACAAGAAAGCAATTTCTCCTGAATTTTTTTACACAACAGCAACAGTCATATAAATTATTTATTTTATTTATTTCATTATTTATTGTTGTTTCAATTATGATTAAAATGATTTAATTATTATACTTATCGTGCTAAACCTTTCGAGTGTGTTGAACAAAATGGATATTTCAAGACGACTGTCCGAGGTTCAAGGAGTGGGAAGAGGGTACTGGATTGCCCGAGGACAAAAAGGGGCTTGTTGGGAGAGGGGCTTGTTGTCCTTCCATCACTGTTTGCACTTTAGGTAGCCATCAAAACTTCCAATATCCAATCGAATGAAGATATTCAGTTTTATGGAAACTTACTTCATCGGAGTTTTGTCCAGTTTCTTGTCAACCGCTTTGATTGACAAGCTCGCCCATTAAAGGGGCGTAAAACAAATAATAATTCTATGATATATTACGCAACAAAGGCTGAGAAAGGCGTGTTGCAAGGTTTTTTTTCTATATTATTTGGTATCTATTCAGGTAATAATTCTGATATATTACGCAACGTAGGTTGAGAAAGCTGTGTTGCAAGGTTTTTTTTTTAAATTATCCGGTATCTATTCAGGTAATAATTCTATAATATATTACGCAACAAAGGCTGAGAAAGGCGTGTTGCAAGGTTTTATCTATATTATTTGATATCTATTCAGGTAATAATTCTGATATATTACGCAACATAGGTTGAGAAAACTGTGTTGCAAGGTTTTTTTTCAAATTATCCGGTATCTATTCAGGTAATAATTCCATAATATATTTCGCAACAAAGGCTGAGAAAGGGCGTGTTGCAAGGTTTCTTCTATAGTATTTGGTATCTATTCAGGTAATAATTCTGATATATTACGCAACATAGGTTGAGAAATAAACTTTTGCTCTTGTTTTAGGAGTACAAGCCAGTAACTGAGGAGAAGAGAGTTGCGGTCATGGTAGCGTCTCATAATGAGGATACAGTGAAATACACTGTTGAGAAGATGCAAGAATATGGAATTGAAAGGGAAGACAAAGTTGTTTGCTTCGGACAACTTTTGGGAATGTGTGACCATATTTCATTTCCATTAGGTATGTTTTACTCTTTTTCTTTTGATTCTTTCTCTTATTCTTTCTGTGCAAACGTACTTCAACTCCGTTAGGTATCTTTTCTCTTCATCTTTTGAGCTGCTCTAGCCGAGTGCTTTGTGCGCTGGACTTTCAATCTTGTCCTTCGGGACTGGGGTTCGAGTCCTGGTGTCGCCGGTTATTTGGGTTTGAGGCAGGGGACAGTAAGGTGACTCTGGAAGCTCAGTCAGAGTTCACCCAATTGACTGAGCTCAGTTCAACCCAATTTCAGAAATCGAATATCGCTTCTACCTGTTGATTTTTTGCTATGGTTGACAAATTTTGTGCTATTTAACACAAGTTTACGAAAAGAATAACACAAATAAAAACCAATAATTTAACACAGAAAAATAAAATAATATCTTATAGCGTTCTTAAGTTTTAAAGGCTGCAATCTAAATGAGTTTCAATAGGTCCTTTATAACATCAAAATACGGAACCGTCTATGGTCCGCTACTTCGTCCTTCTTTTAGAGCTTATTAATCTCCAAAGCCCACATTTTACATTCTCTTTTTTGTAGAATTTGAATGGTTTACAGGTTTTCAAGAATCCCCCTTCCTCTCTCAAAAAATTCTCATGTACATGCTTACAGACCCCTTGACATAGATAGTGATCCTAGCCGAGTGGTTAACACTCTAGACTTGAAATCCCGTGTCCGTAAGGATACGAGTCCGTAAGGTCCGTAAGGATACGAGTTCGAGTCCTCGTGTCGCTGGTTATTTGTTTTGGATCGGGAATCTGTGGCGTGACTCTGTAAGCTCAGCCAGAGCCTATCCAGCTCTAAATGGATACCTGGAGGTCTCGGGGGAGAGTATACCGAAATGTTGTACGAAGGCGTAGGATGGCCGGCTCTCATTGCTCTTCCTGGTTGAAGGCCCATGAAAAGGGTAATTTTCTCCGTTGACTGCAAGTTCAACAACCACGTAAGTGACCTTGTGCGAAAAGGGTATGCAGCGCTGCAGTCACTGATTACCATGAAGCGGTTCGGGTTCAGTGTGAATTCCATGAAGCTTGCCTTCAAGGCTTGTATCCTACCCATCATTGAATATGCGTGCCCAGTGTGGGGCCCTATTGTACAGTTGAGTGCTGGGATGTGTCAAGATATCGGAGCTATCCAAATTCGGGCTTGTAAGATTATGCTGGGTCAGGCCTTCACTACTTATGACAATGCGCTTAAGGTTCTTGGCCTCGAGTCGCTTTTCAACCGCCGTCAGACTTATTTGCCAGTTCGGCCATTTCCTGCTCCGTAGCAGCAAACACAGGACGGTCCTGCCCCTGCTAGCCCCCGTTACGTCCCGTACCCGGAGACAATACAAGCTCAACCCAGTGACACGCCGTACGACTCGCTACCAGTTTTCCTTTGTCCCCTTTTTTACAGACATGGTCAACAAATCCTAAGAAAAGTAATATGGTTTTATTCATTTTTTGTCGTCGTATTTGTTATTTAACTTTGTCGCATTTGTAAAAAAAACCTCGGTATTAGTGCTTTTAGAGCTAAAAAGAGTAAGTTTAATAAAATATGTCTTTTTCTATGTCTAAGTAGATCAGCACCGCCGATTTGGACTATGAAGTCTAGTGCCGTCAACTTGACCTCTGCTTCTTCTTGTGTGACCATACCTCGTTTCGTGTAGTAGGTTTTGCTCTTTTTGTTGTATAGCAAAGAAGGAACGTGTTTTGGTAAGGTAGTAAACCTATTTAGAGGTAAGGCAGTTTTGGCGGTCATGAAACTTACCTACCGTCAAAATTGCCCCTAGCTTGCCATCGGTATCAAGTTCGCATAATTTATTATTTTGAAAAAATCTAACGTTTTAGCTAAGATTTTTGAGGAATTAAATTACCAAAATTTAGTTTTCAGCAATTAGATTTACTGTTTTTTTTATTGTTAGATTTAGTGAAATACTGATTCAAAAGTTACTAAATTATTTCGCGTTTGAGAATTAGCATCTCTGTCGACAAGACAAAAAATTATGCCATTTCTCTGTCGACGCGGTGGGCGTCTGATTCATAAAATGCTGAAATGGTCTTGGAATTTTGCCGTCTTTTGACGACTGACAAATAAGGTTTGTTGTTTTCCAAAGGAATGAGAGGTTCGTAAATCGTTAAAATATTGGTGCCTAACTTACCAAATTAACCCGAGATGGCCGTTTTATTTGATTCTCTGTTGATACGGCGGGCGTTCGATTCGTAAAATGTTGACATCGTCTTGACATTGTGTCGTCCTTTGACGACAGACAAAAGAGGTCCCTTGTTTTCCAAAGGACCGAAAGGTCTAAAAAAAAAGTCCGTAAATCTGGTAAAATATTGGTGCTAAATTTACCAAATTAACCCGAGTTTGCCGTTTTATTTGATTCTCTGTTGACACGGCGGGCGTCCGATTCGTAAAATGTTGACATCGTCTTGACATTGTGTCGTCCTTTGACGACAGACAAAAGAGGTCCCTTGTTTTCCAAAGGACCGGAAGGTCTAAAAAAAAGTCCGTAAATCTGGTAAAATATTGGTGCTAAATCCGTAAATCTGGAAAAATATTGGTGCTAAATTTACCAAATTAACCCGAGTTTGCCGTTTTATTTGATTCTCTGTTGACACGGCGGGCGTCCGATTCGTAAAATGTTGACATCGTCTTGACATTTTGTCGTCCTTTGACGACAGACAAAAGAGGTCCCTTGTTTTCCAAAGGACCGAAAGGTCTAAAAAATTCCGTAAATCTGGTAAAATATTGGTGCTGAATTTACCAAATTAACCCGGGTTTGCCGTTTTATTTGATTCTCTGTTGACACGGCGGGCGTTCGATTCGTAAAAATATTCACGTGTTGACATTTTGTCGTCCTTTGACGACAGACAAAAAAGGTCCGTTGTTTTCCATGTCGACAAGGAAATTATAAAGTCGAGCGGCAATTTCAAGATGTAACGTGAATTGTTGACATTTGCTATATTTTTGTGTTCAAAAATCGTGAGGAGCAATATAATCAATTAAATAACTGAATAAAAAAAGCTTACATGTGGTTAATTGAGTATTATTATATTTGAAATGACTGCCAAAAAATACGTTCGATTTGCTTCCAAATCGACACAAAAAGGCTCAAATCAAGCGGTAAAGAGCAAAACGTCGACAATCTGTCGACTTGTAACGCTAATTCAAACACGACTTTATTTAGTTGATAATGTCGCAGTTTTACTTAATATCCTTGCCTGGCTTAGTGGTCGTAAAACAGTTCATATGAATATGACCTTGCATATCAGATGAAACAGAAAATTTGACCTTGCTATACAGAAAGTTGTGTCTTTCTGAGTTCTCCCGGTTTTCCTCATGTCGTAATTTAATTCGTTTGTTTTTATTAATTAAAATGTATTTTATTTTGCTTTTTTTTTCTCCAATACTCCACGAGTGTCGTAAATTTGTGTAATTTGAGATAAAAAGCGATTATTTTTATTATTACTCCTCTTTGATGTAGTAGAAACTGAACCCGTTTCTTAACTCGTTTTGCTCAACTCACCGTCTTCTTTGTATTTTTTTTTTTTTTTTTTACTTTCGTCACATTGAGTTCTTAGCCATTTTTTTTTACCACTTTTGATTGTTCAATTACTTCCATATCTTATCAGTATGTGTACTTCCAATGGCAATGCGACAATACAACATACCTCCGGGCCTCTGATTCATAAAATGCTGGAATTGTCTTGGAATTTTGCCGTCTTTTGACGACAGACAAATAAGGTTCGTTGTTTTCCAAAGGACCGAGAGGTCCGTAAATCTAGTAAAATATTGGTGCTGAATTTACCAAATTAACCCGAGTTTGCCTTTTATTTGATTCTCTGTTGATACGGCGGGCGTCCGACTCGTAAAATGTTGACATCGTCTTGAAATTGTGTTGTCCTTTGACGACAGACAAAGGAGGTTCCTTGTTTTCCAAAGGACCGAAAGGTCCGAAAAACTCCGTAAGTCCAGTAAAATATTGGTGTAGAAACTTACCAAATTAACCCGGGTTTGCCGTTGATTCTCTGTTGGCACGGCGGGCGTCCGATTCGTAAAGTGTTGACATTGTCTTGACATTGTGTCGTCCTTTGACGACAGACAAAAGTGGTCCCTGGTTTTCCAAAGGACCGAAAGGTCCAAACAAGTCCGTAAATCTGGTAAAATATTGGTGCTGAACTTAACGAATTAACCCGAGTTTGCCATTTTATTTGATTCTCTGTTGACACGGCGGGCGTCCGATTCGTAAAATATTGCCATCGTGTTGACATTTTGTCGTCCTTTGACAACAAGATTTACATCTAAATTGTAAATTGTTGACATTTGCTTCATCTCAGCGATGGTCTGTTTGTGTTCAAAAATCGTAAGGAGCAGTATAATCAATTAATTAACTGAATAAAAGCTTACAGGTAGTTAATTGAGTATTATTATATTTGAAATTGCTGCCAAAAAATACGTTCGATTTGCTATTCCAAGTCGACACAAAAAGGCTCAAATCAAGCGCGCTAAAGAGCAAAAACGTCTGCAATCTGTCGTCTTCATAACGCTAATTCAAACACGACTTTATTTAGTTGATAATGCTGCAGTTTTACTTAATATCCTTGCCTGACATAGTGGTCGTAGAACAGTTCATGAATGTGACCTTGCATATCAGATGAAACAGAAAATTTGACCTTTCTGCACAGAAAGTTGTCTGTTTTGGAGTTCTCCCGGTTTTCATCATGTCGTAATTTAATTCGTTTGTTTTATTAATTAAAATGTATTTTATTTTGCTTTTTTTTGTCTCCAATAATCCACGAGTGTCATAACTTTGTGTAATTTGAGATAAAAACCGATTATTACTATTATTATTACTTCTCTTTGATGTAGTAGAAACCGAACCCGTTTCTTAACTCGTTTTGCCCAACTCGCCGTCTTCTTTGTATTTTTTTTAATTTTTGTCATATTGATTTCTAAGCCATTTTATCACCACTTTCGACTTTTCAATTGATTCCATATTTTATCAGTATCTGCACTTCCAGTAACAGTGCAACAATACAACATACCCCGCCCCCCCCCCCAACAATTATAAATTTCCCCTCCAAGCCTCCTTAATATTTTTCATAAATCGCTAACTGAAATTGGAGACCCCCTGATTGTTGAAAGCCTTCATTATAAATAGGAGTATGACAATACGTGTTTTGCTGTTAGATTTAGATGAAGTGTCAGTCTGGTAATTGCTTAGCATCGCGGTAGAAAAATTACAATAATACAATGCTCCCTCTGTCCTGCAATGTAATTTGCATTGTAATGTACATAATTACAATGCAAATTGTATTATTTGCATTTCGTCGCACAATCGACGAAAGAGGTTCTAACAGCTCATTTAATTTGTGTGGGGTGTGATTTACTTTAAAATCCAATAACAAACTTTAGCGTAAAGAGAGCGGGGCGTTAATGAGGGGACAGCCCCTTTCATATACGTAATACTTTCTTTTCGTTTCAAGTTGAAACGAGAAATTGAGGTTCTAGTTTTTATGATCAGAAAATTGACTTAATAAAGCCTATAGCTACAGTTCACATCCTCAAAATGTAGCAGCAAGTTAGCAGTTAAAGTCGAAAGAAAGACTGTTATTACTGTAATAAAAAAGAAATGTGTTGATGCAATGGCAGCAAAGGAAAGAGACAGTAATATAATGATGATTCACTCAGTATGTTGGTTTATCGTAATCGTGGTATGTATTAAAGGTATGAAGGACTTTTTACTTTAAGGGGCGGGTAGCAGCTAAATTTCCTTTCAAAACTCCAAGAGTAATATCTGACTAATTCAATGCTCCCTCTGTCCTGCATACATAATTACATTGCAGGACATTGCAGGACATTGTAATGTTACATAATTACAATGCTCCCTCTGTCCTGCAATTAATGTGCATGTTTGGTAAAATCCTGATAATTTAAGTAGGTAACTTTGAGTTTGTATGCCTGCTGGAGACATATCTCTGCTTTCTTTAACATAACCCCAATGTTCGCTAGAACGTTGCTCTTCAGAATAGATGGGGAAGAATTTTGTTCTATTGAGACGCATTTACTCTGAAACTAATAAATACAATGTTTGGAAGTTTCTCTCTGGCATACTTTTATATTTTTTTTTCTTTCCCATTTTATGTATTGCTTATGTTTAATACAACATACACTTATTGATCGTTTCACAAAGGTGGGCTGAGTGTCACGGCCCTCCTAGCTTAATGTTGGTTTATTACGAGTTTCTTTATCCAGCATAACAATATCATAAAGCGTAAAAAAAAGCCAAATGCGAGGGGAATTTTGAAGGCTTTGAGCCTTTCTTTAATCAAAAATAAAAATTAGCTATTATATTTTTTAAACACCGATGTTTCAATTGTAGCCATGATAGTTTATAATTCGAGAAATCGATGCGGGAGAGGAGCTTCATTCCTCAGGCCCCCCTCCCTAATGAGGGGAGACCCCCTCATTATAAATAGGAGGAGTTTCAAAACGTATGACAATACGTGTTTTGCTGTTAGATTTAGATGAAGTGTCAGTCTGGTAATTGCTTAGCATCGCGGTAGAAAAATTACAATAATATTTATATTTTGTTTGTTAAACCTAAACCACTGTGCAGCGTTTCGTCGGTGAAAGTTCATTCGTGTTTTCATAGTCTGTTGTTTTATTCAAATACTATATATTTCCAAACACTTTATTCCCTGAAAACACCGAAATATATACGAAAACTATAAAAAAGTCACTTGAATTTCTTTCGCCGGTTTTATTAATTTCTATTCTCAGCCTTTTTACAGTCAATCACAGCACTTTCCAAGTTGTCAGCTCCGATTTTAAAGATATGTAGCTATGTGAGCTTTATTATTATTATTTTACCTCTGCCTCGTGAATAGGTTCTAGGTTATAAGCACTTACACTTTTTTATTTATTCCCCCCCCCCCCAAAAAAAAAAAAAAAAATACGTACGTTCCTTCCTGCCCCCATCCCTTTCTAAAGACTAATTGAAATGAAGCCTCCCCCCCCCCTAAAGGCTATAAAAAAAAGTAAAACTCGGGGACATCTTCAGTGGTACTTCTTCATTAGTTGTGTTTTTGTCATATTGTTTTTTTTTTCATAATTGTGTTTTTGTCACATAAATTTGTTAATCTTGTGAAACATTTTTCAACTACTTTCAATTTCTTACAAATTTTATTAATATAAAGACAAATGTTTGTCTTAGTAAAGATAAAAATATTTTTTTAAATTCGTATTCCTAAACTCGTCGATTTTTTGTGTGTTTATGCAATAATAATTTAGAAAAATTTGATACCTATGTTATGTAAAGCCCAATCTTTTTGCGCCCGTCTTTTTTGACTTATTTGCAAGATTCTCAAGAAAAAATAATTTCGACTTTTTAGTCCATTTTGAAAACACTTTTTTTTAATTCATTTATTATCGGTAGTTATATTTGAAGTATGACAATATTGGACAAGACATTAAAGCGTAAGAGTGACGTTAAGCAGCGCTCTACTAAATTTCACTACTAAATTCGTATAATAGTGCACTAGGTATTATAGGAGAGTGCGAAAAAACCTGGCAAAATTCCTTTGAATTTACTGGGTTAGTTGGTTAAGGTATAATAAGCTCAATACTGTAATAACATTGTAGGGCCAAGCCATCTTGATCCGGCAAAGCTGTACACACCCATCCAAGTTACTTTGAATTCGTCTTATGGTCTCCAGTAGCACCAGTTACAGTAAATATAGGGGGCAAAAAGTATTTTTTACAAAATCTAGAGAGGCTAGACCGTATCCTGGAGGTCACTGGGTTTGACTCCTCCCCCCCCCCCAGAAAAAAAATCCGACTTAAAAAAGTAACAAAAATCCAAGTAAACCAATTTGGGATTTATGTTTTTTTTTGTAATTTAAAATCTCGAACTCGAACTACCTCTGTTCGAGGTAGAACTTTTGTTCTACCTGGAACAGAACTAGCCACCCACCCCCCCCTCCCAACTGAAACAAAAATCATGGATATGGTCTTGGGGGGAGATTGTGTTGTTTATTCGTTTTCTTTCTGCGAAAACACGAAAAAAAGGTATTTTCTAAAACCAAAGGGAAGGGGATAAATTGCACTATATTAAGTCAAAGAGAAAAGAAGAGAGATTGTTACCCTTTACTTCCCTATTTAAAAGTATGCTTTAATTTCATTGGCTCATTTTTATGACGCACTTTTTGGAATCCAACCCCATCATCCCTTATTTCTGGAGAGAAAACTTATTAAAACTGGGTTAGCTCATTTGTGCTTTACTAACGCTGTGCGACATATCTAGACTTATAATAAAATACCATTTATGTAGAGATGAATAACTCTATCTTTTTAACGCTTTTGCCTTGTGTGCCAACCAGCGTGGGAAAGTCTAATTGTATTTTTGTCACAAAAATTAATTTGTGAAATGCAAGACGTTCTAATCCTTTTTTTCGGGTTTTGTTTACTCACTTCTCGAGAGCATAAAAATTGTGTTCCTACATATTTGAGGATAAGGCCCAAAGCTATTGCTTTTTCTCACCTATGAAATAAAGAAGAGAAAATATAATAAATGAAAAAAAAAAATCAAAAAGCAGAGAAAAACGAGGGTAGTGTCAGCCAGTGGAACAACCAGAAGAGAAAATAAGCAAATATTTCGACAAGGACCTCCACCAAGTCCTCCTCAGTGCAAAAAAAAAAGCTTTTGCCTTGTGTGCCAACCTGCGTGGGAAAAGTAAATAAAATCTCTACGGTTAAGTTCTGGTAGGAAAGGTTAGTTGTCTTTACCAAAACGAATAAGTGATGTCGTTAAGTGAATTCCATTGTCGATGCCGTTAAGTGAATTCCTCTGATTGACAGTGAAATTCCTACTGCGGCATAAATTTGAAAGAAAATCCTTTAGATGCTTGTCTAAAAACAATAAAACTGTCGTGCGTTTTTACTGTTACACATCAATTGCGGAAGCTTCTCATTTGTTTTGAAAATAAACCTATTCAATAATAATAATTCAAATAATTGTTAATAAATTTACATTCAAATAATTTAAGAATAATTTGTTTTGTACTTTCTGGAACCTACTAACTATTTTACGTAAACTTTAAAAATAAACATAGATTTTAGACATAAATATTTTAAACGTACCTATAGCACTAGATATAACTTTCTGTCAAGCTTGTTTGATATCAATCAAGCTTTTCTAGCAGATATTCTAATGACAAGGTGCCCCTACCCTTCCTATGTGGAAACCAATACCCAAAAGACCAAACTAGAACGCTTAATCTTCCTTCTTAACGGATTCATTTGAGGCCTGACATCCCCTTAGAGTACATGCCCCGACAAAAAGAATTTTAAAAACCCGAATAGCCATGAATATAGTTGATAGTGGCACATATTGCTATTAGAACAGGAAGAAATTGAAGCGTAGGAAATTAGGCCAAGCTCTGACAAGAGACGGTAGATTTTCTAAACTAAAATGACCAAGGGACATGACTTGTGATTTCTTATTGGTATGTCTGATTGGTATCTAAGGTTAAATAGAGACACCCTAGCCGAGTGGGTGGTCCATTGGACTTGCAATCTTATGCCCTTCTTGACGCAGGTTTGAGTTCTTGCTGTCGCTAGTCTAAAGTCCTGGCTTGGGATTGGGGTTGGTAGTGTTACTCTGAAAGCCCAATCGCCTGGGGTGTAAAGGCAATGGGCCTTTGAGTCCTGAGCCTCAACCTAGTTGGGCCCACCATTCAATAATTACAATTAAGGTCTCAAAATTTAAGGTTACCCCTTTTAATACATATCTTAAAAAAAACAATGTCAGTCCTATTGTTTTACGCTTACTTATTGCATACACAATTTTGGTGTGGGACAATGAATTTTTCATCTTTTGATTTGAATCAAAAGTGGTCAAATATGCTTTTACGCGAGGGATTGTGTGACAGGGAAGTTCGGCTACCTAATAGTAATTTGACTCCTGCCAAAACTTCACTAAATGGTTTCTCGTGCTTTACCAATCGATATGGTGTGGAGGATTTTCAATATTGGTGTATGTGAAGATGAAAGGTGTGTATATAGTGCGAACAGATTCGAAATAGAAGCGATCCTAATATTCACCTACGCGAGAAAGCCTTTTTCGTCAGGTTACTGAAAGCTCAGCCGCCTAAGTTAGATTTGACTTGTAAAAATGATATATGTCAACTTGAAAGGTGTGCCGGTTATATGAACAGATTCATAACAAAAAAGAACCAAATGCCTACGCGGGAGAGGCTTCATCGAGTGACTGGGGAGTTCGGCCACCTTAGGAAATTAAATTCCTGTCAGAACTTTGCTAAATGGTTTCTCGTACTTTACCAATAGATATGGCACGGAGAATTACAATAAAGGTGTATCTGAATGTGACACGTAGGTTTTTAGTGCGAATAGGTTCAAAATACAAGCAATTCAAAAGATTCAACTACGAGAGAGTATTTTCATTGGTTGACGGGAAGTTCGGCTACTTGAGGGAAATTTGTTCTTCTCAGAGCTTGATTAATCCACACGGCGCAATGCATTCCAAAACGATGTATCTAAACGTGAAATGTTTATGCAAAATATTTTGCCTTTCAAACAGGGCTTTGTTAAAATAAGGAGTACCCCAAGGCCGTATCCAGGGAGGGGGGGTTACCCGGTTTGAACCCCCCCCCCCCCGAAATTTTTGACCGAGTCGAAAATTAGTAAAACCTAGATAAAAATCAGTAAAAATTAGTCGAAAACTGAGTCAAAAATTAGTAAACCCCCCCCCCGAAAAAGTCAAAAAAAATTAGTAACCCCCCCCCCCCCCCCCCCCCCCAAAAAAAAGTCAAAAATTAGTAACCCCCCCCCCCCTCCCCCGAAAAAAAATCCTGGATCCGCCCTTGGAGGACCCGTTGATATATTGTGGAATATTTTTGTTTATATGTGTTCCTCAGAAGCACCGCGGCGAAGCCCATATTTATTATATTGGAGGGTTTTGAGGGGGGTATCCTTTTGCTATTGAGCAAGCACAATTAAGCAAAGACACGAAATGTATTAAACATTTATTATAAGGTAACATATGTTGGCTCTAGTTGGTACAACACTGCGTAAACTTTGTAGCAGTAAAACTGTTTCGACAAAGAAAACTTGGAATGAATAAATCTGGAATGAAATGAAATAAAACGGAGTCTTAGTTTATTCTCAAACCTCTCAGAGCTCCTTCATTTTTTTCAGGTCAAAGTGGCTACTCCGTTTATAAATACGTACCGTATGGTCCAGTTGACGAAGTCCTACCTTATTTGTCAAGACGTGCACAAGAAAACCGTGGCGTCATCACAAAAATTAAAAAAGAGAAAAATCTGCTCTTCTCAGAGATCCGAAGACGTGTCAAAAGTGGACAAGTTTTATATGACCCGTTGAAAGCTATAAACTAGAACTATTTAGTATTGTAAGGTAAGTTCAGGCACAGTAAAAACGGTGTTTCAGCATGTAAAGCTATTTATTTGCCCTGATTTGAAATGGCCCTTTTTATGGCCTCTTTTTAGATTTATTTAAACCTTATATTTCTCGAATTAAATAATGAGAAGAAAAATAACTTTAAAGATTAATGAAAAATATGGTGGAGCTGTTGTAAACGGTGTGCATGTAACTTAACTCCCAGTTTAATTCAATCCTTGCTTAACTCAACCCCCATTCATTTAAACCCCGTCCGACTTAACCTAACGTGTTGCAGGGTTTGAAATGAAGGATAATGGAGTTGTGAAGGGGTTGAGTTAAATGAGGGTTAAATCGAATGGTGATTTAGTTAAATGGGGGGGTTGAGTTAAATGAGAACCGTTGTAAACCAGTCAGATTATTGCTAATATCGAAAATAAAAATGTACTTGCTATGACATATTATTGTGGTTACAAAATACAAGTCGGGTTCAAATTCTAGATGGCAGTTTTTCTTACGGTCGTTAACCGTTTTTTCTGATTCGCGTAAACCGTATGTTTTTCGAACAAAAACTTCAAATAAAATCTAAATTAAAAAAGAGATAGTCTGCTGTGAACCATTCAAAGGTATTCTCAAAGGACTAATCTCAAAAGTACATAAAGCACCTTTACGTTTTCACATCCCTTCAAACGATAAATAGCCCTTTAAGGTTTCAAATATTCCGTATGTTGTGCACCGTTTTGTACCATAGTTTTTGCAGTGTGTCTGAACTTACCATTAGTTGATTTATTTATATTTTTCCCGGTCATAACCAGGGATATTTTGTGTAATTTTTTTTTAAGTTAAGGTGCTAAGGAGCAACCCTAGTTAAAATTATGTGTCGTTGTTCTATATGTGGCCAATCATGAAAAAGTGTTTAGCTGCTTTGTTAATTAACTCTGGGTGGATACATATTTTGGAATTTGCTTGGTAGGGGAAGGTTGGGGCATGGGCAAGTTCCTAAAAGTATATATAATGGATATTACATGCAAGAAAAGACAAAAATTATAGGATAAATTGCAAAACATTTTGAGCTTCTTCTTCCTATTTACGTGTTAGATTCCATGCATGTTGACTTTTGTGGAAGAGAAATTTGTTACATTGAACTGAAACTCTCAGAATTTGATCAGACAGTAAAAAGGTGTATAAAAAATGAGAATCAAATGAGTAAACATGAGTTTAAATGAAAAACGATGTTCAACTGATTTTGAAAACATTGCCCTTTATTTTTCAACAACAATAAAAATGTGTGTTCTTGCGAAAATTATTCTTGATCCACAATTTTTTGACCTACAATTTGTTCACCAGGGTAGAGCCTAGGTATTGCGCGTGGAATCTCAGACTATACAGGGGGTTTTCAAAATTGAGGTGAACCTAAGAAAAAGGGAGTGAACCCTCAATGTTATCACCCCTAACACGGTGTCAATAAAGTATGCAAAATTGTTTGTAAGATCAATAAAGTTTTTCTGCGAACTATCATAAAATATTTAAACTTAGGGTACTTTAGAAACATGGTAAAAGAATGTAACTTGTATAATATCGGATTAACGACGCTTCTTGACTACTAAGGTTCTTTCGTCGGCCCTGTAGTGTGTTGCTAAAGCTGGGTTCGAACCCTGGATCCCGTATTACCAAGCTGAGATCAAACCCACTGTGCCATCACAGGACAACTTGTTTATTATCTTCATCCTAAAATGGCTCATAACTACAAATGCAATCCTTTTTATGTTAATGATAGGCTATATGTGTAACATTTTAGTTCTTTCTGCGCTTATAATACACATATAATGCAATAATTATAATAAATATAATATAATATAATACAAATAATTGACCAAATTTAGACATTATTAGGTTTTGGAATGCACCATTTGTTTCATTTCTTTTCATAAAGTCAAGTAATGGCAGAAAAGAAGTAGGGGTTTAAATTTTGAGGGGTTACAGGGTTACATAGGTTGCTGTAAGGGGTGCGGAAGATATTAAGTTAAACATAGAAGCCGAGTAACTAAGCCTCATCTTGATTGACATCATTCACCCTGCCAGCAGCATCTTTTGGAGGTAGATCATTTTAGAACATCTAATATTTTGAATATCCTTCAAAAATTTTGAATTGGCTGTCCAATCAAAGCCGGCCCTACTGTTAGCTGGGTGAATGTCAATCAAGACAAGGCTTTGCCCACAAAGAGTAGACTGATAAGAGAAACTAACGGGAAAAGGCTAACACCTTCTAGCTAAATCCAGAAATATCAAAGTTGTCCAGAAAAATCTGGATACGTACAAGCATTTATACAAATGTATTTCTTAACTAGCTTGTGTTCTGCTTACTAAACAACCCGTAAACATATTATAATCAATAAATGATAGTTTTAAAACAAATATGTTATTTTGCAGATAATATCAGGTTTGCTTCGAATATATTTAGAGCATTTGTTCAAATTTTAATGAAAATTACTCTAGTTTTTAATTTTTTAGTTTCACTTCGCAACACCGCACTTTTAGCGTCGCTACTTGTTATAATTCAGTCTAAAACCATACTAAAGTGGCGAAGTTTTGTATCTTAAACATTTCCTTATGGTCTTGAAATTAACTATTTTTTTTATATATATAATAACTTGAAAGGGGGTGAAAATTTTTCATCCAAGAATTAAAAATGTTGGCTAAAAATGCACCTTTTCGTGTTTTAATTCCTCTGCCAATACAAACTTTCTCCCCCTCCCCCTAGCAGGAAAGTGTTCTATCAAAACAAGACCCTCCCCTGCCAATGCAAACTTTCTCCATCTGGACCCCTCCCCCAAGGAGGAAAGTGCATATGCTAGATACAAGACCCCTGCAGGGATCCAGGCACGGCAGGAGGAACGGCATATTCTAGGAAAGTTAACTTTGGCTGAAAATATTGGTTCCACTGTTCCAAAAGTTTTGGGGGTTTCTCTGAATGAAAATTAGGCTCTCCGAAAACATCCTAAAAAATTAACGTTCGTATATACACGAATGTTCACAAGAAATACAAATTAGTAATTTTATCAACATTAGTTTCCAGGGACTTTTCAGATAGCGAAATTTTCGTTTGAGGAAACCCCAGAAAGCTCGTGGATTGTTGAAACATTAGTCGAAAGGGGACGTAAAAAAGGGGTTGAAAAGTAGAAATGACGCTTCATCATTTGGCTCTATCAATTGCCAGTTTATATTCTATTATACAGGCTTTTTCTGGAAAGTAAGCTGATTAAGTTTTATGAGCGGAAAAGTACGCTCATTACAGCTGAAATTCTTTCTTAGCGGTTACATTAAAAAAAAAACGTATGAACTTTGTGAACACTCTGTTAGTCGGTTTTATTTCGCAAAGTAAGCTGAATTAAGCGCATTAAGCTGGGAAGTAAGCTCAAAAGTACGCTCGATAAAGCTGAAATTTTCATCTTGGCAGTCAGAAACCTTGCCATATACACATTAGTAAAACCTTTGTAACTTCGTGAACACTGTTAGTCGGTTTTATTTCCGCAAAGTAAGCTGAATTAGTCGTATTAGACCGGAAAGTAAGCTGAAAAAGCTGAAAATTACGCTCGATAAAGCTGAGATTTTTGTTTTGGCATTCATAAACCTTGCCATATACATTTTAGGAAAACTTCATTACTTTGGGAACGGTCTTTAAGCGCTCTTCTTTCCGCAAAGTAAGCTGAATTAAGCTCATTAAGCTGGAAAGTAAACACGATAAGCCAAATTTCTCGTCTTAGTGGTCGCATACCTTGCGATATAGACTTTAGGTTAAAGTAAGGTAACCTTAGGCCAGGTAAGACTTTATTAGCTGTGCCAATACTGTGAGCTGGTTATCATACTCTTTAGGTCAGGGCCGTATCCAGGATTTTTGTTCGGGGGAGGGAGGGGGGATTTTACACAAAAACTAAAATGGATCAAAATTTGTTTATATGCATTTTTTTTACGTTTTTTAGACGAGTCGGACAAACATTTTGAGGGGGAGTGGGCTCAAACCCCCTACCCCCTGGATATGCCCTTGCTGTAGGTATATTGGATTTCGACGCAAGGTTAAAAAAAAATAGTTTTTTGAGGGGATAATTTAACCCAGAATTAACAAATGTGTTTTTTATGATATTTTGCTAAATTTCTTTTGTAGCTGAAGCCTCGTCGTGATTGACATAATTCACCCTGTCAGTTTCGATTTCGTATTTTGACTTGTCGAATTATCTAATGATTCCTAACGTAATGTTCACGTTTGTTAGGACGAGTCTACCGAAATGAACATTTTAAGTTCTAGTAAGATTGAAAGCTTATTTTTCTCAATCGACGTTGCTAATCTCGTCTCCAGCTATATGTCGCAGTACGTAATAAACTTTGGAGATCTGTGGGATTAGATTGAATGGGGTATACTCAGTCATACTGACCTTATCGTTTAAAAGACCTAAAAGATCTTGGAACTGCGGTACCTACACCCCTATTGCATTTTAAGTTTTACTGTTATAAGTTTTATCTCACTGACTTTTATTTTAAAAACTAATGTTTTCAATCTAATCTTCTTTTTTTTTTGCGATATTATTTGCGTTTAAATGGGTGCCTGATACCTTCTTTTCGCTTCATAAATCTAATTGCATAAGATATCTTCAGAAACCAACCATGTCTTAAAAATATCAATGACAAGCGCACTAATATTTAGTCACCTCGGTCGAATAAATACTAAGAGTATAAAATGTGACCCATACCTTAGGGGGGAGGGGCAGAGCTAGGCGAGATATAAAGGGAAATATAACATATTTTGAAGAAAAATCAAATGAGGGATTTGAGACATCGACCCAATGGCTTGGGTCTGAGACAATAAGCTATTCGTTTGTAATACAATTTTTTAGCATTGCTAATCACATTTTTATGTGTGTGTTAGATTTTCTGGTCAATTTCTCCACTGTTTTGAATGCTCCTATAGGACATTTCCGTAGGTCTTTTTAGCCATTCCGCGCGGTATAATGCCTTATGACGTGCCACCATCGCCTTTTCTAATTAGGAAAAATTCCTCCTTCACACATTTGCATCTGTGAGTTTTCATCTTCTCTAGTATTGTCAATACTCCTATAGGACATTTCTATACGTCTGTTTGGCAAATATGCTACGTTACCCTTTGACTTATCGCCACCACCTTGTCAAATCAGACGAAAATTCATCCTTTTCACACATTCGCATCTGTGTGTTTGCTTTTAGTTTCATTTTCTCTAGTATTGTCGGTACTCCTATAGGGCATTTCCGTACGTCTTTTTTGCCAGAAAAGGTAGCTTATAACGTCTTTTGGCTTACCGCCATCGCCTTATGTAATTAGGCTAAAATTTATCCTTTTTCACACCTTTAGCTATGCGTGTTTGTTTTTTATTTCCTTTTTCTCTATTGCGGTCAATGCTCTTATAGAATATTTCCATACTTATTTTTGACAAATACGGTAGCCTATAACGCCTTTGACTTACCGTCACTGTCTCGTGTACTTCGGCTAAAATTCGTTTTTTTTTTTACACCTTTGACTGCGCGTGTTTGTATCTTATTTACTTGTTCTCTATTGCGGTCAATGCTCTTATAGGACATTTCCATACGTCTTTTTGGCAAATACGGTAGCTTATAACGCCTTTGACTTACCGCCACCGCTGTGTGTACTTTGGCTAAAATTCCTTCTTTTTCACACCTTAGACTATGTGTGTTTCTTTTCATTTCCTTTTTCTCTAGTGTGGTCAGTGCTTCTATAGGACATTTCCACACGTTTTTTTGGCAAAAATGGTAGCTTATAACGCCTTTTAGCCTACCGTGACTGCCTTGTGTAATTAGGCTAAAATTCCTCCCTTTTCACACATTTGCATCTGTGTATTTGTTTTATTTTCATTCTCTCTATTGCATTCAATGCTCCTAAAGAACATCTACATGCGTTTTTTTGGCAAAACTGTTATGTTTTAACGCCTTTTAAATTACAGCCGGCGCTTTGTCTATTTAAACAAAAATTCCTCCTTTCCAACTCCATATTAAATTTAAGTAAAAATTAGTTGTATCTTCAATTAAATCAGTCAAACATGTCAAAATCAAGGCCGTATCCAGGGGGAAGGGGATCACCAGGTTTGAACCCACCCACCCTTCAAAATTTTTATCAGACTCGGAAAAACATAACAAAAATGCATACAAACAAATTTTTGATGCTTTTTTTTAAAGTTTTTTGCGTCCCCGCTCCCCCGCCCGAACAAAATGCTGGATACGCCCTTGATTATAATAATCAAAACTAGTTCTACTTAACACTGCAATGTTTCTAACTAGAAAAAATCTTATTGTTACCCTAATGCTGTATAATATATGTTAAACAGATTGATGTGCTTTTGAAGTAGGCTATTTTATAGACTGATGAATCACAGCTTGTATTATTTTAGCAATAAATGTTTCTGGCAATTAGCATTTTCTTTTGGATCTCTTTTTGCAGATCATTAGGAGGGGTTGTGGTGGTTCTAGACCTTGGCAAGGGGAGGTATCTGCTTCCCCCCTCAGTTTTTCTGACATTAAATTGCTTTTTGTTTGATATTTTTTACACTCCTTGAATATATCTCGCCCCCCCCCCCAGATTATGAGGCCTAAAACCACTACTAAGGAGTGGGCTGATATATTTATATTTAAATTACACCTTTTTTAAATTAAATTTTACGCAAACATAAGCGATGAAAATGTTTGTTTTCATCATTAAGAGTTCCACCAGAATTGTGTATTTTAGTTCTTTATATAAAAAAGAATTAAAACAGTGATTAGAATGAGTAATGAAACCAAGCTGAAAAGTTGATGGAAACTACCAAAAATGAGTATAGTGTTGCCAGTCCCTCATACCCTAAAATTAGGGTGTCATTTCCGCTTTACTGAACTTCGATATTTATGGATATGTATGAATGGAAAGTTATATTTAGCTATTTTTTCGTATCTTCATTAAAAAAAAAATATTATTTTAAAAGAAAAAATGAAACCCCGAAAGTAAAACCACGGTCCTATATATGTTCTGCTGTCAGAGGTTTAAAGTTTTGCTTTTCGGAGGTTTAAAGGGGAAGCAATATTCGTATTTTTGGGTCGTTTATGTGTATGTCAAATTTGAGATCTTATGAAATAATTTCTGCTGAATTAGATTTGAATTTGGTATTTAATTTTCATGGAAAAACTGCTTAAAAAATATATTCCAAGTCATTTTCCGCTCATTTTGTAAATTCGTAATGTAATTCGTCAGAAATTATTTTTTCCTGGTGATTCCTTTGTATTTTGGAAAGATGTAAAAAAAAAAAAAAAAAAAAATCTACACGTATACGATTGACGGTGTTGCCGACAAGAAAAATCTTAAAATAGGGCACTCTGCGCTTTCCTACCCCTTTCAGTGCCAAACAGAATTTATTTCGTTATCCTTGGTTCACACCGCTAGTTTTTCACGCACAGCCACCTTATTTCCTAATCCATCAGTCATGTGAAGCCCTTCCTGCGTTACAACGGGTCGGCGCCTGCGTTGAGATATTTTAAACTCTACTGTTAAAAAGAATGCATCGAAGAGATAGATAAAAATTGAAACGGACTTCAGTGAGCCAATGGTTAACCCACACAACATTTTAAAATTCAAATAAAGGGTAGTACAACTCATCTTTTACAGTACGGGCGCCAAGACCTTAAGATGTGACACCTCCATGACACATCTGTTTCACGTAATCTGACAGCAGTTTCTAGTCATATCAAACCTGCTGATTACGATTATACCCGGGAATAGGTACCTCCGAGGGGTGCTTGACCCTTAAAAATGACCTTAAATATTAAATAGAACTATCTAGCGAATTTTACTTGCAGCCCATTATATTTTGGTCTTTTTAGCTGCAACTCAACGTAACTGAGCAAAAATGTAAGCAAGTTAGTGATTTATAACCCACAAATGAACATTAGCAACTGAACAGGAACAGTCCTGGTCAAGGTTAAAAATAAAATATTGAAATATAAAATTTTCAAAAAAAGTAGATAGTGGAAACTTAGCCGGGAGAGGTTTCGATAATATAATAAAACAAGAATGAAAAAAACGGCAATACCGTTGAAAACGGCAATACCGTTTGTGCGGAGAGAACGCGAAAAGCCAAATAACTTTATTTTAAAGAATTACTAAAAAAAAAAGAAAAAGTGTCTCTGTGGTGTTAAGTTGTCTTCTTTTCTCCTATACAGACTACTATTTGTGGGATAAACATATTTTGAAGGCGATTTGAGAAGTATTTGCACCAACCCTCAAAGAAGTAGACGAAAAATTTTTTGGGGAAGCGGTTGATCTTCTCACAAGCCTTAAAATAAATTCATAGTTGTTCAGTTTGCTGATTATGAGAAAAAAAATCCTGGTTTAGTTGATAAATCCTTAAAAGTGTCAAAATTAAGTCATAAGGCTATAAGTAAACACCATATAATTAACACCATAATCCATAAAATTAATCACCATATAAGTAAACACCCTAAAATTAATATATACATATTAAATTGAATGTATGTCTGTCTATCCTGTTTACATTACTACGCTGTTCATCCGATCTCCAAGAACCTTGAGAAGTTGTCGAGTACACTCTTGCAAACGTTTTAGGTATAAGGTACCCCCTCACCCAAGGTCTTCTTAATACTTTTCCTGCTGACTGAAATTAGAAACCCCTCAACACAAATACTTGACACTTCCTTCGGTTACATTATTCATATTTTCTGGACATTAAATGTCAAACAAGGTCCGACAGGTAAGTTCTAATTTTTAAATACTTCAAAATTTAAAAATACGATCGTTATTTTAAATGCGGAGAAAATTTTTCCACGGGAATTGGGGGGGACTTTTCGGAAAGGTGTTCTCCGAAGGGGGATTTGTCAAATACTTTGAAATTTTAAAACTATCATTATTAATACGCAAGGGGGAATTTTCTGAGGGGGGGATTTTCCTTTAATTTCCTTTCTTTTGAGATAACAGCAACGCACGGCGAGTAATTTAATATTACAATAAATTGTCACTTCGTGAATACCATCGCAATCTATGTAAAAGTGTGATTGCTCTATACAGTAGCTAACTATGGTTTTACAGTGGCAACGGTTAAAACATGCAATTGCATTTTGGGCATTGGTATAAGTAAGTTTCAGACAGAGAATAATAACTTTTAGGCAAAGGTTAAAAACGAATTATTGAATAATTGAAATTGAATTGTCCAATTTATTTATTGAAATTAAAAAAGCTAAAATGCAAAAAGTAATTTACAGCTTTTCACTATAAAGTAATTTAAGAGTTACCAGCATCGAAAATCATGGTTCTGACTTTAAATAAAGCTGATTTTACTTGCGGACAGCTAAAATTCAAGTAACATTTATCATTGTAAGGCATAAACATTTTTTAATTTCCAAAAACCAAAATCCTTTTCCAGAAGCCTCTACTCGATGCCAAAAGGTGATCAAATGCGTCGAAAGACAGATTCTGTAAAATTAAGTTTATATTTATAGTGTGGGGACAGAGCTTCGCTCGGCGAAGCGGATTCTAGACATAAAATGGTGTCAGGCGTATCTCTTTCTCGGCTAATTAATTAAACAATCGCTGCCTACGAATTTGATACAGACGGAAGATTAACCCAGGTCGGACCGTTTAAGAATAGTAATGACGTGACTGAGATTCACTTATCCTTGTTCAACTGTCAAACTTCATTTTGACAGTTTTTTCTTGGTCGTTGGGTGTCTAATTTCAGTTAGCAGAAGATCTTACCCGGCAAAGCTTCTTTTACCTGGTTATGATTAACAACAAAAAGTCTCGGACCAAACAGCCATTTCGACGACGACCTGTAGCACGTCCACCGACCATCCAAACGGACCTGTTTACGGTAGCCCGCTGCAATGTACGAGGTCTCAGATCTAAGTTTGACCAGTTCCTACATTTAGTGAACTCGGTCAAGCCATCTATCATGTGCATCACAGAGACCAATCTAAACCAAGAAATACAGAGCAGTGAGGTTGCCATACAGGGATACACGCTCCTCAGGCGGGATTGAGAGCGTACTGACGGCGCTAAATACGGAGGGGGAGGTGTCGCTGTATATCTACAGAGCCATATACCTTATTCATGCCTGAACATACCAGATTCAGCAGGCGAAGAAGCTCTGTTGGTTAGGGTGACCCTCCCAAATAAATCCGTGATTGTCGGTACCGTGTATAACCCTCCAACTTACCAGATTACCAGCTACCTTGAAGCCTCCTTCGAATATATTCGGGGCAAGTGCGCTAAGTCTGCCATTATCCTCCATGGAGACTTCAACTCCCATCATAGCGTGTGGCTTCGCAGCAAAATTACTGATAAGGAAGGGTCGGACTTGTTAGATCTATCTCTCTCTTACGGGCTGGAACAGCTCGTCGATTTCGACACGTATCACAGCCCAAACGGATCATCTCATCTTGACCTCTTCCTTACAGATTTCCTTTAAGACTCCTTTAAGGTAGACGCTCATGCTTTCACCAGTGACCACGTTGCCGTCGTTGCACGTGGAAACCTACTATTCTGTCTCCAGTAAAGCATGAGCGAACAATCTGGCTATACAAAAGAGGTGATTGGGACGGTTTGAGAAACACTGTTTTTTCTCAGCAGTGGAGAGCCTTCCTCCTTGAAGGCCCAGAGAAAGCTGCAGAAAAGTACCAGCAGGCCATAGTTGACTCTGTCGAAAAGCATCCCCTTCAAAGCAGATCCAGGTGTCCAGTAAGGACAAACCTTGGTTCAACGCCCAGTGTAAGAAGACAATCTGAGCAAAGCAAAAGGCACACAAGCGATGGCTACTTTCGAAGAGCGAAGAGGACAGAATTGCATTCATAAATGCACGCAAAGATGCAGTTCGTGCGATTCGGCAGTCCCGGGTTCAGTATAAGGAGAAATTCGCCACCAAGCTCAACTTGCTTCGGCAAAGAGTTGGTGGAGAATTGTCAAGGAGGCTTTACCGTCGTCCAAGGGGACCGCAATTCCTTCTCTCCAGACTAACGGAACAGTGGTACAAGATCCACAGGCAAAGGCTGAAGCTCTTGCTAAGGCTTTTGCCGAACTCTCGAATCTTAACGACGACGGTGGAGAAGTGCCAAATTTCTCCGACCGAGCCGACACTGTCCTGGAACGCGTAAATTTTTCTGCTCCCAAGATCCTTCGCATTCTGCAGCATCTTGATGTGACCAAAGCCACGGGTCCTGACAACATACCAATGTTGTCCTCAAGTCCTGCAGTGCCGAACTAGCTGGACCCTTGTCATTGCTTTTCCGGCTGTGCTTTCACTCCGGAACCTTCCCACGAACATGGAAGTCCGCCCATATTATACCTACTCTAAAGCCAGGAGCGTGGGCTCCTACAGGCCTATTAGCCTTCTCTCCTGTGTTGGTAAAGTCTAGGAGAGCGTCCCCAATAAAACACTTCATCAGTACCTGGAATCAAATGACCTTCTAGGCGATCGCCAATATGGATTCCGCCGGAAACGCTCAACATTAGACTGCCTAGTGGCCCAGTATCAGGAGTGGATAGAACTTCTGGCAATGGGATACGACATCAGGCTATTATCCTTCGACATTGCGAAAGCTTTTGACAGAGTATGGCACCGTGGCCTGCTAAGGAAACTCTATGCGTATGGTGTTCGTGAATGTCTGTTAAAAGTGATTGAGAGCTTTCTTTCCGATCGTTCACTGCGGGTTGTTCTCGACGGGTTTATTTCCCGCGAATATCCAGTGAAAGCAGGGGTACCCCAGGGCAGTGTCTTGGGACCTACGCTTTTCCTTATCTACATAAACGACATGGGAGACAACCTCGCAAACCCTCTGCATCACTTTGCCGACGATTCCACGACACACTCAGCCGTCCCTAAACACGAAGACCCAACACAAGCCTCCCTTTCCCTACAGATGGATCTTTTGAAAATTGAAAAGTGGTCTGATGCATGGATGATCAACTTCAATGCATCGAAAAACAAAGGAGCTTCTAATTACCCGATCAAAGGTGCCACGTGAACACCCCAGTTTCATCTTCAAAAATGAAGCTATAAAGAGAGTCGACGAGCTTCGTCTACTGGGGATTCATTTCTCCACCGATCTCTCTTGGAACCACCACCTTGATCAGGTGAGAACCTCCAGCGCAAGAAAGCTGGGAGTTACTCTTCGCTGCAAAAACCTTCTTCCATCAAGCTCGATCATCCCACTCTACAAGTCTTGCATCAGACCCATGCGGAATATGGATGCCCGCTATATGCTGGTGCTCCGAAAACGCTGTTGGCACCACTTCAGAAGATCCAGAATAGGGCAAATAGGGCGGGCTGCGCCTCTACACAAGAATCGCTCCAGCCTCTAAATTAAAGGTTTGATGTAGCGTCGATGGCTGTTTTCTACAAGTACATGAATTTGCCTCCCTCAGACGAGCTCTCTCGAATTGTGCCCCTCTTTGTCCAGCCGACAAGGCAGACACGAAAGCACACAGCTCGGTCCAATTATCTAAAGGAGGATACGCCGAGAACCGAGTACTTGAAGAACAGCTTCATCCGGCGTTGCACTTCTATCTGGAACGATCTTCCTGGGGATATTATCCCTGCAAATCCCTCTGTTGACACCTTCAAAAGAAGGTTCAATAGACATTTAAAACCTCGAGGATATTGAACGAGGTAAATCAATAGCGGCATATCAGATACTTTGAAGTACCTGGCGCCGTGAATATTGGAAAAAAAAATTAACAAGAATATATTAAGCGCGCTGGGAGGGGGAAGCGAATTTTCCCAAAATCGTGATCTATCGAATTTTTTTGTTTGACAACAGAAAATGTTAGTGTGCCAATTTTCAGAAAATATATATATATATATATATATATATATATATATATATATATATATATATATATATATATATATATATATATATATATATATATATATATATATATATATATATATATATATATATATATATATATATTATATATATATATATATATATATATATATATATATATATATATATATATATATATATATATATATATATATATATATATATATTATATATATATATATATATATTATATATATATATATATATATATATATATATATATATATATATATATATATATATATATATAGTATATATATATATATATATATATATATATATAGTATATCTATATATATATATATATATATATATATATATATATATATATATATATATATATATATATATATATATATATATATATATATATATATATATATATATATATGTGTATATATATATGTATATATATATGTATGTATATATATGTATATATATATATATATATTTATATATATATATATGTATATATATATAAATATATTATATCAGTGTGTTGCTGAAAGTCGAGCTGGATACACAAGTGCTTCTGCTCGTATTTTGGTGAACGCATCACAAGGCCGACCAGATCCTCCTCCAACTTGAAGGCCACTGCTATTTCATCAACTGAGGTTTTTTTTCTGTCCTGGCAACGTCCCAAAAATATACCAGCCGATGAAATTAAAGCTTTCACTGTTCATTATATGCCAACGGGTAGGTTGTAATTGATTTCTGTACCCAGGATTTTTTTTTTTTTTTTTTTTTTTTTTTTTTTTTTTTTTTTTTTTTTTTTTTTTTTTTTTTTTTTTTTTTTTTTGGGGGGGGGGGGGGGGGTAATCAAATATTTTTTTTTTGGGGGGGGGGGGGGGGTACTCAAAGATTTTTTTTTGGGGGGGTACTCAAAGATTTTTTTTTTGGGGGGGGGGTTACAAAAAAACTAAAAAAACGCAAAAAATTGTTTATATCCATTTTTATTACGTTTTTACAAGTCAGACAAACATTTCAGGAGGTTCAAACCATCTGTCTACAGATGGATTGACTTCATTTGGTCCACATACAGATGGTTCACTTCATTTGGCCTATTGATTGTCTACTTTACTTAGTGAAGAGTCGGAATTTTCGGATGAAGCGAAAGAAATGTTTTTATCAATGACAAGAAGTAAGCAAAGGATGATGGCGAGAAATGGGCAAAGTTCAAAAAGGGTAAATTTTTGAAACAAGCAGATTTGGTTGATGCTCTGTAGTTCATATCAAAGTTTGGGGCCTGTGTTTTTATGATATAAAGCTCTCATTGCATTCATGTTAAAATAGGGAGGTTTTCGCTCTGGTGAAAAAAATAGTAAAGAACAAACGAAATCTCCTCGTCTTGCAGGTGACGGGGGCAGTAATGTTGTTTCACTTTTCAAGAGTAGGGTTATTGCCCAAAATAGAACAGGAGTCGTTATTTTTTGTCCTTGTGGGACTAGCACGTAGTTTCTTCCATTATCCTTGAGCTTTTGGGGTTTCTCTTGATTTCGTCGAATGAGAGTGGGGTCCTCTGAAATCTCTCAGAAGATAAGTTCGTAAATACGTAGACATTATTATAAAATTCAAATCGTTAATTTTCGTTATCACTAATTTTCGGGGAAATTTCGGAGAGGCCAATTTTCTTCGAGGACATTCGGGGAAACCCCAAAAGATTTGGGGAGAGTAGAAACACTGCTAACCTAGTAGGCACCTAAGATTTAGGAGCTGATTTAGTTTGTATGAACTTATTTTAAATAGAAGTCTATTAATACCTACAATCTTAAAAAATTCTGTAACATCCTCAAAATTCTTTTGTAATTGACAGAATTCTTTTTGGTAATTATTTTGTCATTTTTTGTTAATTTTTGGTAATTATTTGGCTATGGAAATACATATAAGATAGAGAATGCTGGGACTATACTTGCAGTAGGGATAAATCGTAGACATAGACGCTGAAACATCGAAAGAGAGCGGCAAATTTGATATGCTGGTAATTATTTTTTGGTATTTATTTTTTGGTAAGTTTTTGGTAATTTTTGGCAATTATTTGGGTTATGGAAATACATATAAGATGGAGAATGCTTGGGACTATACTTGCAGTAGGGGTAAATCGTAGACATAGACGCCGAAACATCGAAAGAGAGTGGCAAATTTGATAATGCTGGTAATTATTTTTTTGGCATTTATTTTTTGGTAATTTTTTTGTAATTTTTGGCAATTATTTGGTTATGGAAATACATATAAGATGGAGAATGCTTGGACTATACTTGCAGTAGGGGTAAATCGTAGACATAGACGCCGAAACATCGAAAGAGAGTGGCAAATTTGATAATGCTAAACAAAAAACCAAATGAATACACAAGGATAAATATATAATGGTATTTAACTAACAAATAAGAGTTAAAATAAAAAATAGATTACATAAAATAGTAATTAAATAAAATATAGAAAATAACGAAAAAAACAAGCTGTAATAATTGGGGGAGTGTGTTAACATGGGAGTACCTAATATTTAAGCTTAAAGGAACCTAACATGGGAGTGAGGATTTTGCTCAGCCAAGTTTCTACATGGTTTCTATCTGCCAAGGGTTATCTGCTAAAAAATGAAAAAAAACTTACTTTTTTTGTAAGTTAATTTTGTATTGTGCCTTGCTTATCACTAAAGTCTTCTGAATTAAAGCAATTTTGACGCTTAAAGAAACATGACGTTATGTTTGCGGACTCCAAGTTTCTGCATTGTTTCTTGAGCCAATGTATTTCTAAAAAGATGAATTTTTTTTTTTTTTTTTTTTTTTTTTTTTTTTTTTTTTTTTTTTTTTTTTTTTTTTTTTTTTTTTTTTTTTTTTTTTTTTTTTTGTAAAATTATCATGTTCATCTCAATAAAAATATATCTTATACTATAAGAAACAATATGAGAATACAGTCTTTACCAAGTCAAAGTTTCTGCATGTCTTTTGAGCCAAAGAAGTTCTGCTTCCAATTGACATTTTTCATCAATTGATCTGGTATTGTTTCTTTAAATAATGGGCTCAAATTAACATATTTGTAAAATTATTAGACAGCGCTTGTAAATAATCATATTTATTTAAATGAAAATAGTTTTGTGCTTAAAGAAACAACATGGTAATACAGTCTTTGCCATGTAAATAGTTAATGTATGGTTTGTGAGCCAAGGTAGTTCTGGTTACAATTGAAAGTGTTTCTGTAAAATTGATTTAATGTTATTTCCTTAAATAATGGGATCAGATTAACATAATTTGATTCACAACTCAGCTCCAAAAACGAATTCTCTTCCTGAAGAAATTTTTGCTAAAGAACTTTGCTTAAAGAACTTTGCTTTAATTAATTAATTTCTCTTCGTTTCTTTTATGATTTCTTTAGTTAAAATCTTTTATATAATTTTTTTATACTAACATTTTCTGTATGTTTAATAAAAACAAAAACGAGCAAAAAATATGTTTGTTGTGTAATTTATATAAACATATAAAATATATTTAATAATATAAACTTATAAAACATATAATTATAAATATATACAGCATATCATTTTACATAAACATATAATAATTTTATACATTAACATATGAAAAATAAAATAGGCTCTTATGGAGAATACAGGAGAACAATTAGCAGTAACATTTTCCCTTCTCGTAAGATTTTTATTTATTATTACCACAAGGCGGAACGCTTTCGCTTATTGCCCATAAAAGCAGGTTATAATAAAGCACTTGAAGTATCTAATATAACTTGAAACTAATGTGATAAAAAAAGAGAAAAAAAAAAAGAAAGAAAAGGCAATACTTAATTTTTCAAAACTAAATCTAGGATCCTAAGCTCAACTTAGGAAACCTAGGTCAAGCAGGGTATGCATCAAATTAGGGAAATATTCTACAAGTGTAAAAAGGCCTTTGCTCTCTAAAAGATGTAAAAGAAGTCCCATAGTTGATAATCTAAGCTTTTACTCCCACATCTTGTGTAAGTATTGGTTCGCGGTTCCCATGAGGTTTATTCTTATTTATTTCTTATTTATTTTCATAGTAACAATAATCGCTTTGAGGGATCCCTTAAAGGGACCCAAAGGTATATCATTTTTGTAGCCACACAAAGAAGTTATAACCTAACCTAACCTATATATATGTATATATGATTTTTGGTTTTGGTTTTTTAGATTTATAAAAATTTCAATTTTGTAAAGTTGTTAATTTAGATAAGTTTTCCTTGGTATCCCTAAAGTAAACTTTTCTTCTAGACAAGGCAAATATGTTATTTCATTGCAGATAACCAGCTGTAAGTTTACCAAGCTAAGTAAAAGACCTGTGATGCATAGAATCTTTTTAGGTCCTAAAAATAAAGAAAAAAGGTAGAAATAGTAGCTTGGCAATGCCTTTAAAGGTTATATTTTTGGTCATAGATTTACTTTTGCAAGTTATATTTGCATAACCTCTTTACTTCTCAAGATAGTAAGAATCCTGATATAACTTAGATAGGACTAGTCAGTGAGTTACACATATTTATAAGTAGTAGGTTAAATATTGTCACTGAGTTATATATTTCTGTATATAACTTATATGCCCAGTCAGTGAGTTACACATATTTATAAGCAGTAGGCTAAATATGTCACTCAGTTTATATATTTCTGTATATAACTTATATAGGCCTAGTCAGTGAGTTTACACATATTTTAAGTAGTAGGCTAAATATGTCACTCAGTTATATATTTCTGTATATAACTTAGATAGGCCTAGTCAGTGAGTTACACATATTTATAAGTAGTAGGTTAAATATGTCACTGAGTTATATATTCTGTATATAACTTATATGCCTAGTCTGTGAGTTACACATATTTATAAGCAGTAGGCTAAATATGTCACTCAGTTATATATTTTTGTATATAACTTATATAGGCCTAGTCAGTGAGTTATACATATTTTAAGTAGTAGGCTAAATTTGTCACTCAGTTATATATTTCTGTATATAACTTAAATAGGCCTAGTCAGTGAGAGTACACATATTTATAAGTAGTAGGTTAAATATGTCACTGAGTTATATATTTATGTATATAACTTGTATGCCTAGTCATTGAGTTACCCATATTTATATGCAGTAGGATAAATATGTCACTCAGTTATATATTTCTGTATATAACTTATATAGGCCTAGTCAGTGAGTTACACATATTTATAAAGTAGTAGGCTAAATATGTCACTCAGTTATATATTTCTGTATATAACTTAGATAGGCTAGTACTAGTCAGTGAGTTACACATATTTATAAGTAGTAGGCTAAATTGTACACTGAGTTATATATTTCTGTATATAACTTATACAGGCCTAGTCAGTGAGTTACACATATTTTAAGTAGTAGGCTAAATATGTCACTGAGTTATATATTTCTGTATATAACTTATATGCCTAGTCAGTCAGTTACACCCTATTTATAAGTAGTAGGCTAAATATGTCACTCAGTTATATATTTCTGTATATAACATATATAGGCCTAGTCTGTGAGTTACACATATTTATAAGTAGTAGGTTTAATGTGTCACTGAGTTATATATTTCTGTATATAACTAATATAGGCCTAGTCAGTGAGTTATGTATATTTATAAGTAGTAGGTTAAATATGTCACTGAGTTATTGCCTTTTGCAAAACAAAAGTGATCCGTTTATCTGGCCTCCCCCAGGCCATTCAGCATGTCCCCAGGTGGCGATAGGGGAACACTCTACAGATATGTAGGGTACCTCCATAGGAGGCATGGACCAAGGGGGGACCTTGTCCCCTGGGGGTCCATAATAGAATCTGGGGCACCCTTGCCCGGGGTCATAAATACAGGCGGAGGAGGAAGAAGGCCCCTCAAATGTACACTCAAAAGGGCCGACTTGTTTATCCACAAGTTCCATGAGTTGCAAACCTTCTCCCAGCAATGGGTTAAATTGCATGGTGATGCAGAACACCATCGCGGAGGATCCTCTATAGGAGGACAAACTGTGGCAGGGCGTAAGATCCAGATCTATGGACAACGGCCTCTGCAAAGGGCTGCCTCGACCTTTTCGGGGTACCTGCAAGACTGGGGACCTTGCGGTCAACTCTATTCCCACTTGAGGAGTGGCGCCCCTCGAGGAAATTATAGCCTAGTAAACGACACAGCATTCGCACGGGATTCTGACTAATGGACAATTCTTCTGGGATTGGTATGTTTTGATGGGCGTCTTTGGGCTGAAAAACCTCTTCCTAGCTAATTTATCTATTACGGGTTGCCTCCCCGTAGTAGCATAATATTTGTAGGCATGAATATATAATGAGTCGGAGGTAATAGTGGCTTGAGATTGTCTGTGCAGGATTTCGACTCTTGTTGATAGAAGAGCATCGGCCAGCGCTGAAAACCATGTTGTGACCAAGATGGGCCCAGGATTGCACAAAGCCTCCATTTATGGAGGTCCCAGGGACTTCTTGCTGTCCGGTCTCTAAGCCGGCTTAAGCACTTCGGTGTAGACTTGAGAGATATGTGATCCCGTCCTGCACTGGTATCCGGATCATTGCTTTTCCTGAGGCGAAAAAAATTTCAATGATTTAAAGAACATGAAAATTGGAACTTGGAATGTTACGACATTAAAAAAATGACTATCGTATCGACATTTTGACTGACGAATTCAGACGATTCGAACTGGATCTATTAGGAGTTTCAGAAACTCATATCCCAGGGTAGGAAGCATGAAATTAGGTGATATAGAATTTGTTTACTCAGGCAGGAAGGACGGGTTACATAGACAGGGAGTAGGGCTCATGATGAATAAGGAAGCTGCTAAGTCTTGTTTAGGCTGGGAAGGTATTAATAATAGAATACTAATTGCTCATTTTATGACTAGAAAGTTCAAGGTATCAGTTATAGTAGTATACGCCCCTGTAGAACCGACTGATGGAGATACTAATGACTCAGATGAATTTTACTTACAGTTACAGGAGCAAATAGACAAGGTCCCAGGTAGAAATATGATGTTATTGCTGGGCAGATTTTAACGCCCAGGTTGGTAGAAATATGGATAGATGGTATCCCAGCTTAGGTAAATTTGGTGTAGGAAAAGAAAACAGTAATGGATACAGACTTTTGCAATTTTGTAGGTATAACAATCTAGTTATAACCAATACGGTGTTTGGTCATAAATGGCTCATAAGCTAACATGGTATTCACGTGATGGTAAGACAGCAAACCTTATTGATTATGTTATAGTAAATCGAAAGACTGGCAGGATCAATACAAGATACTAGGGTATATAGGAGTGCTGTTATTGATGTTAAAAGTAAAGATCACCATCTAGTAGTGTCAAGGGTTAATTTAAAGCTGAAATATCGGAAGGGTAATTACCTCCGGGAAGTTATGATGTTAGTAGACTCCAGGATGAGAATTTTAGAGAGAAACTTTCCAGGAACAGTTGAATACTAAACTTGAGAGCTTTAAAATTTGATAATGTGGAAGATGGTTGGAATAATTTTAGAAAAATAATTTGTGAAGTTGCTGAAGGTGTATTAGGGAAGAAAGCTAGGAACTGCAGCTAAGAATATAGTGAAAAAGCTTTAAGTTTAATAGAAAGGAGAAAGAACTTGTACAAGAATTATCTGAGTGATAGATCACATGAAAACAAAAGAAATGTAAAGAAAGTGGAGAAAGCATTGAAATATGAAACTAAGGAGGTGTGAAGTGGAGGCCATGGATAAAATTGCCGAGGATTTAGAAGATGCAGCTAGACGGCATAATAGTAAAATATTGTACTGGCACGTTAACAAATTGAGAGGTAGTAGTCAATCCGGACTTGTCCCAGTTAAGATAGGAATGGGGTGGCAATTAGCGATAAGACAAAAGCTAAAGCGAGATGGGCCGAACATTTTGAGAATTTGCTTAACCGAGATAGAGTTGCAGGAAAAAATATAGAGGAAATGAAAAAGTTGTGATACCTTGGATGTGAAGGAAGATTTGTTTTGTGAGGAGGAATTAGAACAGTACTAAAAGGATTAAAGAATAATAAGGCTCCAGGTGCTGATAGGGTAGTAAATGAGTTTCTTAATATGGTGGCTCTGAGGTTAGAAATAAGTTTATTGGAGATTATGAATATGATTTTTGAAAAAGGGGAAGTACCTAATGATTTTAGGAAACCTTAATTAAGCCACTTTATAAGAAAGGTGATAAAAGTGAGTGTGGTAATTATCGAGGCATTAGTCTGTCTCTATGTAGGTAGCAAATTGCTTAGTAGTATGATACTTTTTAGACTGAGAGATGCCGTAGACAAAGTTTTAAGAGAAGAGCAGTGCGGTTTTAGAAAAGGTAGAGGATGTGTTGACCAAATTTTCACTCTTAGGTTAATAATTGAGAAGTGCCTAAGTTTTCAAACACCTTTGGTCCTTAGTTTTATAGATATGAGCAAGCGTTCGATTCTGTTGATAGAGGAGCTTTAGTAAAGGTTTTATCCTTGTATGGTATACCAGACCAAATACATTAAAGTGATTAGTGCTATGTACGAGAATAAACACTGCTGCGGTTAAGGTAGGAAATGAGGTTAGCAGCTGGTTTTGTATTAAATCAGGAGTTAAGCAGGGTTGTGTTCTATCCCCCTTTATATGGATTATTTTGATGGACTTTGTTTTAAGGAGCACAGGAAAGGCAATGGGAGACCACGGAATCAAATGGGGAGGAAAAAGTCTCTTGGACTTGGATTATGCTGATGATTTAAGTATCCTAGATGAAAGTGTGAGCAAAATGAATGAAGTTTTAGAGGTTTTGCGAGTTCAGGGTGCTAGTATGGTTTGAAAATTAATGTTAGGAAGACCAAGTCACTAAGGCTAGGAATAAGTGGAAGATGAAAAGGTGACGTTGGGTAATGAAAAAGATTGATCAGGTGGGCAGTTCACTTACCTGGTAGTATTATTAGTAAAGATGGTGGGAGCAGTGAAGATGTTAAAAATAGAATAGCCAAGACTCAGGGTGTGTTTTTCACAGTTAAAAAAAGTCTGGAAGAATAGGAAGATAAGTCTGCAAACCAAGATTAGAATCTTAGAAGCTACAGTGATGACAGTGGTCAAATATGGCTCTGAAGCATGGACGCTCCGAAAAGCGGATGAAGATTTGCTAGATGTTTTCCAGAGAAATTGCTTAAGGATTGTTCGGGTACCCGGCTGACTGACCGCATTTCAAACAATAGGCTATACGAAAAATGTGGTTCAATACCACTTTCTAGGTCTATAATGAAAGAAAGGTTGAGGTGGTTAGGGCATGTTGTCGGATGAAGGATGACAGATTGCCGAAGATTGTTTCTTTTCGGCCAACCATCTAGGGCTAAACGGAAAGCAGGTCGTCCCCGTCTGGGTTGGGAGGACGTCATAAAGAAAGATTTAAAGGAAATGGGAACTTCGTGGCGGGTGTAAAAAGGGAGGCTTTGAATAGATTGGGGTGGAGGAGGAGCGTGCGTAGCTGTGTTGGCCTCAGGCGGCTTGGTGCTGCGACGAGTTGTTAGTAGTAGTAGTAGTATATCTATATAGATATATATATATATATATATATATATATATATATATATATATATATAGATATATATATATATATATATATATATATATTATATCGATATATATTATATATATATATATATATATATAATATTCATATAGATAATATAGATATATATATATACTATATATATATATATATATAATATATATATATATATATATATATATATATATCTATATATATATATATATATATATATATATAACATATATATATATCTATATATATACTATATATTATATATATATATATCATATAATATGTATATATATATATACTAATATATATATATATATAGATATATATATATATAATATATATATATATATATATATATATATATATATATATATATATCTATATATATATATATATATATATACGGTTGCTGTTCGTTTAAAAGATGTAGTATATTGGACGTTCCACCCCACACGCTAACCACTAAGTCCAAAAATCTTCATTTCTTAATAACCTACTCACCTTTAATAAACTACTAACCCTTAATAACTATAGAAGAATAAGGATGAAAAATCTCATTGGTAGTTGTGCTGAGAATAAATAAACCGATGTGAGCGCTAAAGCTGGTAATATAATGTAGTAAGATTAAGCTGGCGAGAAAAAAATTTGAAATACTAAATTAATTCCTTTCACTATCACTGAATTTTTCGGAATTGCCTAAAATTTACCCAAAAGAAAATTGAGTTCCCCGAAGCCCCTCCACAGAAAATTGGGGGTTAGTATTTTTTAATATCTGTACATATGAACGTTAATTTTGGGGAGAATTTGGAAAAGCCAATTTTCCTTTGGGGAAAATTAGTGATAATGGATGCACTGAATATATAGTTCCTACTTAAACATTCCTTGTCCACTGATTTGTTCCAAGTAGCTCTATTTCCTATATATACTACATTCGTAATTCCTTGTGGAGCAGAGATATTAGCTTGATTTCTCTCTGGAGGAAAGACTAGAGGCAAGAGTAGTCCTCAAAACTCAAGATTAATTATTATAAAAACAAAAATACAAGAAAAAATCAATTGCTCAATCAGCTGTGCTCTAGAAATTATTGCGTGTCGATGGTTTTCCTTGTCCATATCGATTTAATATTGCCATGAACTTCCTGCACAGCGATTCTATACATGACCGCAAAAGGTGCTTAAGTCAGTTTTAAATATTATTTGCAAAATAATATAGGGACGCCAAATTAAAAAAAAAAGTAGTTGGGGGATTTTTTTTTAATGAAGATATACATAAATATATAATCCTCAAAATCTAGGGAGCAGTTCTATTATTTCCATGTTTATAATGGAAATACCAAATAACAGAGTGTGTTTCAAAATTGGGGAGGGGGGGGGGGGGGTAATCGTCCTTCACTCTCCAATCAGCGCCCCTTTATAGCGGCCTTAAAAGCGAGCGGCTAGCAGTGCCGGCTTAGATTTCAAATCAGCCCTTGTTAGGAGTCACCACTGCGGAAGTAGTGTACACGTCCCGGGGAGAAGAATCACTACCAATAATCAATACCACACCTTCGCATAACTTAAAACCCGCAAGGCTTAGGTATATACTACCACGATAGGCTGTGTGGTCGACGCAGGGGAGTACGCAAACGTATTCCCCTATAATAACGCCTGATGGATTAACTGCAAAAAAGCAAGCAAAAGGGTGGTTCATCACTACGTAGCAGGAGACAGGCAAGAGCGGTAATTTGCAGCTGCTCTATTAAGAAATTTAATTGCAAACAGAAAAGATATTTCAGTGTAGCCCGTTACACCATAATATAAGGGCTTATTTACAGATCCGTAGGGGGGGGGGGGGGGGCAAGGACCCTATTCCGATGAAAACAAAGAAATTTGTCTATGGTTATCTACATTATTTTGTATAATATTTCATATATAAATTGTCTTTTGCATGTAAATGGGAGTCAGTTGTTAACTAAAATCCGAAGAGATTCAAATATTGGCTAACTTGGAAAAAAACCTGATAAACTGGTACCCGATAGGTTGTATGGTCAAAGCAGGGGAATACGTAACGAACTCCCTATAATAACGGCTAATGTATTAACTACAAGAAAGCACACAAAAGGAGATTCATCGCTATGCATCTGGGAAAAGGCGAGAGCAATAACACATACGCGCTATTAAGAAAAACCGGTCACGTAATCCTATTAAAAAAGTTAAAAATAAAATGTCATATTAAAATATCAAAAATAGTGAATTTTTTGTGCGTTAATTAATTGGGGGTAGTACAAACACCTGACAGCCACACTGTTACACCGAAATATAAGTGTTTATCTATAAAACAGGGGGAGGTGGCGCTAGGGCCTTTTCCGGTTAAATACGAGAGGTTTGTCTTATGGTTATCTATATATTTTGCATTATATTCATATAAATTGCCTGTTGCGTGGAAATGGGGCAGTTGTTAAAATAACATGCGAAAATGTTCAAATATTGGTTAGCTTCGAAAAAAAACCTGATTCCCAAAACAAATAGCAGAAGGATTAAATTTCGGTAGAGTGCGTTATTCACAAACTGGCTAGCATAGCCGCCTTTGCTTTCCATTTTATAGTGGTGATAAGCCAAAAGCTGCCAGAGCATTATTTGCGAGAAGACAAGACATGGCTGGGGACTTGGGAACCGATTACAGCCCGCTAGTGAAAAATGATTAAGGCAAACTTGCTTGTAACACCAAATTCAACTCGTTATATTTATTAAATTATTGAAAAAAAACTACGTTTTCTAAGAGTTAAAGAGGCTGAGTTACAAGGTCGAAACCTTAAAACGTACAGGGATTAGGAGGCACAGTTGGGGGGCTGCCGCCCCCCAAACCCCCCGCTTTCGCAGCCTTTAAATAAAAAAAAGTTTTTTAAACTGAAAGTAAGGAGCGACATTAAATCTTAAAACGAACAGAAATTATTCCGTATATGAAAGAGGCTGTGCCTCCTCAACGCCTCGCTCTTTACGCTAAAGTTTGACTTTCTCACAACTCTTTTTTAAACAATAAAAACTTTAGCGTAAAGAGCGAGGCGTTGAGGAGGGCACAGCCTCTTTCATATACGGAATAATTTCTGTTCGTTTTAAGATTTAATGTCGCTCCAAGCGGGGGGTTTGGGGGGCGGCAGCCCCCCAACTGTGCCTCCTAATCCCTGTACGTTTTTAAGGTTCGACCTTGTAACTCAGCCTTAACTTTAACTTTAGAAAACGTAGTTTTTTTCAAAATAATTTCGCACGTTTTGTACAGTTTATTAAATTAATATTGCTGCGAGCAGTAACGTTTTTGTTTTATTAAATTTATTATTGCTTTTTTCTTTTTTTTTGTTCTACTGTTTAGCTGAGCGTGGGGTGTCAGGAGGTTAAAGTTGGGGGGCTGCCGCCCCCAAAACCCCCCGCTCTTGAAACATTCTTGTGTTAAGGCTTTTAATTCCTGAATACTCAAATCACGTCGTACAGGGTGCCTCCTAATCCCTGTACGTTTTAAGGTTCGAACTTGTGACTCAGCCTCTTAAACAGCCCCCAAACTGTGCCTCCTAATCCTGTACGTTTTAAGGGTTGACCTTGTAACTCAGCCTCTTTAACTCTTTAGAAAAACGTAATTTTTTCAAATAATTTAAAAAAGAAACTGAGTTTCTTGAAAGTTTAAATTCAGTATACAAAAAATTGGCTCCGATGGTGAATCGAACCCGAGTTTTCCGCCTGACAGTCTGGTGTATCAGCCGCTGGACTATACAGACACAATAGTAATGTTTTTTTTAGTATATCGAAGCTATTTCGACGCAAGCAAATTCCCAAAAAACTTGATATTTGGTTTTTGGAAAACAGGGAAGGAGTGATCAGATTGAGCTGAAATTTCGAGGATAAACCTCCCAAGCCCCAGGAAAGCTTATCCTCTAAATTTCAGCCCGATCAGACAACGTTTAAAGGGGGGTGGTGTGGCGGAAAAATTAACATGGGCTAATATAGGAAAACGAGGTTTTCGTAAATGTAAATTCCGGGTTATAATTTTTTTCGGTCTGAAAATATCAAAAGGCCCTAACAGTTTGTCGAATTCGTGCTTCGAATGAGTCCTCATTCAACCGGATCCGTTTGCCAACTGTGTGGCCTGTAGGCGTGGCTAAGAAAAAGAAAAAAGAAATGATGATGAATTTTAAGTGGCTATATTTGGTTTTTTGAAAACAGGGAAGAGGTGATCGGATTGAGCTGAAATTTTTGAGGATAAGCTCCCAGGCCCTAGGAAAGCTTAACCTCTAAATTTCAGCCCAATCGGACAACGTTAAAGGGGGGGGGGGCTGTGGTGGGAGGGTCCAAAACTTCCGGCCCAGTTTACCCCATGAAGATAAAGTCGGAGGAGGATGAAATTTTGCAAGTTTTCTTAGTTTGAGCTTGGGCTACAAAATGCGATTACCACCGTCTCTCTGCGACCTCTTGGACCCTGAAATCGCTTAACATTGTGGTGGGTCGCTCTCTTTATAGAGGCACAAGTGTGCCTCCTTGATTACAGTAACGTGTAATTTTGATTCTTTATATTTTGTAATCAATAACTTCAAGAAATTAGAAGTATTTCAAAAAACCTCGAAGTTGCAATTCCGTGACGGGGACAGAATTGAAAGTGGGAATAAAAATTCGAAAAATTGATTAAGACAACGGACAAGGCCGTATACAGGAGGGGGGGGGGGTTACTGGGTTTGAACCACCACGTAATTTGTGTCGATTCGTTAAAACGTAAAAAAAAAATGTAGATAAAACAAATTTTGTTGCGTTTTTTAAGTTATTTTTTGTAGTCCCTACCCCACCAAACCAAAAGTCCTGGATACGGTCTAGACAACAGAAGGCAGACTAAGATCAATTAAAAAATTAATTAACAGAAATTAACAGGATTAAAAAATTCTGTTAATTATGACTTTAGGAGTTGTAAACTTTGTGAAAACATCGTAGATTTAATACCTAAATAGATACTAAAAATATGGTTTTTCTATAACTATATGCGTTGCAATGCGCAAACAAGCGAATAGCCCCCAGCCAAGGCCATATTCAGGGGGGGGGGCATTTGCTTGCCCGAGTCTTAAAAACGTAACAAAATGCATATAAACAAAATTTTAGCGCATTTTTTAAAGCTGTTTTTTGTAACAACCCCCCCCCCCCCCCCCCCCCGACAAAAATACGATACAAAATTCTTAGATAATAAATTGGTTACGATCACAAAATCAGAGAATTATCAGCAAATTAAAAAAAAAACTGATATAAAACAACTTTCATAAATTAACGTCTGGTTAATTTAAGCATGGTTTGTTAAATAAACACAAAATAATTATGTAGCCTTTTATTGCTTTGTACTTGGTTACAACATAATACCATACATTATTTATATATAAAGATCACCACACTGGAGTTTTGAGAATCATGGCACTTGCATAATATATATTATATTTAATAGAAATAGGAGAGGTATAGGGTGGTCCACTGCAGCTATTATATTTTCGACAAAGCTTCGTTTAGATGTTCAGGCTCTAATACAACGTTGCTGACACCATTTATCAAAAACAGGGTTGCCACAGTTCATCTACTGGTCCTGAAAAATATGACACGATGAAAAAGCATATTTGATACATTTGCAGAATTCTGGAAAACTAGCGCTTTATTGAAACGAAAATCAGCACAAGACACGATTAGGAGCAGAAAATAAGCACCTGCAGACAAGTAAATATAGTTTCCCCCAATCTCTCCAACAGAAAATTACGTTCTCTGAAATCTCCTGAAAAACTATAAAGAAAAAGGATTTGTATTTCATGATAGCGTCTGCGCATTTATGAACGTTAATCTTTGGTGAGATTTAAGAACAGTTTTTCTTCAGGAAAGTTCAAGTAAACCGAAAAAATTGAGGGTTCATTTGAAACAAAATATGCCTTTTATAAGCAACAAAAATGATATTAAAATAAACGGCAATTTTTGACAAAAACTGCATTTCATATAGAAGATGATATAGAACACGCATATTTTAAAAAAGTTGCTTCTCTGGGTATGACATCATAGTTAAGTGACTCCATGCACGATGCCCACTGATCCATTCTTTACTAGGTTCACGCTAAAACAAATTTGAAGTTTTCTTCTGTGTGTGATATATTGATAAGTTGTGATGTAACTGCAAATTTCGTATCGTAAGGAACGAACCACGGCTCATAGTAACCAAAAATTAGACAATTATAAAAAAAAATACCCATATATTTTTAGTAATTAATATAAGTTCTCCTCCACCTTATCCTAGTGTATCTTCGACGTGTAATTATCGGTGTCACATTTAGCGTTGACTGCTTGTTTAGTACTCATGTTGATACAATCATTAGAGGCAAATGGTGCGATGCGTACCCTTATCTAACTATATCGTTTCGGTTTTTCTGTGTCCCAACTTAGACGACTTATCTTACATACATCTGACCGATTCTAGAGTATGCTTGCCCTGTATGGGGCCCTCAAGTCAACAACACAAGTTACCTAAGCGATCAACTTGAGTCACTAAAAAAAGAGCCTTTAAATTTATTCTTTCAGACGCATATGTAAGTTATGAATTGGCGTTATCTGTCCTGCAACTACCGTCCCTTCACGAACGTGGTTTGAGTTTGATACTGCAAATTTGGCCGATTTATTCTTAGCAGTGAAAAACATAGAGATTCTACCACCAGTTATGAGGAATAAAATAAACACAAGGTCAGCTAACAAAGTGAGACTGCAATTGTCTACTCCAAGAACAAACCGTTTCACCAATTCGTTCATTCCTTTTTACACGTCAGTGTTTAATAAGTTATAGTCTCGTGTCCTTCTTGTTTTCGTTGTACGTTACTAGCGCCATTTAGATGGAATTTTTATTCTAAACTAAGATTGTTAGTATAAATAAAACTATCTGAAATATTAATAGTAATGAAATTCAAAATTACAGGTATTCTATCTAATAGAATTCTAACATCTTTGTTTTTACTTAATCACACGATAATTTTTTTTTTACCATGTTTATGATTATCAACAATTCAATAGACAGCGCTGTCATTTTAAAAATAAAATGTTAGAATCATAGAGTCAAAAAACCAAAGAGGCAAGATTTTCGCTAGTTTTTACTATTTACCTTATTTTTACATTTTTAATATCGATTCAGGTTAACGGCAAATGCTATGGCAAAAATTTTGTAAAAATCTGGGCTATACTCTTTTTTTCCAAGGTTGGAAATAACAATACAAGCGCTATTAACAGGTAAATTTTAGATTACACCCCTTACTAGTTCGCTATCATCAGGAATTAAAAAAAACTTCTAAGGCAAAATTTTATATGTCGTGACACATTTTGAGAATAAAAATCCATTACTCATCAATTATTTAAACAATAAGTGTATTACATCTAAGACGTACTTGAGAGACAATATCAACATAAACGGAGTATCAATTTTTTAGATTGTACATTAAGTGAGAAAAGTCTCTTTCTTAACTCAACAATTTGGCACAGTAATGATATTATAGAAAAATAAATAATGAAAAAACAACATATACAACAAATGTTTGAGAAAAAGGAAAAAATACATTTTCGCAGAATCATTAACGCGTAAAAATTAAAACCAATAATAGATATTCTATCAGATTTATTTCCAAACTTTGTTTAATGAACTTGGCCACATTTGGCCTATGAACAGAGCAATTTCTGAGGGATAAACTGATAAATTGTCTCCTGAGAAATCCTTTCCTTAGTCGTCAATTTTTTTTATACCCGTAATAAAAATGTTTGAGAAACAAGGAAAAAAAAAAAAAAAAATACTTATATTCAAGAAAAGATAGGCGCATAAAAATTAGAATCAACAAAGAATCTTCTTTCGAATTGGTTCGCCAATTTGTTTCATGGACTTGGCCAAATTTTGCCTACGGTAAAATTACAGGTAGGCCACTTACAAAGCCCACAAACTAAATATACCAGCTTCAGGTTAAATTAACAATTACCTTCAAGCTTATGGCAAAAATGCTTCGTAATCTCCCATTCTTCTTTGAGAGATAAATTGTACATCGAATACTTAGGATTGTCGGTTACCTCTTCAACAATGTCCAAAAACTCGGGCAGCCTCTTCATCAGTTGTTTGCCCTCTATTGTTGTGTAGGTCTCAAGAAGAAAGTAGGCCTTTACATCTATAAATATATAAATTATGAATAAAAAACACATTATAAATAAATGGTGTATCACTAAAACAGTTTTAGACTAAATACGCGTCGTTTCTCAATTATCCCGGATGATTGGAAACGACAAACAAATGAGTATGAAACGACAAACAAATGAGTATGAAACGACAAATGGGTCTATGGTCAGTAAAAGGAAAAGAGAACAAAAATCAAACGAATATTTCGCCCGTATATAACAAGGCGTCTTCAGCACAGAAAAAACAAAAAAAAAACAAAAAAAACAACTAGGATCTAAAACTAAAATAATATGAATAAAAATATATATAAAACTAAGAGAGGCTAACAAAAGTATTTTTGCAGCAGGCTGCATCAAGACATGGCTAACTGTAGAAAGAAAAAGCCAAGACAGATAGTCCAAGTAATTGAGAGGCAAATGTTTAAATGGCTGCACGCACGGGCAAATGGCGGGAGTAAGTATGACTCTCTTATTGGACAAATACTTATTTGTTAGTTGCTGGAAAGGCACGCCAGCCTGCCTAGACTCTCAGGCAGGTTGACCAAGAATTTAAAATTGACAAAGGGCTGTTAGGTTAGGTTGAAACTACAAAAGTAACTGACTACCCTAGGGTAGCCTTCCTCCCCTTTTTCAATTTTGAAAAACGTCTTTCTTTGTATTTTCACTAAAAAAAAAAAATATAAAAAAATTTTTGCCCCCCCCTCCTCCAGATTTTCGTGAACAGCTGCCCTGAAAACACTCATTTTCAAATATATCTATTATCACACAAAATAATCCTCAGCCAACTTAAAGTGCTTAGATCTTAAAATGAATTACGTATAAGAGAAGTACTACTAGTGATAGAAGCAGTGGCCGAATTCAAAGCACAAAATAATATATATCCAAGAAGAAATAGACTATTGGGAAAAGGTAAGCAAGCTCTTTGTTTTTCTTAGATATGTAAAAACCAAGTCACCTTCATAAATAGCGAAATTAACTCGCTTTGGTATTTTTCCATTTGCTCTTCAGTTTTTCATTCCAGGTAAGGGTAAATAATCGCTACTCAGAAAACACATCCATAAATATTTAGTGAGACTAATCTAACAAAGCCAAAGAAAAGCAATGGGTAAATAATTAACATCCCCCTCAGTATTATAGCCTCAAATATCCGACAAAATGGCGTAGTTTTTCATTTTGAACAGTTTTAACAAATTAAAACACAATTTAATTTACCAACACTTAACAAATAATTTAGCACCCCTTTTCAGACTAAATCACCATTTATCGTACCACTTTCAATATAGTAAAAATGCATGCCAAAATACAATCATGTCAATATTGACAATACGCCCATAAAACAACGTTAGCCTTAATCCAAATCGATCACAGTTGTGTACGGAACGCGGCCATGTTCGAGATACGATTATTTTACCATAAAGTTTCTTTTTTTTCTATCATCTGGGTTTCTAGATTAAACCTAGCCTAGTTATACTAGGTTTGTAGCACCCACTTGGGACTAGGGACTGACGATATATCGGCCGATCGATATCATCGGGTCGACATGATGCGGGTGAGTGTCATTATCGGATATCGGCCGAACGGATTGAGGCTGTTCTCTGGTGTGTGATAGAACGAGGAAAGAAATCTGAGTATGAATATGGGTATAGAGAATGCAGGGTTTTAAAATTTAGGCAAGGTTTTTTTCCGGAGGGGAGTTTTATCGGCAAATTATATCAGTATCGTATCGGTGTGATACCGATATATCGGTGTCGGACCCCGGAAATCTATATCGGTCGGGCCCCACTTTGAACTACATGACCGTAAATCCAAACGTGTCAATTTTGTGTCAAAATACAGTGTTAAAATGCGATCACGTCAGTATTGCTCAAACTCCCGTGAATAATTTTAGCATTAGTCCTGAATGCAGTAGCGCCTGAAATGCAATTATTAACTATAATGCTTCTTATTTTCCCATATCTGGGTTTCAAGGTTAAACCTAGCCTAGTAAGACAGAATTTGTAGCACCCAATTTGACTATATCACCGTAAATCATACCCTGTCAATATTGTCAAAATACGATCACGTCAATATGGCATGCTGCCGCAAATCAATTTTAACCCAAGTCCAAAGTGGTCACACTCGTGTTCGGAATGTGATCGTATCCGGAATGCAGTCGCGCCTGAAATGTGATTATTTACCATAATATTTCTTTTTTCATCCTCTGGGGTTTCTAGGTTAAACTTAGTCTAGTTAGACAGGGATTCTAGCTTCCACTTTGACCATATCACCGTAAATCATTCCACGTCAATATTGTCAAAATACGCCAAGTCCAAATCAATCACACTTGTCTATGGAAAGTGGTAGTGTCCGAGATGCGATTATTTAACATATTTCTTTTATTCTATCATCTGGCTTCCTATCCTTACAGTCCTGGTATTTCTTTTCAGTAGTAACAATTTATTTTCAAAAAAAAAAAAAAAAAAACGAATAAAATCAGTCGGGAGTAGCCTACATCAAAAGCGATGCTTTGTAAGGGTGTGCTACTAACAAGAAAAAATAATAACAATAATATAGCATATATATAATAAAATAATAATACATATATAATATTAGTAAATGTATATAAATTATATAACAATAATAAATAAATGGCATAAGGAGTCGGAGAGTAAAAACATGTACGGAGAAAAATAAAACATAAGTAAAACACACTCAATAAAACTACATAATGTTATGGTTGCGAAGCAACAATACCCCCCCCCCCCCAGCAAAAAAAAAACAATAACACAAATAACACAATAACAACAACACAATAACAATAACAACACAATAACATACTCAATAAGTAAATACAAAAAAACTATATATTCTTTTTCCAAAACATCATTATAAATTTTATGACCATTCAATCACGTAATACATTAAGAAAAAAACTTTTTTTTTTCGTATGCTGATCAATGGTCTGCATAGCGCAGGTTCCAATCTCCCAATTTTTGTGCCTTCAGCCGGGAGTGCAATGCGTGGTTCGGGGCAGTTACCAGACGCTTCTCGTGTTACCCTACCCCCCCCCCCCTCCCATATTTCTCCCGGTACCCATTTGAGCTAGGTCGACTCTGGGTTGAGCTTATAGAGTCACTTTGCTGACCCCCGTTCTAAACAAAATAATCATCGACACAAGGACTCGAACCCCTGCCTTTACGGGCACAAGATTTCAAGTCTAACGTAGCAACCACTCGGCTGGTAAAAGCTAGTAAAAACTCCAAAAGTAAAACCAAAAAAGAAAAATTAAAATAAAGCATACCTTGGATGACATGGTTCTCTGTAAAATATCCAACTGAAAATACTGATTATTATACAGAAAACAACGACGTGTCTTGTGTATCGTGAAATGTTTGTTCATCTTTTTGCCCCAAAAGGAGGTTATAGTCACGCTGAGTGACCTGGGTTTTCACTTCAACTTGTTGCCCATTGATTTTGGGCCGACGGACTGTGTAAGTATAGCTCTCCAATGTCCTGCAAAATAACTTTATTCGTTTATTTAGATAGAAATAAACGCTTAAATTATGCTACTATTACAATCGGAAGAAAACACAAAAAGAGCAACTTATTAAACACATCAATGAAATAGGCCAACCACGATGAAGTTTGGAAATCTATTCGTAGAGAAACATGACGAGTTTGTTCTTCGTTTCTGATGCCCTTCGCAAATTAAAAGCACTCCTTCCTTCCCCGGTTGCCGTATTAAGGTTAATAATTGGATTAGGAGTGTGGTTGTGAGTTTGAACCACTGTGAGACACATCACACCATCCTCCTGCCGCCCCAATCTATTCAGAGTCCCCCTCTTTACAGCCTCCGAAGAAGTTCCAATCCCTTTAATTTTCCTTACGACATCCACCACCTCATCCGGAGACGACCTACTTTTCGGTTGATCCTAGAGGTTGGCCGACAAGGACGATTTTTAGCGATCTGTCACCTTCACTCGCAGAACGTGTCCTAGCCATCTCACCTTTCTCTCATTATAGCCTTAGAGAGCGGGATTGAACCCCAAAACAATCCATAGGTAATTTCTCTGGAAAAAAACTTCTTGCAAATCCTCCTCCGTCTTTCGGAGCACTCACCGCTTCTGAACCATACTTGGCCATTGTCATCACTGTAGCTTCCAATATTTCTAATCCTGGTTCATAGATTTATCTTCCGATTCTTCCAAACTTTTTTCAACTGAGAAAAAACACCCTGGGTCTTGGCTGTTCTACTTTTAACACCTTCAGTGCACCCACCGTCTTTACCAGTAACACTACCGAGGTAAGTAAAGTTGGCCACTTGATCAATCTTCTCGTTACCCAACATCACCTCCATATTCAAGAGTCCCATATTCAAGCAGTTCCCATATTCAAGAGTCTTAGCGAATTAGACTTCTTAACATTCAATTTTCAAACCTATTCTTGCACCCTGAACTGTCAAGACCTCCTAAAATACATACATTTTGCAAACGTTTTTCCTCTAGGATGCTCAAATAACGTAATCTAGGTCTAAGAGAGTTTTTATTTCCCATCTGATTCCATGCCATCTCCCATACCCTTTGCACTGTTTCAATAGGACAAAGCCCATCGAAATAAACGGGGACAGAATCCAACCCTGTCTAACTCCTGATTCAATATGAAACCAGCTACTAACCTCATTATTTCCTACCTTAACCGTAGCAATATTACTCTCGTACATAGAACTAATCACTTTAATGTATTTATATGGTATACCATACAAGGATAGACCTTCACTTAAGCTCTTCTATCGGCTGAATCAAACGCTCGCTCATAATCATTAAATCTGGCGACTCAAGGGGTTTGATGACTCACACAATTCTCAATTATTAATCTAAGAGAAGAAAAATTTGGTCGACATATCCTCTCTCCTTCCTGAAACACGCTATTCTTCATTTAAAACTTTATCTACAGTATTTCTAAGCGCAAAAAAAGCATCATCACAGTAAGTAATTTGCTTCCTACAGAAACCAGACTAATGCCTATATAATTACCACACTCACTCTTATCACCTTTCTTTTGGAGGGTTTTAATTAGTGTTCCTAAAATCGCCAGGTACTTCCTTTTTTCAAAAAATTATATTTATAATCTTCATAACTTCTACACGTTTGTTGTGTTATATTCTGCAGTCCAACGATCTTGATGTTTTGAAATAAGACAATAATTTTTGGTACCAATCTGTAGTTGAGATTCAGCTAATTGAAATTTTGAAACTTGCTTTGCATTTTTTTCTGGTTAAAAGATGCGTTGTAAAGCTGCCAAAATAGCTATTTTTTTCATTTTTAAGGAGGTTGCCTCCCCTCCCTTTTTTTCTCTTTAAATCATTTTTCTAATTTCCCCTTTTTATTTATTTTTTCTCAGACTTTCCTAGTTTCTAAGGAAATTAGAACCATTCTACAAAAAAAAAAGTATAAGAAACGTCATAATTCAGGCTGAGTAAATGGATGGGTCTGAAACTGATGAATCCCATCCTATAAATATACTCTCCTTTTGGTGCCAGTCACAGCTGGTGCAAGTTGCAAGTCGCACCATTTGCACATTTTAATGCACCTTAGGTGCGACTTTGTGATCTTGCGAAGATGCAAAATCATAAGACACACGGAAGATACCTCATAATATGAACAAATTTTAACACCAATGTTTTCCCAAAAACGTTAATTATAGAATAAGCATCTCTGGGTATACAGCTCTGTAGAATACATCTTTAGGTGGAATAATTATCCGGGGAAAATTTTTTTCCACAAGATATTATTTTAAAGCCCATATAAAAAGAATATAATCAATCTCGACTGGAAAGCGACACCAAAGGATAAGTGAGCCATCACTGCTGTAAATTAGTCACGAGCCTGGCAAGTCAACCTGGAGGCGCCTGGTCTCACCGTTTTCTACGCCGAACCCTTGGCAAGAGCCGTAAGTCAAGAACTACTGTAAATAAAACTTGATTAAATACAAGAGTTGTTCAGAATAGTGTAGCCTCCAAGCATAGGGGTCCGACCGATGATTCCAAGGTGTCACCTAATGTCAACACCTTGGAAAATTCATCTTGGAAATTTAGCTTGTTGTGTCCGCATTTGTCAGCATACTAGACGATTTTGCTGACACATTCTTTAAATCCCTCCTCCAAACTTAAAACTCTAGCTGCGACCCTGTGTCCAGCGTTTCCTAGCATGGATTCGTTAGTAAGAGACCATATCATATGAATGTGAAGTAAAGTTTTCACATTAATATATGAAATAGTTTCAAATTCAATGTCCCGCAATGAAATTTGGATTTGAATAATCAATTTCAATAAATATCTTACACTTCTCTCAATCAGATTTTTCAGCGTATTTGTGTTTATGTAACTAAGCCAGCTACTTGATTAAATTGTTTTCTTCTATTGTCACTTCTGCCAAATTTCCGCCATTTCGTTTGTGTGCTCAGAAGCTGCTATCAGAAAAGGTAAAGAAAATCAAACAATTCTTGTAAATGAACCTAATTTTTGAATCCACAGTGAATTATCGAGGCTGTTTTTTGGTGTGTAATAGACCAGGAAGAAACATGCTAGTACGCCCTAGGAATACGGGCAGAGAATTGGGGGTTTAAGTTTTAGAGGGTTTTTTTTTCCTGGAGGGAAATATATCGGCAAATTATATCGGTATCGTATCGGTACGCATCGGTACCAATATAGCGGTACCGGATCCGAAAAACTATCCAGTTTAGATCATTGGTGATATCGGTTTATCGAAAATCTTCAAGTTTACCGATGTTCGTTTTAAATTCATTGTAAAAAACTAATTTTTTAACTTATTACAAAATCAGTAATAAATTTATTATAAATTAAATATTAATTATACAAATTGCTTAAGTTAATTGATAAATACAATTATTTTAAATTTATCGAATGAAAAAAACTTCGAATAAATTTTAAAGAAGAAAATGATAACAGAAAACATTTTATTGCAACAAAAAACAACTTTTACCTTTATTTTACAATTAAATGCATGACGCAAATGCCCATAGTTTAGCCGCTGGTCCAAGATTTTTATTAGGAGAGGAAGGGGTCAACTACAGAAAGGGTGTTTTTTTTTTAGTCACTGAATAACTGAGAATTACGCTATTTTGTACGTGTTTTGCTCATGAAAGTCAATCTTTCCGACCTGGAAACATTGAAGTTTTCTAAAAAACATAAAAGTCGTCCGTCTTAGTGTAATGGAAGCATAGAAAAGGTGGCAGAGATAACTTATAAAACAGTTTTTCAAAAATTCCAAAACTTAAAGTTTTAAAACTCAAAACGTAACTTCAATAGAATTGAAAATTAAACTCACACCAAACTTAACAATATCTAAAAGAAGGTTATATGAATAACGTGGAAAGTTATAACAGAAATGTCTCGAAACTCATTGCAGCAGGGAGTCTCAAACTTTGATTTTAATAGAAGAGCGCAATTTATTCACACTCAACCTATGTTTATCTAGGACATGGTCGCACAGATAACGTAGATCGTTATTTAAGAGACATCTCAAAACTTAATTTGAATAGAAGTGCAATTCAAATTCACGCTTAAGCTAAGTTTATTTAACGAACAGTTGCAAAAGATAATGTAGAACGTTATTCAAGAAACCTCTCAAGCCCCTCGATTTTAATGGAAGTGAAATTTAATTCACACTCAACCTATTTTATCTAAAAAAATGGTCGCACAGAAAATACATAGAGCGTTATTTAAGAAACCTCTTAAAAATTGATTTAATAGAAGTACAATTTCAATCCAAACTCGACCTACGTTTTTTACCTAAGAAATGGTCGCACAAATAACGTTAGAACGTTATTCAATGACCCTCTCAAAACTTAATTTAATAGAAATGCAATTTAAATTTACACTTGACCTGAATTTTATCTAAGAAAAAGTAACAGATAACGTAAAACGTTATTCGAACAAACGTCTCACTTAAAATTTAATAGAAAACAAAACTAATATTCAACGACCTCACATAAATTACGGTAATCGATGCTTACCATTTTGGCCTCTTCTTCGTAATCTAGGCTGAGTATTTCTTACAGAAGCTTTAAGATATTCGTGAACAACTTCGAAATCTTGAAATTTAGGAAATTCGGAGTCATCAGGGAGACTCCGTACAAGAAACTTCACTTTTTTTGCTCCAATGGCCAAACGGTCACCGTCGTATCGATACCCATCTTTTGTGGCAAACACTCTAGAACAAAATAACGTATTAAGAAGTGTAAACAGTCAATTTGCGAAATATAGCATAAAATCGTTAGACTCCAACGATGAAGCTTAAAAAGTTTCACTCAAGTAAAGCAGAGTAAAACAGATTCCAAACAAAGCCTGAATCCGAGCTGAATCATCGGACAAACCTGAACGAAAATTCCTGTTTTCCAGCTCAAATGCAATCAGTTACTCATATCAATGTCAATATTTTGGTAAACACTAAAAGCGAACAAACTAAGAGGAAATAGCAGCAAAAATTGCTAAACAAAAAAATAGACGAGAATAGAACACGAATAAAACAGACTCTGGGTGAGGCTGAATCAAAGCTGAATCATTACACACTCTGAACGAAAATTCTTCTTTTTCAGCCCAATGGGAAGCAGTTACTCGTATCAACGTCCATCTTTTGGCAAAACATTATATAAGGGAACAAATTAAGAGATGATAGCAGCAAAATGTCTGAATAAAACAATGAAATAGAACAGAATAAGCAGACTCTGAGTGAGTCTGAATTCGAGCTGAATCATCAGAGAGACTCCAAATCAGCGTTGCCAACGCATTACAATTGTACGGTTTTTGCTACAGTTTAGAGGTCGTGGTACAATACGGTACATTTGAAAATGTTTTGGTACAATCCAAATTTTAACGTCGCGAACGACGTTATTGTCGAAATTGGTTCCAAAGATCTGTGCGAAATTATCAAGAAGCAGAAATTCTCGATAATAATAGTTGACAAAAAGTACAGACTTGAGTAACAAAAAGAGCCTGGTTATAGTAGTGTTCGTCATCTTGATCTGAATGCTGTTGACCAAGAATACCGTTTTCCTGTAAGAGACTCATTCTTGAGACTTATACAAGCTCAGCAATTTACAGCCGAAGATATTTAACGGGCCATAACTAAACTACTTTTCAAGATTGGAGCTCCAAAGGCAAACCTAATAGGATTTGCCTCAGACAATGCGTCGGTATGATGGGGGAGCAAGGTGGTGTGTGCAAGCGAAGCTACCAGAAGACTGCCCAACTTTATTTGTACTTGGTCGTCCATACCATTCATGCTAGTGCTGCCGGCAAACAGCTGCCAAAGAAGTTGAAGATTTTTGTCAGTATGATATACGGCTATATTTGCGCAGCTAAAAAAAAAAAAAAAAAACGTCTAGAGAGATTTTTAGAATTGCAAAATTTTATGGAATTGAAAGAACATCAAATTTTTGAGACATATAGCGACCCGATGGTTGTTGGACAAGCCGTTGTAGCTCGATATTTTGGAGCAGTGGGATTGCTGACTTTATTCTCCTGCGCGGAAAGTCTTAAGAGGCCAACAAGCCGGGGAAGCCACTGCCATACTGAAAAATCTGCTGTCACCGGTTTTCAAAGCTTACTTTGCCTTCTGGCGTATATTTTAAAGTATATCGAAGACCTAAACCAGCCAATTTCATGCAGAAGACCCCAGATTTCATCTTGTCTATAATCGTTTTTTTCTGAAGTAAGTACAAGACAATAGCATCCCACTCTTCGTTTACCTAGTTATACCAAAGAAAGTGATACCCGCCTCAAAACCCACATGACACCAAACTACTACGTCGATGTTCAAGGACGTGGAATGTGGGGGCCGACTGGAAGTGATTTTTACAAAAGAAAAGTATCTCTATTTGCTGCATTTGAGTTTAAAAAAGAGTGTAGGAAATTTTTGATCGTTTCTTTGTGATGACATGAGAAAGCGCTTTTTCAGCTCCAAGTATTCATCCGTAAGAAACTTCGATAGGCTTCATCCACGCTATGCTATGGGAGTAGAGTGTAATTCAGCCAAACCTGGCACCACTTCTGGCTCAGTTTTCCGGATTCATCGAGTGACAATGACCTGGAAGATATCGTCCAAGAGAGGAAGAGATTACCCTTTTGTTCTGAGCTTGGTACTTCGATTGACTCAGATCCAGCCGTGTTTTGGACTCGGGTTTACAGGCAAAAGAAGTTAATGGGTCAAATTGTTTTGCTCTCTGCTCGGGGTGTTCACTTTAAACCTACTTGTTCTCCTACGTCCTTCAGCAGCTACTGATCGAAACTTTCTCAGCTGTCAATCTGAACAAAACCAGCATTAGAAATCGTCTCGGTTTTACCACCTTGAACGGGCTTCTCAGTGCAGCGAATCGTCTCGAAGAATTGGATACCACCCTGAAAATGGTTCTGCATCCAAAGTGGAAAAACTGTGGAAGGGGATATGAAAAAGCTGGGCTACAAGAAGAAACAGCAGAAAAAATGACAAACTGGCACAAATGTTCCTCTTTTTTTTAATGTTACAGTTTTATTACCTTTGTACAGTTTAACCTGATTTCTTGTGCAATATATTCAAAATACTTCTGTTAAATTAAGTTAGTTCTGATTAGTAGAAATCGTCCAAAAACTTGTAGGATTACCAGTGAATTAATGACCAGATGACCAGTGAATTAACGCGTAACTCGCCAGTGGGTAGCCTAGTTTGTGGACCCATGGGAAAATCTGTGGTGTTAGCCACTTTCATGGCGTGATTGCTGATATGTTTTTTTTTTTGTAGCTTCTGGGCTCATTACTTATCATATAGGTGGATTATAAGTTCTTGACACTACGTTAGTGGCCTTCTTACTTTATCGATTATTCGCCTTAATACCCAAATTTTGAAAGAAAGGATTAACCGCAACAATCAGCTTCGAGAACGCTTTCAGAAAATTTTACAAAAACCTTCTTCTAAAATGCTTTTAGCGGTTTGGGACTCTGCTATTTTGTTAAGCTGAGAAAGTCTATATGGAAGCATTCTTCATAGTTCAAGCTATGAGGTTTGCTACTGCCTTGGGTTTATTTTTCTTGCCCTAGAACTTTTTCTCAGTTTTCAGCGAAATCAGTTAAACATAACATCCAAATTTTCAACCTACTGTTCAGATGGTACAAATTAATCTCTCTTGTGGTACAACTTTGGTGGGGAAAAGCTGGGGTACAGTTTATCTCAAAGCGTTGGCAACGCTGCTCCAAATCAAATTTCTCTTTTCCAGCACCAAGAGCCAAGCAGTTACCTGTATCGATGTTCATCTTTTGGCAAACACAATAAAAGGGAATAAGTTGACATAATAGCAGCAAAATTGCGGAATAAAGCAGAAATAGACTAGAATGAGCAGACTCTAAGTGGGTCTGAATCAGAGCTGAATCATCAGACAGACTCCGAAGGATAGCTCCTCTTTTCCAGCCACATTGGCCAACCAGTTACCCGTATGAATGCCCATCTTTTGGCAATTACTATAAAAGAGAACAAATTAAGGGAAAATAGCAGCAGAATTGCTGAATAAAACAAGAATTGGAGCAGAATAAGTAGACTCCGAGTGATCCTGAATCAGAGCTGAACCATCAGACTCAAGATGATAATTTCTCTTTTCAGTCCCAATGGCAAGCAGTTAGCCATATCAATCTTCATCTTCAGGCAACCACTATATAAAAGGAAACAAATCAAGAGGTAACAGAAGCAGAGTTGCCAAATTAAAAAGATAGAGCAGAATAAGCAGACTCCTTGAGAGTCTGAATCAGAACTGAATCATCACACAAACTCCGAACGAAAATTTCTCTTTCAAGTCCCAATGGCTAAGAAGTTACCCGTATCAATGTCCATCTTTCAGCAAACACTATAAGAAGTATTGGGAACATACTCGGGATCACTCCGCTCGGAGTGATTCCGAGCGGATCTTAGTCAGAGCCAGATCATTTCTGAACAAGAAGCTTAACCTTTTTAGCCTCAATAAAGATTCAGTCAAAACAAAAGAAATGTGAGTAACAAATCAGCAAAAAGAAAATCAGCTAAAAACATATGGTACTAAACAGGTTAAGAAAGTGTAGCTTTCCTAGTCCAGTTGTCTTTCGGAATCAACAAAATTTCAATGTCAGAATTGTAGCGGACGACAGATTGTTAATGCTGGAATTCTTACAGACGAAAAAGCGATGTCAAATTTAATTCATTAATTTTGTTTATTTATTTTCACGGTTCAACGTGGCAGCACTGGCGGAAACGTGATACTGTCCAAAAACTTTATAATTGGAACCAATCAAAAGGAAATTTTGGAAAATCAAGGTTTTGATGTCCTTGGTATTTTAAAATTCTGATGACCATTGTTGTTTTGTAGAATGCTTTATTTATATTTAAAAAAAAAGTAAAAAAAAGCGAATAGACTTACAGAAAATTTTTTTCGACTTCGGCAATACTGATATAATATAACAGTTAATTTGACATCTATCAGATCCGGATCAGGATCAGGAGACTCAATATTTTATCTACTTGGAACATGACAAACTAAATTTAATAGAGGCTCTGATCAACCCTGATCATGTTGTTAAAACCAAAGTAAAAAAATAAAATAAAACCCTAAAAATGTTGTTCACTGTCGTCTTTTCGTAAAAAAAAAAAAAAGAAGAATAACTTACAGAGATCATTCTCTGAGTTTGGTGTCAAATTCTGTTGAATTGTCAATAACGTCAAAATAAGGATGGCCAATCCATGCTTCGGCTGCTCTATCATCTAGCATTTGTGCAGCTGGCAAGGATTCACTACGAGCCAAATGGTCCTAAACAATACAAACTATGTTTATCCTATATATCTATATATATATAGTATATATATATATATATATATATATATATATATATATATATAGTCTATCTCATATATATATATATATATATATATATATATATATATATATATATATATATATATATATATATATATATATTATATATATATATATATATATATAGCATAGTATATTAAAGTAGACAATATGCAAACAACGATCAGTTGTAACAAGATGATAAAAATGGAATTGAAACAAATCAAAAAATTAAATAAATAAAAAAGGGAAAAAATGTTATCTGCCATCTACAGTCACTTTTCAGAAATAGGTTAAACAGCAAAATAGGCATAATAACAGAGAAAAATTGAAAAGCTCAACCAAAATATCGAGATACTTCTTGAAAAAATCTTGATCGTCTTTTCATGTATCTGTAGCTAAATTATGCAATTCAAAAACTTGTTTGATGTCGCAGTTGCCAAACACAGGCTCCATAGAATGGGCAATCAGTTTTAAGACTCCCTACGTTTCAACATCCTTAAAATGTTTATAAAACGTTTCTAATAAATACCGAAAATCTTCAATTCTGTATTTTTCAAAGTCAATCGTTATAATTTGACGAAACATCGTTATTTGACGACATTGGCAAAATAGTTTTTTTGTGTTTAATTCTAATTCTGCAATCCCAAGCACGTGTTTGATTTCACGATTGCCAGATACAGGCTTCAATAATTGAGAAACATGTTTTTAGATTCCCTACGTTTTTAACATTCTTAAAATGTCCTTAATAAATACGGAAAATCTTCAATTCTGTATTTTTCCAAAACACATTCGTCATAATTCGACGAAACATCTTGCTTTGACAACATTGCCAAAATATTTCTGTAAACGGTAATTTTGGTCCCCAGTGTTTTAATGTTTATTTTTATACATAAAATAAAATTTTATTACGCCGCCACACTTAATACATTTTTCCAAAAATGTTATCTAATGTGTTTCTCAAAGGGAGGATCAACACGACAATAAAAGATAGAAGGACAAAACTTTGATTGATCTAAATAGAATCAATATGTTGAATATATTCAGTTGTTATATCGAACACATCGGACTTATCATATCAAAATTATAGAAATTTAATATATTTGAAATTATAATGGCAAACACCGAATATACCAACTATATCAATATATCGAATAAACGTATTGATACATTGACTATCTGATCTCCCACCGAAAAAAACAGTTTAGCGAAAAAAACTCGCAAAAAAATTAATTAATGTCTGATATACAATATCTGAAGATTTAATTATAGATTGTTTTTTTTTTTTTAAGATACAATCGGGAATTCCTCCTCAGTTGAGGGGATGCAAACAAGAACATATTCAGCCTCTTCAAACTCTTCAATTATAAGGTTCCCCGAACTACGGCTGTTTTCAAATCAAACAGGTAAATGGACAAATTAGACTGAGAAAATACGTGCAAATATAGCTTATATAAAATAGGAGCTATAGCTTCTGGATGTTTTCTACATGTTACTATTCCGCCGGCTTTACTGAAAACAGTATATGTTTTGTAAATTTCTGACTTCTCTGGTTTTACAATAGAAGATAAAAATAAAATTATAACAAATACAGAAATGTAATAAATGCATAAAAATATATGTATAATTAAAAACATAAAAAGAAGATTATAAATTTAAATAATAAATAAATATAATACAAAAAGAGTAAAATTAAGATAGTAGTGGCCAAGGGACGTACCCATAGACGTTTTCTTAGCCGAACAATCCCCTCCCAACGAAATGTCGAGATTTTTATGGCTTTTCCTATAGCTTCTAATATTTTCCAAATAATTCCCTTATTATTGACACTGTCATGCACAATTAACACACTTGATAGGGCAGCACTTCAAAAACGTTAGGGTAAACCCCAGATATTTTTCTGAATTTATTTAGCCAAATATGCTGTTAGTTTAGTTATTTCAAAGTAACATGGTCCAAATTCGATGCCAAACTAAACAAAAACACATGAAAAAAATGGACATTTATTATTGTCAAAAGTTTCATACCCCACCTCTTAAAGTACCAAGGACAGTGAAAATAAAATACGGCGAAGCTGGTTTAAGTGGAAAACTTATACAACTACATATAGTTTAAGAACTTTAAATTACCAATTATGTGAATTAAATTACGTTCAATTACCAAGGACAGTGAAAATAAAATCTGACTGTTTGAATTTCTCAATTCAAAACTTATACAACAACATATAGTTTTAAAAAAAATATAAATTACCAATCATTGCCAATTAAATTACTTTTAATTACCAAGGACAGTGAAAATAAAATCTGACCTTTTGAATTTGTTAAGTCGAAACCTTATACAACAACATATAACTTAAGAACTTTAAATTACCCATTTTTTGCCAATTAAATTGGTTTAAATTACAAAGGACAGTGAAAATAAAAGCATGATCGTCTGAATTGATTACATGGAAACTTATACAATTACATATATTTAAGAACTATAAATTACCAATTATTAAAACAATTTCAACTACTTTAAATTACCAAGGACAGTGAAGATAAAATATGATTGTTTGAATTGATTAGGTCGAAACTTATATTAACTACAAATATTTTAAGAACTTTAAATTGCCAATTCAATTACTTTAAATTACCAAAGACAGCGAAAATAAAATACGATTATTTGAATTGGTTAAGTGGAAACCATGAATATTTTAAAAAATAAAAACAAGTCGGGATCTCAATTTATAATGAAAAGACTTCTTATGGAGTTATACAGTTTTTCGTAGTAGTGGTGGCAGATTAAAAAAAAAGAAGAAACAAATGAAAAATAATCGTTTTTTTTTTTTTTTTTAATGGCTCCAAACAGCTTAAGAAGATGTAGCTTCCCTTTGAAGGAGCAGCTGTCTAGAGACTAAAGTATTACTAATGTTTGAATTTTGACGGACGAAAAGTGTTTTCAAATTAAAGTAAATAGATTTGCTAATACATTTTAACGGTTCAACGTGTCAACACTGACTAACGATAACGCGGTACTACCTTAAATTTTATCATAATTTTAAAAACAGCCAAAAACTTAAAAAATCACCGATTTCAGGGATGAGTGAGCCTAAAATGGGTCTAGGAATGTATTTATTTTGGTGTCCTTGGTACTTTGATAATCTTCTTTGGGGTCCAAGTATTGGACCCCAAAATTCAACTGATCACTTTAAGAAAAATATTGGCAAACTAGATCTATGAAGACAATTAAGGACTGGACCCCAGACACAGCGAGAGTGAACTGACACACACAAAAAAAATCAAGTCCCTCAAAATTTAGCACTAGTTACAAAACTGAGGTGCAAATGCGGGACAAACACAGGATAACGACAGGTCAAACAAATTTGAGTAAGAAAAATTTACTCCTTCAAGATAAGCAGATAGCAACTGTCTTGTCCCACTATTGTAGCTTCCATAACTTCGTGATTTTACCTGCCCAAAGAGAATATGAATTCACCTTTCGTGTAAAAAAAATACGGATGTAATACAATAAAACTTAATAAGATAATTAAGAATATTACAAATAAAACGACAATAATAGTAATTTATTTATTTATTAATTATTATACGTTTTAAAAAAAAGCTACATGGTGAAAATTCCGTTTGTAGCTGATTCAGGAATGGTAATTATTATTTTGATTAATCTAAATAGTAAAATGTTATTTAGAAGCCACATTTACAGGAATTTTTAAAGAGAGTCTGAAACTGTATTTCGAGGGGGGGGGGGAATTTTTCCACGGGGCGGGGGGTCCAAAAAACTGTAAAAAAACGCATCATAAATGTGTTTATATTCATTTTTGTTACATTTTTACAAGTCGGACAAACATTTCTGGGGGGGGGGGGGGGGGGGGGGGGTGGGGGGGGGTAAATCCCTTAACTCCCTCTGGATATGGTCTTGCTGAAACCCATCAAAAATGGGGTCGTATCGGAAAAAAATACATTATCAGAATCGCCATAGTCAAAAACCTACACAGGATAAATACAGCCCCCCCCCCCCTACATCTTGAACAAAAAGAAAGATCACTTTTCTGAATGTGTGTCACTTATGTGTTCTCTTTTTTCTTCACTCCTTTAGGGAAATACTGCTGCTGCTACAAATTTAGGAAAATATTACGAGTCAGTTTATTGAACCAATATTGCAGATATATTAGCTGCGAAACAATAATTTGTGTTCGTTTCAAGTTTCCTCTTCGCTCTTTATTTCCATCAGCAAAACTTTTTTTTTTAATTAATTAGTCTTAGATGTAAGATCTCAGCATTTCGATGAAGCAAAAAAAGAATATAATAAAAAACATATATACATATATATATATATATATATATATATATATATATATATATATATATATATATATATATATATATATATATATATATATATATATATATATATATATATAATATATATATATATATATATATATATATAATATATGTCCCACCAAACTTTGGGCAAACGCGTTCTGGTAATTATTCCGGTTTTGAAATACCACATATGACTTGTATGCCAGACAGTGATGCTATGCAAACGAAAACAAAAAGATAAGTCCATGTAACTATTAATTATCTCTATATTTAATATAAATAATATATATTATTTACTTCTCAATATATGTATAATTTAATTATATCTTTTTCAGATTTATCATTATTTAGAAGAGATCTTCACGCCTAGCTTTTTAAAAGACAGATCACTCCCACTTTATTTCTTGGTAACAATGGAGACGAAATAAAAAATAGAGGATAACATCAAAAATTCTTCTTGCATGAATTTCTTACTAATTAAATCATGGAAGCACACTTATTAAACAAATCAGCAAGGTTTTCAGAACCTAAAATAGAGACCAATTTAAATTAAATTAAAATAGATTAAAATAGTTTAAAATTAAAATAATTAAAATAGAGACCAATTTACATGCAAGTTTAAGAAGAATAGTCGGGCTACAATTCTTGAAAATGTGTGGGAGTGGGGGTAGTGAGTCCTAATCTTTTTTTATTAACACACCAGAAAAGTATTTAAAATATATGAGGAGGGGGCTTTCTTAATAAAAAAAAAATACCCCAAGAAGCGATTTACTATAATCTAGGGGGGAGGTTAATTGCCCCCCTCCAATTGGCACCTCTGAGTATTGTACTGTAAATCTCTGTACCAAGAGAGAGAATTGTGCCGGGGGAAAAAAAAAACAAAAAAAAAAAAAAAAACAAAAAAAAAAAAAAAAAAAAAAAAAAAAAAAAAAAAAAAAAAAAAAAAAAAAAAAAAAAAAAAAAAAAAAAAAAAAAAAAAAAAAAAAACAAAAAAAAAAAAAAAAAAAAAAAAAAAAAAAAAAAAACAAAAAAAAAAAAAAAAAAAAAAAAAAAAAAAAAAAAAAAAAAAAAAAAAAAAAAAAAAAAAAAAAAAAAAAAAAAAATATTTGGTAAAACCGACTGATTAGCTAACAGTGTTCTATTCAATTTTTTTTCTCAATTTTGTGCTTCAGTCGTAACTATTCCTTGTTACGGAGAAGTACGAATAAGAAAAACATAACATTTTCAGATTATAAAACGGAATAAGCTCAATTATTGCAGAAGTAATGGCGAAACTTGGAACAAATCTGTACAGTCTATCTTAAGGAACATAAAAACACCAAACAAAAATAGATACAAGAACATAAAATATGCTGTGATTACAATTGTTCAATTTCAAATTTTTAGCTTTTCTTATTCGTCACAATCGGTCATTCATCTCAAAATTTGTCGAGAACAAATATTAACGACGGGCAAGAACGTAAAGGGAGTAGAGAGGGGGGGGGGCTAATTGCTTCCCTCAAATTCCAAGTAAAATTACTTGTTTTTTGCTGACTTATTGACTTATTAAACTAACTTTATTAATTACCTACTAATTAATCTTTATTTCGTTAGATATGCTGGATTTACTAGGGGGAACGCTAAAGGAATAAACGAAATAGGCGACAGGAGAGGACCATGACCTTCCCCTGCTATTCGAGGAGCGAGCGAAATTTTAACAGGAAATTTGACTACTTTAGGCAGCGTGAAGCAAAAATGTAGGTGGATTACGGGTTAGAGCCCTTCAGGTCGAATGACCTTCACAAAAAAAAGAAGAAGAAGGAAAATACAATAGAAAACGATCCGAAACTGCCCAGCGTTCCCCGGGAATCCTGACAATCATTTATTATTTTTTTCGATACCACATCTCAAAATTTTTTAATCTCCCTGATATCATTATACCATCAACTACCCCTTCCCCTCCTCTAACAAACAGCTCCTCAGGCCCTTTGAACCTTCTGCTACAGCTTACTGTTTTCCTACCACAGAAGTAATTAAAAAAAAAGAATATAGCTCCTGAATAAAACAAAAACCTATTGCATATAAACAGACATGATAAGACGCCAATCGGGATGGGGAAGGAGGTAACCCCCCCCCCCTCTCAAGACTCCCTCCACTCCTAGACTTTAAAAAATATCCTTTAGCCATTTGTATTGAAAAATACCATTTTTGGTATTTCCATTGGGAAGAAAAATCCCCTTCCCCCATTTTAGATTTTGAAAAAAATAGATTTTGCCACCCCCTTCCCCGCCATATTTTTCATGGATAGGTTTTATCTCCTCAAACAGCCAAGAAAATTAAACTGAAAACAATTTTTCCTCCTAGATCCATCTTGGCTCTGTTCACACTTAAGACTGCGATTTTCTAAGATTTTTCTTTTGTTTGTTTCAAAATTAAAAAGTTTCAAGGAAAATACCATATTTTCGCCAGTGTTGCCACGTTGACAGAGGCAGTTTTAGGGGAGGAAAAAAAGGGGAAACTTACCCGGGCGCAGAATTTTAGGGGCTTAAAATTAGAAAAACTACGCTTTCTCAAGTTGCCTGTTGCCACAAACTTTTAACGTTTCGACCACGTTTCTTCTCTTTAAAATTTGGAGGTCCGCTACTAACAGTAGCTGAATAACTGCACAGTCTTTTTCCTTAGAAATTGAATTTCCGATTTTTCTTAGTTTTTGAAGATATATATAGTTCTTTAGACTTCTATGTAAACAATTCAAACACTCATATTTCATTTTTAGGGCCCTTTATAGTTGGACCAGGGCCCTGTCAAGAATTTTGGTTCAGGAAGGTTTTTTTTCGGGGGAGGAGCAGGGTGTGCAAAAAAACTTTAAAAAACGCATAAAATTTTTTTTCGTTTGCATTTTTGATATTTTTCTTTACTACGAGTCGGACTAACATTTCGCGGGGGGGGGGGGGGGGTCAGACCCCCTGACTTTAAATATTAACTTTAAACATATAATCGTTCTCTTGATGATCCAAAACATTTTCTTGATGAAGTGAAAAGTCAATGAGTAAGTAGACAGAAAAGTAAAAAAAAAATTATATTAAAATGATACTAACAGGAACTGGTGAACCAGGCATGCTGGCTGACCAAGAAACGACACATCAAACAGAATTAAAATAACCTCACTGGAAAGCAAGGGCGTATCCAGGATATTTGTTCAGGTAGTGGGTCTATTGTTTTCGGGGGGTTTCAGAAACAAAACATTAAAAAATACATCAAATTTTTTTATATGCATTTTTGTTACCTTTTTTACGAGTCGGACAAAAATTGCGGGAGGGGGAATGAAACCCAGTAACCCCTCCCCCTGGATACAGCCTTGTTGGAAGGTTTACCTTCACAAATAATAGCAACATAAAATGTAAGATATCCCCTCGAATTCTTCCACCCACCCAAACCAATTACTAAAAGGAGAGACGAGGGAAAAAGAGAATATAAGCAAGTGAAAAGAGACATAAATAAAGGCCTATTCGCAATTAGATTTTATTGGTAGCGAGAATCAGCTGGTATTAATGTGAGCGAATCAGAATTTTTCAATGTTTTTTTTTAACAAATCAGAAAATTCTACAAAAAAAAAACTGATTGGCTCAATTTAGTGCTGGCTAAATTTCGGTATTAGTAGAATCTCATAGTGAATTGGCCTTAAGAGATTTTTTTCGTTTTGTTAGCTGACGTAACATTAGTAAAACTGCAGTAATACCACAGGGCTTGCCCCATAGGGACCATGGGACTTGTTAATTGCGGGTGTAGAAGGTCCAGGAAACGTTGCCAAAACATGCAGCATCTATTTTTACTTCGCCCCGAAGTTCTGATTTCTTTTAAATCCTTTCCGATTTCCTTTTTTGCTAAACCCGATTCCATGAAAAAGTCAAGTACAGCACTTCTTTTCCCCATTCAATGGCCTTTGTGAACTTTGACGTAAAGAGCGAAAGATTGAACATGGGTATTCCCCCTTAACATACGGATTAATTTCTGTCAGTTTGATGTCGGCCTTTACTTTCATTTGAGAAAACTTGTTTTGCTTTTTTATTTAGTGACTGTTCGTTTTTTATAGTATACCCAGGGTTAGCCTAAATGCAAGCATGACTACAAGTCTCACAAAACTGACTAAAGGAGATCCTTTGTTAGCAAGACTGCACTTCTGAATGGAGCACCAGGAAGTGCAAGCTCTTTAAATGGTGTATCAAATTCAATCTCGCTGTTTGTCATTTTTGCCACCTAGAATTAATCAAATTGAAATGAGAAATCCGAACCATACTAGTAATATTTCTAATAAATGCATTTAAAGAAAATAGATATTGCCATTATTTTTTTCCCCATATAAAACACAACTTTATTACTGGTTACAGTTGATTCTTTTGACCAATATGTCAAAAGTGGTCTCAGTGTGAGAACACTGTGGCACAGTGGGCATGAAAGTGTCAATAGATCAGCATTTCTGCGCATTCAATTGTCATCCAAGCGACAGTAACAAACCATGCGGCATGCAATTTATAGAAAATCACAGTAACATTATTAGCCTAGGTACTAAAAAAAAATCTTTCACCTGGGGGGTGGGTACACTCCCGCCCCTTATTTCTCAATTTTTACAATGTCAACAATAGAAAGAAAATTCTAAAGAAAAAAAATTCGTCGTCGATATAAATAACAGGTTAAAATTTATCATCAGTTAGAAACCCAAGATTCTGCCCCTCTCCATCTTATAAAAAGTAAAAATCCATCGATATGATTACCTCCGGATTACCTCCGGATCGAAAGGATTACCTCCGGTACTGCCTTTTTTGCATCTCTGATCATCTCTCTAGTGAACCTCCTTGCCTCGTACTTAATAATTTACATGAAAGTGTCAAGTCAGTACCCCTTGATCTAGAGAACTACAATATATCGCCTTAAGTTTAAAATAGACCTAGCTTTCTGCTGCCAAAGTCTCGGACTTCAATTAATAACAATGTTCGAGTTAGGTCCAACCATAAGGACATTATGTGTACAATCTCAAGGATAAACTATCTGAACGTAGTCTGGGGCTAAGCTAAACTTAAATATTGCGTCATCAAGAGGATTTTTCAGTCATTTGGTTGAAATCCAGGCAAAATTTGTACAATGTAACAATAAATTTAGACAGCCAAATTGGGATCATCCCAAGCGTCTGTTTTCGAATGAAGAAGAAGACCCCTCTTCTCAGACGGAGTACAAGCTTTCAGTACCTGGCCGAAGCCTTAACCCGTAAACTAATCTGACAGACCAGAATTAGCACTAATGATCATAAACTTTTATGTAGTTTCTATATTGAACTCAGTTAAGCTTGCTAAATGTGTAGCGCAGTATGGTAAACTTCTCTATATATGTTTACCGACAACACGCTGTGCTTGATCATTATTATCGTTTTTTTTCGAAAAGTGTTTTTTGAAAGCTAGGGGGGGGGGGTATTTTTTATGGAAGTGCGAAAAAAGGTATTGCTAAAAGTCTAGGGAGAGGGGACAACTGAACATTTTGTTTCTATAGACCTTGTTGAAGGACATACTTTCAATGTCAATTTCTACCTTTAAAAGAAAAGGACGCGTCTAATTGTGTAACTACTGGAAGAAGATGGTCATCATCTCACCAACCAAGGATTTGTTTTCGATTTGTCCAATGAAAATACAAAGAAGAAAAAATTCAAAATCTAGGGGGGGGGGGGGTGTTTATTTTACGAAAGTGCAAAAAATTAGGCATTGTTTCAAAATCTGCGGGGTGGGGGGGGGAGAATATATGCATTTTCCTTCTATCATAGGCCTTATCGAAGGATGCAGCTTATGTATTAATTTTTAACCTTTAAAGAAAAGGAAGTGTCAAATTGTGCATCAACTGGAAAAAAAAGATTTTATTAAACCATCTTACCTCAAGCGTATAAAAAGCCTCAGCGCCTTTTGCCGCTGTCACCCATATGGATAATATGATTGTATCGAGTGTCTCTCAATCCAACAGGATTCATTCCATTTTTGGCCATTATATATTCCCAGTCTTTCTTTGGCACAACTAAAAAAACATGCAAATTCGTAATAAACCGCAATCATACTAAAAATATACGCTGTCATAATGTTTTGATAAAATAAAAGATTTATAACATAGAGGCTTTGAATAGATTGGGATGGAGGAGGATCGCGCCTAGCTGTGTTGACCTCAGGTGGCTTGGTGCTGCGGTGAGTTGCTAGTAGTAGTAAAGAGTTATTTTTCAAAAAAGGACTGATTTACAAAAAACACGCTAATTACCCATAAATAATTTGTTAAGCTTAAGACTACTGACTAAAGGACAAAGTGATTACAAAATTAGCTGAATTTAATACACTTTAAATCTTCTACACCTAATACAAAATACAACTACTCTATTGAATAATAAACCTTCAGAGCAAATCATTTAAAATCCAATTTTTTCTTGACAATCCTGTGTTGTCAAGTAATTGAAAGAGTGTCTAAAATGCAACCTGACTTTGAGAATTCTTAAAGAGCCAAAGAGGATGGAAAATCCTTATACATGCGAGTGCAAGTAGTTCATTCCAAAGTTTAAACTGTTTTTAGTAGTTCAGCACGGAAAATATGTTTAAGTATATTTTATACATGGATTCCGTTAAAAAAGCCTTTATGACAGGTAGTTGACCCATCACCAACTGTTCACAAACTGTTTGATATGTTAGCACATAAATCCAGGAAACTTAGAGAATAGGACGTTAACTGCGCTTTCAGGTGTTTCAATTGCAAATAAGAGAATTTGGAGAACTTTTGATTAAATATTAGAAGTAAATATTAAAACCATAAGACCTTGTCCTAGACCTAATGGAAAGTCCTTATACATGCGAGTTCAAGTAGTCCATTTCAAGCTAGATTTTTTAAACTTTTAAATTTTTCTTGACAATTCTGTGTAGTCAACTAATTGAAAGAGTATCTAAAATGCAAATGACTTTGAGAATTCTTATACACCCAAAGACGACGGATTCAATGGCGGTTTCTAGATAATATATTCAAAAGAACCCTCTTGGGAGAATGTTCAAAAGATCATATACGGAAAAAGAGACCTAAGTGATGACAGGAGTCAAATATGTCTCTGAAGCATGGGCGCTTCGAAAAGCGGATGAAGATTTGCTAGATGTTTTCCAGAGAAATTGCTTAAGGATTGTTCTGGGTACCCGGCTGAGACCTTGTCCTATTAATAAGACCTTGTCCTAGATCTAATGGAAAATCCTTATACATGCGAGTGCAAGTAGTTCATTCCAAAGCTAGATTTGTATATGCTTACCTGGACACATAATATTTACAAGTCTCAGCTATGGTATTATAATCTCGGGGACCACCCGACTGTTGAATTGCTATATAAAATTCCGAGTTAGTGCACAGAGCGATGTTATAACTTTGTGTTCAGACTTTGGATCATAATCTGTATAATTGTTACTGGAGTGCCTGAATAGAACAGGACCTACCTGGTAAGTTAAATTAGACTTACCAGAAGGAAATGAGAGAGCAACGCCATTTCGTTAATTTCCTTTACCAAAAGTGAGCATTTTCGTTTGACAAAACTAAGAGGCAATCTGAATAGACCGAAAATTAGTTTTATAAAATGTATAAAATGTAAATTAGTTTTATAAAATGTACACCAAGTGTTCACTTGAAAATGAAAAAGAGGAAAACAGAATGGAGCATCAGCGACTCCCTCGTTTTCCTTTGACAAAAGCTCAGAATTATAAAATAATATTTTGTTGCTTCGTCGTTTTCGTTTAACAGAATTTACCAATATTATTCGCTTGACGAAAATAAAAAGCGAAGGAAATACAGCCTAGGCGGCTACGTCATTTTATCTGAAGATAAAAATTCCTCAAAATTTTTCGCTTGACGACAATGAAAGGCAAACAGAATATAACGTAGGCGACTTCGCGGTTTTGTTTTACGACAAAAAATCTTCAATATTTTACGCTTGATGAAAATGAAACCACTATTACGTTTTATGTTCCCTCTACAAGTTTACTACTACTACTAAGAACTGAAGTACCAAGCCGTCTGAGGGCAGCACAGCTACGCATGCTCCGCATTTATCCCAATCAATTCAAAGCCTCCGTCTTTACACCTTCCCAGGAAGTTCCCATTTCCCTTTAATTTTTCTTTAAAATCCTCCCACCCAACAATGGAAGATCTGCTTTCCGCTTAGCCCTAGGCGGTTGGTCGAAAAGGACAATCTTTGGCAAAGTGTCATCCTTCATCTGCAGAACGTGCCCTAGTCACCTCAACCTTTCTCTCATTATGGCCCTAGAAAGAGGGATTGAACCACACTTTTTCGCGCAACCTACTATTTGAAATACGGTCAGTCAGTCGAAGGCAAACGCAAGTACGCAACGTCAGTACGCTGCTTAAATTGAAGGTAAACATAATTACCTCCAATTTCCTTTCAGAATTGTATTTTTTTCCCATTTGCTATTTTCTTCAACTAAAATTTCGATTGACAATAACAAAAGGCCAACAGAATTGAATTTTTTTTTAAATTCCTTTAGACCAAAATGATCGCATGATTCCACCTGAAACGGGGTTTAACATGCCTAATATTCTGCTAGAGGCTTGAAGTGATTGCGATTGAACCGAGGAGTAACATACATACATATACGTTACTGCAAAACATACATACGTTTCTGCATAAACAAATCCATGCAATTTGAAAGGAAATCTGCCCCAAGAAAGGAGTGGACAGTGGCTGCCTCCGCCCCAAGATTGACCACCGACTCGTATTGAGTTTCATGTCATCTTTGCAGTTTTTTTTCTTTTTTTCATGCATATAGGCTAAATTCTTCGTAAAGAATTCAAACCCTTACGATCAAGCTCCTAATACCGTCTCCCTAATGCCGTCTTTCGTTTGACGAAATTTATCCACATTTCTCGTTTGACTAAACGAGAGGCAAACAGCTCCCTTTTCATAATGATATTTTTCCACCTAATGATTTTTGTCTGAAGAAATATTTTTCGCTTGTTAAAATGGTAAGCAAACAGAACAGGGCTTACAGGTTGAAGTGTTTTCAGTACATTAAATTTAACACGTGTCCTTTCAGCATTATACTTTATAAAATTTCCCTTGACATTTTTTTGCTTGGCCCAAACGACAGGCGGATCAAACAAAACCAAAATGACTGAATTATTTTCGGTGGCCAAAATTTAAGAAAAATGATTTTGCTAGACAACAACAGAAGGGGAATAGTTATTTTTTAGAACTATAGTACGAAATTTTTCTTTTTCGTTGTTTTTGTTTGACAGACAGTTCAACGTTTTGGTACTTTCCCATTATATGGGCCTTTCTAAAAAGTCAAATTTGGTTAATGCTAATGAAATAAATTAGGATGAATATATAACAGTTTATAAACAAATTTGGGCTATATATTTGCACATTAGGGTGGGGGGGGGGGTAAAGCATTGCATATATTAAATACGTAACTTAACCTAGGTACCTTTTCCCCCTCTAAACCCCCAAAAAACAACAGTTTAAAACATCGTATACGCAATGAAAACCACGCTATGTATTCCATTACTCTATAGCGGTGTCTTGAATTAACCCGTCATAAACAGGTTTTTCGTGACTGGTTTCCTTGTAAAGGCCCATATAATGGGAAAATACAAACAATTTTAAATTGAAAAAAAACAAGAGGCAAAAAAAAAACAGCTTAAACCATCGCATCATTTTCGTTCGAGCAATTTTACCAAATATTTTTTCTGCTCCGCAAACATGAAACTATCACTAAAAACTCATTGCAACACCTCTTCCTTCACCAAAACTTCCTCCACCAAAAACTCGTAGCAGCGTTGCTAGAAGACAACGCTGCTACGCACGCTCTTCCTCCACCCAAATCTAATTAGAGCTTTCTTCTTAACACCACCCTAGGAAGCTTCAATTTCCTATAAATCCCTTCTTACGGTCTCTTTCTCACCAGTTTACGTCCCTTCGTCGGTTTCGCTTGGCCATATTTACAACAAATATTTTCTCAACTAAAACAAAAGGCATACCTTATCCTATCTTTGCACTATGTCGTTTTCGTTTGACGAAATAAAGTATAATTGTTCACTTCCTTATAGGCTAAGGTATTTTCATTGACTAAATTTACCTTAATATCTTTCCCTTTACAAAAACGAAAATTAGACGGAAATACCTTTCATTTCTTTTCAGCTATATATTTTTGTACTTAATTGCTACAGTTCGAACAAAATTACCAAAACTATTTTTCAATAACAAAAAGAGCAGAGCTTAAGCCACTTTGTCGTTTTTATTTGACAAAATTTGCCTTCAAGTTTTATCCCTTGATAAAATTGAAAGGTAAGAATTGCAGAATTTTATTCCTTTCCTTTGACGACGTCACTCAACTCAAAATATTTCGCTCGGCAAACATGAAACAGAAACAAAATAAAGCTTACAGGCTGAAGCGTCCATTGCTCCTCTGTCGCATATAACCAAACAATTCCTTTGACAATTCTCAGCTAGGGTAAAAAAGGTGTTCTCGATCTCAATCATGGCTTTCAGAAGGTGTTCCTGAAACTGCAGCTGAACTTCATTGGTTAAATCAGCAAATTTAATTCCACCGCTAAAAACAAATAATCAAATGAATTAAAACAAAAAAAATCTATTAAATGAATTAGCTTAATTAGGCAATCTCATTAAAACATGAATAAGCAATTAGTCAAGAGATTAGTCCAATTAGAAACTAAATCATTCTTTAATGGATTTATTAAAAGTAATGCAATTAATTAATTAATAAATGAAGCACTACTTCCTTGAAAAGATACAAATTTAATTGAACTTCAACTGAAAAAAAAAAAATAACATTTAGCAAATTTAATTCCACCACTAAAAACAATCAAGAGATGTATTAAAATAAAAAAATTTATTAATTAAATGAATTAAACTAATTAACAGTCTTATTAAAAAAAATCAAAATTCATCAAATGAAAACTTAGTCCAATTAAGAAATTAAGAATTATTCATTAATGAATCAATTAAAAAATAATTCAATGAATAAATTAATCAATCAAGACTACTGAAACTACTGCTGAACTTCCTTGATAATACTGAAAACCACTAAAAATGAATTAAAATAATAAAATTAATGAAATGAATTAGACTAATTAACAGTCTCATTAAAAAAGAAAAATCAACTCATCAAGAAATTAGTCCAGTTAAGAAATTAAATTATTCATTAATGAATCAATTAAAATAATTTAATGAATAAATTAATCAATCAAGTACTACTCAAACTACAGCTGAACGTCCTTGATAAAATCATCAAAATTAACTACACCACTAAAACTGAATAATGAGATGCATTAAGATAATAAAATTAATTAAATGAATTAGACTAATTAACATTCTCATTTAAAAATGAAAAATCAACTCATCAAGAAATTAGTCTAATTAAGAAATTAAATTATTCATTAATGACTCAATTAAAAATAATTCAATGAATAAATTAATCAATCAGGTACTACTGAAACTTTTCGCTGAAATTCGAGCTTTTATTGTTTCCTCTTTCAACTAAAAATAAAACTTAATGCAATTTTTTTAAATAGACGTTTCACTTAACCCTTAACACACAAACGTACATTGTTAACCCTGTTTGCTGGTCTAGGAATCTCTAGGAGCCTCTTTTTTGAAATTATTTTGGAATAGTCATTTTTATTATTTATTTTTGAATAAATTGTTGTGTTCAACTTACGTGTCTGGATATATATTTTTTAATGAAGCATATCAAGCAAGGTCCAGTCGGGACCCCAACTGCGTTTTTTTTCTTCCTTTTTTCTTTTAAAAAAGCGAAATGTAAACAAAACAAATAAAATATTTATCGTTTCCTTATCTGGAGGAATAGGAAAATTGCCGTTAAATTGGTTGCTGCAGTTACGGCAGGACCCTAAGAAGTAACCTCTGGGGTCCTCAGTGGACTTCTTGGTATGTTAAGGGTAAAAACAATATATAATCAAATAATGCTGATTAAGAGAAAAAAAAAAAAAACCTAGTTGCATTCAGAATGGAAGCAGCATAAAAAAAAAACAATGAAAAAAAATATCAGTCTTTGGAATTAAACAGAACACTAGTCTGCGCCAACGTTACGCTTCTCAGTCTGTTACATGGCTGCATCCAAACTATCAAAATAGATACCAGAAAATGTAAGGGAGCCGCGATACTCAATTAAAATAACGCCATTTGATGGCGCTAGTTGAACTCCGATCTCTTTTGACTCTTGAATACTGAACTAGAACTCTCGATTTCCAATCAAATGAGACCCCTCTGAAGTTTATACGGGCACCCCTTCCATAAGAACCATATATGCCCCAGGGCTTCACCTACAACGCCTGCCCCCGGACTCTGGGGGGTCCTGTCGACTTCGGGGTTTTTGTATCTGATCTTTGATATTTTTAACAAAATGACTATTTCAAAGTTTTTATCAGATGCACCTGGGAAGAAAGGGGCGTAGGGGGGGGGGGCTATTCCTCTGATCAATTTTGACTCTTAAAAAGGATACTAGAACTTCCAATTTCAATCGAATTAGCCCCCACCAAAGTTTATACAAACCACTCCTTCTATATGAAGTGCCCATGGGAAAAAAATAATAACAACAATAAAACATTGGGGCCTTATGGCCTTTATTATAGGCAACGTTACAGCGTTGCCTCTGACAAACAGAACACTATTCTGCGTCAACGTTACGCTTATCGGTCTGTTACATGGGTGCATCCGAACTATCAAAATAAATACCAGCAAATTTAAGGGAACAGCGATGCTCAATTAAAATTAACGCCATTTGATCTAAACATAGGGCTAATCAGTGATATATTTATGCTCATGGGTCAGTTAATTCCATTCACCAAAAAATTAACGTGGAAAATCTACAGGGGGCTAAGGATATGAAAACATCCAGTTCTTAGGGAAAGTAGTCCCCCTCGAAGTTTTCTTACTACCAGTGTGTAACCCACTTTCAGTTGATGAGTTAAAAAAATGTTATTCTAAATAATAGGTCCTATAAAACAGACAAGAACATCGATGCAGAGCAACGGGACTGTAGAAGCCTCAGCTGAACAAAGTGGAGTATTCATATCCGCGAGGGTACAAGCACACCCCCTATTTCAATCTTTCTTTATATATAATAAAATACCAGGAGATGGGTATTTAAAAATATTTAAGTATATGTTTAAGTATATGTTAAAGGTAGTAAGTATATTTTAAGTGTATCAAGTCCTTGTTCTCCACTATCAAAATATCGGTTTTTCAAAATGGCTAACACCATCTTTCAGAAGATTTAAAAGAAAATTTTAAACTTATAAGTTTAGATATTGGACGAAGTTATACGTTTTAAAATAACCGTCTACGTCTTGGGCTTTTGTCTCCATGAAATATCTAGTCGGGACCATCTTTATATGTCTTCATAATGTACCTGATAAAAAAAAACGACAAATTCGGCAGTTTAATGTTGCGAAAGTTCATTTGTAAATAAAGTATAATTCATTCAATCATGCAAATATCTAAACATTTACAGTTTTCCACCTTTTCCAACAATTTTTGTATCATTCTCCTGTTTTCTTTTTAGCAACGGTGAGAGAGGTTGGAACTTTGGCGGGCCCGAAATGCGAGCCCTCTACCCACCAGAAATGATTGCTATGGATGTTCCTAAGGGTAGCAGTTCGTGTTCTGAAGTTAAATGATTGCGTTTTAAAGCCTTCATAAGTTCAAGCTTTTATTCTGGTTTATAATTACCGGGTCTTAACAAAAAATTATCCGATTCTATTAGTGATATTAGTATAATAGTTTAATAGTTATATCAGCCAGTCGAACCAGAAAAAATACAGAGCCTTCAAGGGGGGGGGGCAAGCTGCCCATGGCGCCCTGACTGGGGGTTTACCCACTTTGATTTGCCTTTTTTGCTTATATTTGAGACGAGAGACGGGTGTTGTAATTAATTTTACCCCGGGCACCACCAACCCTTTGAACAGCTCTGATAAGACCCTCCTTAAATGCTCCTTAAATGCAACCCTCCCTAAATGTTCGAAAAACAAGGAATGTTTAAGGTACATGTTTTTTTTCCGTTTTTTTTTTTTGCAAAATAATACATTCTGTTTGTACGTCAGATCCAGATCCCTCCGACTGGGTATTATTCCCAGGCCAGGATTTAACAATAGGCCCATAAGTTCGGGCCTAGGGACGCACAATGCCAGGGGGCACAACAAATTATCACTGAGTGATAGTTTTCTTAACAAAAACTGGACTGATGTGATTTATCGTCAAAGTACCAGGTGCAGTTTGTCGCCACGCTGCCTATTCACAGAAAACTGATTAAAAAAAAAAAAAAAAAAAAACACCGGAATTCCGTGGCCACTTATAAACTGTCAGATGTCTCCTATGAATGACAGCTCAGATTTTGGTATTACCTCTCTCTTTCATTACTTTTGGTTCATCATTTGCGTTCTGTTGAGTGCTTCCACTATCCCCGAATTTCGGGGAATTTCCCGGAAATCTCACAAAAAACGGAGGGGCAAAAAAAACGCTTAGGCCTAGAAAAGTCAAGGCTTAAAATCCGGCCCCGATTATTCCCTCGTTTAATTTAAGGAACTATGTTAACTTACAATTAAACCAGTTCTGACAGAAAATGAACTTTTATTCATTAAATAAGAGAATTCCTAAATTTGTATTGTTAAATTTATTATTCATGAAGAGTAAATAATGAATCCGAGAAGGCGCTCACTTGAATCCTGAATCCCCGTGGGACAAGTGTCATTCTGAAATATCCGCCAGTAGCCGGAAAGTTGGCACCCCCTCGCTAGTGTCATTACAGCTTAAACTGCTATAATGAATAGATATAAATAATATAATAAAAATATCGACAATCAAATTATTACCGATTTGAAGCAAATACAGCTTAAACTGCTGTAAAGATTTCAATGTATATGGCATATTCATGGATAATAAGAAGGAATGTTTAAAAAGCAAGTTATTTTAGCAAAAAATAGAAAAATTTTGTCGGCTCGTATTCCTATCCTTTTTCAATTCACTAGTAAAACTACTAGTAAATAGCTGTTCATTTTCTCCTACTCTACTAGTAAATTAGAGGATTGATAGATGTTAAAAGTAGAATAGCCAAGACCCAGGGGGTTTCTCAAAGTTGAAAAAAGTTTGGGAGAACAGGAAGATAAGTCTACGAACCAAGATTAGAATATTGGAAGCTACAGTGATGACACTGGTTATAACTGGAAGAAGATTTACTAGATGTTTTCCAGAGAAATTGCCTACGAATGGTTTTGGTTACCCCACTGATTGACCGCATCTCGAGCAGTAGGCTGAACGAAAATTGAGGTTCAATCCCACTTTTTATGGTTATAATGTGAGAAAGGTTGAGATGGCTAGGGCGCGTTCTGCAGACGAGGGATGAAAGATGGCCCTTCTAAGCCAACCGTCTAGTGCCAAACGACGAAAATCAGGCGGTCCTCGGAGGGGTGGGAGGATGTCGTAAAGAAATGTTTAAGGGAAAGAAGAATCTCCTGGGAGGGTGTAAAGAGTGGGGCTTTGAATAAATTAAGATGGAGGAGAAAGCGTCCGTGGCTGTGTTGGCCTCAGGTGGCTTGGTGCTGCAGTGAAGTGTTAGTATTAGTAGTTTAGCGGTGCTTCCATACCTACTGATCAATCACGAAATCAAGGGCTTATCCAAGATATTTTTTCAGGGAGGGATGGTAATTTTTTTTTTTTGGGGGGGGGGGGGGGGGTAGAGTAGAGTAGAATATTTTTATTTATAACACATACATAAATACATGTCACAAAACAGCGCACATGCCTGGTGGCATACTTTATACAAAAACGTGAAAAAAAAAACACTTAAAAATCTGTTTCTATGCATGTTTGTCACGTTTTTAGGAGTCAAGCAAAAATTTCAGGGGGGGTCTACCTCGGTAACCCCCTCCCCTATACACGGATGACATACATAATCTACCAAAAAACATCGACAATCAAATTATTGCCGATTTCAAGCAAACATTGGAGAATGAAACCACCCCTACTATTAAAGGGACACAAAGGTCTGATCAATAGGGAGGGGACGAAAAGGATTTTCTCTTGCAACAGAGGGGGGGGGGGGGAGGAATACGAAGTTCGACAATTTTATGTCTATAGTCTTCTTTTTGCTGTTACAGTAAGTGGCTAGAAAAGGATTCTTGATCCTTAATCCAGTAAAGCATTTTCTTAAGGGTGAGGGAAACATGAAATAATTAATTAAATAATTAAACAATTGCTAATATCATTCTGGCTATGCATAACAAAACTAAGGAAATTTTGAAGAAGAAAAGGGCAAGGTCTGCCTATTTTAATCAGAGCCGTTCAAAGAGGGGGGGAGGGGAAACCAGGACAAAATTTTTCATTTGATTGGGCTTTTTCACTTATATTTGAATCGAGAAGGGCGCTACAATTAATTTTTCCCCGGGTGTCTCACCAACCCTAGAAACGGCCCTGATTTCAATTTAGTGTTTTCCTATTTTTAGGTTTTTTTGTTGTTATTTTGTATGTATTTAATTTTTAACTCTTTAATTACTTTTGTGCACTGAAGACGGTGGACTTAAACTTCTTTTTTCACTAGCTGGAGATATCCTCGTTTTCAGTTGTTCGTAATTCGCTTCATTTTATAAGGGTGCATTTGTGCCTTAATTTCACATTCTTTTTGTGCGCAAGCTTTAATTTCCGCTGCTACATTAAATGGTCAAAACGATCTTTATTTAATGAGTAATTTTTAATAGCCTGCAAAACACACATTTTTTTTTTTTATATTTCACAACCCTGTCTTAATCAGAAAAACACAATCTCTAAAATACGAAATTAAGTATGACCAAATACGAGTGGGAAACGCTTGGAAGAATACAAATCTTTTTCTAGCAAGAGTAAAAATAGAAATAATTATCAAAACGTGACGAATCACATGGATAATTAGTGAAATGTAAAGGATACTGATTGATCAATTAAATTGTCAAGTGACAAACTGACGTTGTAAGACAAGGGCAAAAACAATTGTAAAAATTCGCTAAAATTTTGATAGTTCCTCCAAAAAGTGCGAGGCGCTGTCAAATATCATATTTGTCTTTAGTATTTAATTTCTGTGCTTTAGAACCTTTACACAGTCTTAATAGCTTTTATTTTCTAATTATTTTAATTTCAATAATTTTAATTGGTAAATAATTGTGCTGTGATAGCGAAAATTATTTTATTATTATTTTCCCCCCGCTTTCAGTTTACTGCGACAAAGTGGTAAGGGTCTAACCTCTGTGATTTTCACAAAGTGTGGACCCTAGACCGGATTGATGAACGTGACGTTACATTTTGCGAAGCTTCGTGTTACCCTTGCCTGAGGTCAAATAGGATAGCCTTTGCTTATATTTCTGCCAGAGCCTACAGTATGGGAGCAGGGTTGCCACCCGTAGCACGTGCTCAGGGTAGCTAAAAATAGCACAAAAGTCCTATTTAGCACTACTACAGTCAATTTTTGACTATAGCACCGAAAATCGCTATGTAGCATGCACATTTGGGCAATTGTAGCGCTTTAGGAACTGACCGTGGTGGCAACCCAGTGTGAGAGCTGAAGTCGAGTTTCATAAGGCCTGTTTTTTCACTCATTAATGTGCTAAGATTTTACATCTTTTGTCAGAAAACGCTTTAAAAGTGAAATCTTCGAACTAAGATCTTACATCTTTTGTCGTTTTTATGCAAACGTCTTTCATCATTCTGCTCTGATCAGCGGTCTGAGAACAATGATGAATATATCATCCAAGTTCTCTCATCATTGTTCTATATGGCAGAAAAGTGGCGGTCTTCACACTTTTTGCTAACATCAGTGAGCAGTAAGATCTTAGAACAAAGATGAGTTAGAAAACGATAATCTTTGCAGAAAGATGCAAGATCTTAGATGTAAGATCTTAGTGCTAAAAAACGGCCCTATAGTCTGTGTCAGACACGACTATTCAAACGTGTTCCACCAAGCTTCCGTTTTAGCAACCCATAGGGTTTACAAGAGAGAGTGGTACGTGGCGAATAAATAATAATTTTGTCGTGTTATTGGTGATGCTACGACAAATAAAACAAACCGCTCGAAATGAAGATTGTCTTCGGTAAAGTGCAAATGACACTCTGGCCTTTATAAGGTTCAGGGGCGTTAGCCCAACTCCTATTTGTGGTAAATTTCTATTGTTTTAAGTTTGACTCGATTACCCGTTGCTATGCCTGTTTGTTTTGCATTTGATCATTTTTTGAAAGTAATTTCTGTTCGCCTTAAGATTGAATTATCAAGTGACTAAAGTTCTGCCTTTTGTTCAATATACCTCTTTATTTTTCTTCGAAGATAAGTTTCCATTGGACCTCCCTAGTGAAAACTTGAAATCTCCTTGACACCCCCCCCCCCCTCTCCCATCAAATATACCATCAAAGCTTCAAGAAGATTTCTTTAACCGTTAATTTCTGTTTCCGAGTCATTAAGTTTTAGATTAAATATATTTATTTTCTATATAACAATACAATAATTACACAACAATCTACAAATCCACACAAAGACTCCATGGCCTGTAGGAGCCTTTAAGTATAAATGACATACGGGCTTAAAGTGAAAAACGTTATTCATGTGTGGATTAGGGACAAAAATTGGATACTCCTTTCCCCCTTCCCCTAAAAGAGAACTTAAATTTTCCTTACCCAACCTTCCCGCCCTTCGCTTCTCCAAAGTGCCTCAGAATTCCAATTCCTTCACCCGAGTCATTCCAGAATAACTGCGGACATGTTATAGTTTTAATCTAATAGACTTAACTGTTCCTCAGATATTGCAGATTCGCCACAGGACAACCTGCAAGCAGGTAACGACTTTTGATTTCGTTCAGCATCCCCCTCAATATTCCCTAAAGTTTCAGCCTTAATCCCTTAGCCGTTCCTGAGATATTGTGAATATGTCATTTTGACAACTTGCATGCGCGTAATGTCTTTTGATACAGTTCAATAGCCACTCAACATTCCCTGAACGTTTCAACTTAACATCATTAGCCGTTTCTTAGATATTGCCGATTCAATGTTTTGGTAACCTCTATCCCCGTATTGACTTATGAATTGGTTCAACATCCTCCTTAACGTTCCCTGAAAGTTTCAACTTAATATTCATTGCTATTCCTAAGACACAGCAGACACGCTATTTTTGACGATCATTTTGCAAACGGTGTCTTCTGATTTAGTTAAACATCCCCTGTACATTCCCTGCAATTTTTTAACTTAATACCTTTGCTAATTCATAAGATACAGCCGATACATAATTTTGACAACCTGAATTTCAATGATGTCTTTTGCCCCTCAACATTCCATGAAAGTTTCAAATTAAAACCCATAACTGCTCCCGCGATATTGAAGGTATATTATTTTGACAACTTGGATGTACTTAGCGTTTTTTTTTTTTTTTTTTTTTTTTTTTTTTTTTTTTTTTTTTTTTTTAAAGTTACAAGTTATACCCTTAGCCTTTTGGGACACCATGATCAAATATTCACCTTTTCTACTTGTAAACCTAAATGTAAACAATGGGATACTTTCACGATTTACGGCCCTTGTCCCATGGGCTGGGGTTTCATTAGCTGGGATAATTATCCATTCTTTCTTCCTCTAAACACACTCCTTGGAAATGTACAACAAATCAATCGGTAAATCATTTACTGATTTGTCAATCCAAAATGTTGTGTTAACAAATCAGATAGCTTAATTTCAAAAACGTCATTTAGGAAAATTTTCTATACTTGAATAGAATAAAAGGAAAAGGAAAAGTTTGAACTTAATACTCTTAGCTGTTTCTGAGATATTGCTGATAAGAGATCCGGATAAAAGAAAGAAAACTACAATCCAACGCTCACTTTCTCGGAAATCTTAGAAAACCCAATGAACTTTTCGGGTTCCGTGGCAGAGACAGATGTTCAATTATTTTGAAACTTACACCATCAGTGTGAATTTTTCTTTTTGGTTTAAATGGCACAGAAATTTCTTTTTAAAGTTCAGGACAGGCCAATCCCTAAAATGTTTAGCATACTTGTTAGGAAAACGCAAAATATCAGCTCAAGAAATCATATCTCAGCAATTTGGCCGCTTTGGGAGTTCCCTATGGTGTCACCCGCTTTAATTGACAAGCCCGGAGACGTGTCTGTGACGGTCAGCCGACGCCAAGACTGACCACATATTTTAAGCTACCGTGTCTTTTTAAACTACTGTGAATCAGCAACCATGCATATCGATTCAGATTTATTCCATTTGTTATGTATTTTCACTGAAGTCCAAAATTTTTTGCCATTAGCGAAGTTTAGGATTTTGCCATACTGTCATGCGCAAATTACCATAATTCTGGCGTAAATCCACGTCCCGGCAATAAATTGCACTTGTCGGACTATATTTCCAGTCTGAAACAGCTATTATGAATTTAAACTGGAATTTAATTGAAACGACTCGGAAAGACCTTTGCCCTTCGGGACACTGGTTCTCTACAGGGGAAATACTGGTATTGCCAATCCTTTGGCTTGGGGTAAGAGTCAACGGTGTGACTCTCCAAGCTCAGCGACTGTGAGTCTGAGGAGCTTACGGATAAACAAATCCCCACAGAACCCCTGAATTTCAGTTGCCAGGTAAGGTGAAACGCAGGGCCCTATTGCAAGTTTATGCATATAATTATAAGGCCTGGATTTAGGACTTAACTAAAATCAGTTTGATTGCATTTACCAAGGGTTTGATTAAAAGACACATGAAGAAATTGGATCAACCAGAAAAGGCGACAGAAGTAATACATCTCAAAGCGATTAGAGAATATACGCCCAAAGAGCACGGAATACTGGAGAGAAAAGAAACTAAACTATGTCTCCAAGGGAAAAACCAGCACCATCTTGCGTTAACCACCAAAACCATAAAGCTTATAATAAAATACTGTAATTCTATTGATTTATTTTTTTACCTGTACACTCTCTTTTATTTAGTTGCCTAAGTAAGGAGCAAAGTGGTCTGTCCATATTTTTTCTTTTTTTTTCTTTTCACCAAGGCACTTCGCATGGAAGGAGTTGTCATAGAAACTTCTGAGGGGGCTCAGTCAATTCGAAAGTTAGAAGTTCTTGTGTCCGTTTTAAAAGTGAAAATTTACTGGAGGGGGGGGGGGCAATCAGCCCCTTATTCCCCTAAAGACTAAATGTGTATATCTCAAGAATAGCTTAGGGTGTTAAGTTGGAATTTTCAGGAATTGCTGAGGGGAATGATCAATTGACCAAAAGGCAATATGTGCACACTACTACTCACAGTTTATATAATTATCCAGTATGATCATTCCCTATCTCACCCATTATAAAAACCCGGACCGGGGTGCGAGTGCTCCCGAGAACGTTTTTGCAGATATAAACATAAGCGGCATCAGATCTTTTCACGGGTAGACAAGTCACAATCGGAAATAAGTGGAAACCCGCTATTACGAATAATGCACTTTGTAACCATGTCTCATTGATAGACGCAAACACACTGATTCATAAGTGAAGAAATAAGTGGGAGGAGCTTTTTGTTCGCACCGAGAACGAAGACCAGAAATGATCTGCGATAAACTTACTGGATAATTCTATAAACTGTGCTACTACTACTACAACTACCTTTTCTATTTTGAATATAACTAGGATTAAGGGTATTAAAGTGAAAATTATAGGAAACAACGAGGGGATGTTGAACTAAATGCAAACACATTATGAGCATGTAGTTTGTCAAAAGGATGTATCAGCAGTATATCAGGAACGGCTTAGTGTATTAAATTGAAACTTTCAGGGTATGTTAAGTGGGATGTTGAACTAACCAAATGACAGTTTGTACATGCTACTACTAATTCTACTGTCAACTCCTTCTACTTAGGATAGGGTATTAATGAGGAACTTTCAGGAAACTTTGAGGGGGATGTCGAGTTAAATCCGAATATACTGTGCATATCCAGGTTGTCAAAAGGGCGTATCAGCAATATCCCAGGAATAAATTAAGTTATTAAGTTGAAACTTCCAGGGCATGTTAAGGGGGATGTTGAACAAACCAAAAGGCACTAGCAGTATACTACTACTACAACTGGTACTATTACTACTACCACTACTACTTCTGAAGCTATGTATATTAAGATAAAACTGTCAGGGAATGTTGAACTCAATTGAAACACGCTATGTAGATGCAGGTTATCAAAAGGGCGTAACAGCTATATCCCAGGAGCAGCTTAGAGTATTAAACTGAAATTTTCAATGCATCTCGAGTGGGATGATGAACCAACCAAAAGGTGCTATATGCGTACTACTTCAACTACATCTACAAATACTACTACTACAACTAAGGCTAAGGGTATTAAGGTGAAATTTTAAGAAAAGGTAAAGGGCGGTGTTGAATTAAATCACAACACACTACGTCTATACAGGCTGTCAAAAAGGCGTAATGGCAATATCTCAGGAACAACTTAGAGTATTAAGTTGAGACTTTCAGGGCATGTCGAGGGAGACGTTGGAATAATAAGAGCTGTGTACTACTGCTACCAGTATCATACCGCTATTACCAAGGCTAATGGTATTAAGGTGACACTTTCAGGGATTGTTGAGGGGGAATGTGGACAATCAAAATACACTATGTGCATGCAGGTTATCAAAAGGGTGCATTAGCAATATCTCAGAAATGGCTAAGAGCATTAAGTTCAAACTTTTTTTTTTTGGATTTTACTTTGAATGCAAACATTAATCAACTAGACTCAGTTAAGGGTTTTTCTACTTCTGATTGATAACTGGTGTCTGGTTTTTAATTTCTAGTGATAATTGTTTTCTACACTGGGTAAGTGGTGCCAAGGCCGTACCCAGGATTTTTTTTCAAACGGGGTTTTACTAAAAAAAAAATTCGGAGGGGGGGGATGTTTACACAAAAAAAAACTCAAAAAACGCATACAAAATTTGATTATATCCATTTTGTTACGTTTTTACGAGTCAGACAAACATTTGGGGGGGGGGGGGGTTCAAATCCCCCATCTAGGTACGGCCTTGAGTGGCGCTAGTAGTTTCAATTCCTATTACGACATTTAGGATCACCAAATACCTCTTTATTAGTTTTATACTACCCTTTTCAAAGTGGTGGTCCCTGTGCCACTTTGCCGGAGTGACTATCGTCCCACCAGAAATAGCACACTACCGCCACGCATGGTGTACGAAGCCTGATGTGTATGATTTCTTAAAGTTTGAAACCCCTGGCTTTTTACTCACACCACTCAAAAATAAACCCTACTAAAGGAAATCCAGAACCATGCATAAGCCCCCAGTTGCACAAAAGATGCAAAACAAATAATAAAGACCTACAAACCTCAAAAGTATGGTTGCCGTCTCAGGAACACGGTATACCTGGAGAAAAAATGAATGGAAAAAGTAATCCGAAATTCGGATGGATCTTAAAATATTCAAAAAATAGACAAATGCAGCTGTGATATCAAACCAAAAAAAAAAAAAAAAAATCAACACTGCAAATGGATAAAAGGAAGAACATTAATCAAAGTTAAAAAAAGAAAAAAACTTGAATGGGGACAAAAACTGCAACCATGAAAGCTAAAGGGGCAAAACTTGTCAAATTGTACTTTTCAAATAAACCTGCTGTTTCCAGGAAGTATAGAATATATTTTCGAATTTGGAATTTTCTGAATCTTTCTGATGAAACATATGAAAAGTATCAACATGGACGAAGGAATTAATTGACAAATAATGATAAAACAGGACAGTGAATTTCACATTAGATCGCAGAATTAGTAACGACTGTTTGTACCAACAATAAGAAAGTTTTGTCCCTTTTCTTGCCTTTTGTCAGGCTTCGTTTTGGGAATCAAGTATTTTTTTTTTCTATTTTGTACGTCTGCACTTGGCTTCCCTGAGCCTAAGAGCCTAAGGATCCTAAGAGCCTGAACACCATGGTTCCAAAATTTTCTGCATAAACTTTCAAAGTACAAACCTAGCCAAAACTTTTCTTTTCAAAAAAAACTAGGGTTTCCAGGAAGGATAGAATATGCTTTTAAATTATAGATTTTCTTTATTTTTGGCATGAAACATTTAAAGGTATTCAGGTGAAGAAGAACTCTAAGGCTGGGAAGAAATGTCTGAATCAAATTCCTCTGTGGAACACAAATTAACGAAATGATATTACAAAAACAAGAGGAAAAAAATAAATAAATAAACCCCCGCCAACAAAGAACAAATAAACACCACGGATAAATACTTATTCAATTTTAATTGTCAAGGTATTTTCTCTTATATCATCTATTAAAACTCTTTTTAGTTTACTTCTTAAATAAATCACAGGCATATAGGATCTAATCTTCCCTTAGATTATAGCCTACTTGTTAAAACATGAAAGGAAATATACCTGATCGACAACGGCAAAGCCAGGATTTGTGTTTGAAGAGGGAAGGGGAGTATTTTTTTTTTTTTGGGGGGGGGGGGGGGGGGGGTGGGGGAGGGGGGGGCGGGGGAGGGGTACAAAAAATTCACAAAGCGCATCCGAAATGTTTATATGCATTTTTGTTACTTTTTTCCGAGTCGGGAAAATATTTCAGGGGGTAGGGGGAAAGTTCAAACCTGGTATCCCCACCCCCTTGGATACGACCAAGCTGATTGATTTTCTTGATCTCTCATAGCATTCAGTAGCAATATTGGATTGGCACAATATTGACATTATTTGCGACATCTATTGGTAAATAATCCCGCTCTCTGGATTAATGACTAAAGACCATTCAAGACTAAGTAGACTCTACTTAGTAGAGTACATAGTTTCCCTGAGGAGCAACACATTTCGGAACAGTGGTTTTGCAAAGCAATGATATATGACGTAAGTCCTTATTCATTAATACTAATTATATTTCATATAATCATAAGATATTATTGGACTATAATTCAAGACCATTGTAGACTAAGTAGACTCTATTTAGTAGAGTAAATAATTTCCCTGAGGAGCCCCACTTATCAAAACTGTATCTTTGCAAAGCGATGGTATATGACGTGAGTCCTTATTCATTAACACTATTTATATTTCATACAATCATAAGATATTACTGGCGCTACCTTTAGACTATATACAGCGAATGATATAAGCAATTAGTTCAACCCAAACTGTTCGTTTCATATACTACATGTAAAGTGGATCAGTATAAACCAATTAAGGGAAGAAGGTGCAAATAACCAGAGAGCCTCACAAATCTTTGGACTTCATACATTTTTCACACATAATTCGTGACATTTTCTAAATAATGTATATGTCACCACAGCTGCCTTTAAAAAAATCCATTAATAGTAACGTACTAACAACAAGAAGTTGGAGGTTGCACACACACCATGAACCCCTCTGCGGACACCGGTGCATAGTTGTCACCATATAGTAGATTTCTTTTCATGTTGTCTGAAAAGACTTATGCGAGCCAGGAAAAAGCAACCTATGAAATAATCTTAAAAAGGGAAGTAGAACTTCTCGATTAGTCCATTGAATACTTGTTCTTCCAAATAAGAGTTGGAATTAGCCCACTTTGTTTTCGAAAAACAAAAAATCAGTGTTGAGTTTATACTTATATTACTAATATATTTAACGCGATTATATAAAAAAAATAGCATATACAAATTTTTCAAATAGAAGTTTATCTATCTGAGCCTTTCAAAAGCCAAAGTGATCAAAACCACTTTTCACGCTTTTTTCTACTTAGATTCAAGTCTTCCCATGGTGGTTGGCGCATAAGGCGACCACACGGTGTCACTCAACAACAAGCTCTACAACAATTTAGATAAAAGATCTTAAAGGACTGACATTGACAGTGCAGTAGCCTTATCGACATAAAGTCCAAATATCACTCTCTACTGTCCATGTCTTCAGATCCTGGGAGGGACCAGACATCACACATTATGGAGTAGACAGCCTTCACTCATCCTCACCACCAACGCCATTGACGGTTTTTAGTTCATCAAAAACATGTGGCCGTTTCGCCTTTTCCCAGACAAAGGCTTTGGCAATCCTGTCTATCCAGTAAAATCAAAGGATATGTCTTAGACAGTTATTCTCCAATCCCTAGATTCACTTTTCAAGCAGCTTAGTCAACGCCCGTGATTCGTGTTAGTATTTCAGCACAGAGATAATGGTGCTCTTAAAGAGCTACAGTTTAAATTTCAGGGACTACACTGGGTTTCTCAATACACTCCTTGACAAGTCAAGGGTGTTTCAAGGGCAAGCAAAACGTCATTGTTCCCATCAGCTTTAATGGTACTCCCAAGGCACGGGCCAGATAGGGTCCTAACGTTGTTACGCATGATTTTTGTTTTCTACGTGCAGATGGGAAGTCCAACTACTTCGGCTGTTTTTGAAATTTCAGCGATAATTGTCTGTAGATCATCTCTTCTTTGTAATAGGATGCTTTACTTCTCGACGAAATCCCTGTCCAAGAAAGTGTGGTTCTGGTTCAGTTGCATTCCACCTGCGAAGTTGCAAATTCAGGTAACGCAGTCAAGATAATAGGAAATAGTACTGAGGACAAACACCCCTATCGGACACCAGAGTTTACCCTGAGGCGATTGGAGAGGTTACTATCGTCCATTCACACAGCACATTGCTTGTCTTTATTCAATTTAACTATGAGACTGACAATCTTATCACGGAAACCACAGTTTTCTATTCACATTTTCCACACATTTTTCCACACATATTTTTCATATCTATTGAGAAGCTATCAACAGAACCCTAGCGATAATAGCGCAAAAAAAACAAAAGCCAGTTCCCCAGCAGCCGTAAACTGAGCCCTCGTTGTTCCCCCAGAGGCACACACTTGGTATATAATTATAATTAGAATGATTAAATAGTTTCAAAAATATGCCTTTAGAGAAAAATACACATGAGTAGTATATTGGTTAACAGAATACCGATGAGCAGTACATTGAGCTGCCAGTAGCAAACATGCACACCTACAAACACCATGGTCAAGAGAGGAGGTAGGATAGTGAATGCGGAACTTTGTGAGGTGCTGCACGCGGTATTCAGGTTCAGCCAGATTCCCACTACCGAGTATACAAGTTAAATTCAAGTTATGCATCCCACATAGGCAACAGGTCCACACACCTAAATCTGAAATTTTTCTTCGGGGAGGGGGGGGGGATATCGTGGCTCCATAAAATCTGATTATCCGCCTAAAGCTTTTGTCGGTTTAGTTCTTCTTCTCTGTACCCTCCGTGACGTTTTCAACCAGATCCTGAGGGATCCAACCCCCTGTACACACTCATGGATGAGGCTTTCATTTTTTCAGAGGAGATTGCCAAGATTTAGCCTTACCAAACTGAATTAAAACTGAGCCCACTATGCCAAACGCGATATCTATTGATTTTTTAGAGCATTTTCAGGGTTTTATATGGAGGGTCATGCCCAAAAGTAGCATTTTGAGGATGGATCTAGGCTGAAATTCCCCCCCCCCCTCCGAACCGTGCACCTACGTGAGATAAGGTAAGATATTTATTTTAAAAAAATCACTATCGCAAGCCCACAAAGGACCGAATTCGGACAATGTATTTGTCTGGTTTCGGACAATGTATTTGTCTGGTGTACCATACAAGGATAAGACCTTTGCTAAAGCTCTTCTATCAGCAACTCCAGGAGATTTTTTTTTTCTCATTTGATTCCATGTTCCCCATTGCCTTTCCTGTGTTTCTTAAGACAAAATCCATCAAAATGATCCATATAATGGGGAATACAATACAAGGATAAAACCTTTACTAAAGCTCTTCTATAAACAGAATCGAACGCTTGCTCATAATCTATAAAACTGAGGACTAAAGGTGTTTGATAACTCAGGCACTTCTCAATTATTAGCCTAAGAGTGAAAATTTGGTCGACACACCCTCTACCTTTTCTAAAACCACACTGTTCTTCTCTAACATCTTTGTCTACGGCACTCTCAGTCTAAAAAGTATCATATTACTAAGTAATTTGCTATCTAGAGAGACCAGACTAATGCCTCTATAATTACCACACTCACTCACTCTTACCACCTTTTTTATACAGGGGTTTAAATAAAGTTTTCCTAAAAATCGTTAGGTACTTCCCCTTTTTCAAAAATCATATTCATAATCTTCAGCAACTTATTTCTAACCTCAGAGCCACTATATTTAAGAAACTCGTTTACCACACTATCAGCACCTGGAGCCTTATTACTTTTTAATCATTTTAGTATTGTTGCTAATTCCTCCTCACAAAACAAATCTTCCTTCACATCTAAGGTATCACAAACTTTTTCATTTTCCTCTATATCTTTTCCTGCAACTCTATCTTGGTCTAGCACATTCTCAAAATGTTCTGCCCATCTCTCTTTAACTCTTTGCTTATCAATAATTGTGGCCCCGTTCCAATATTTAACTGGGACAAGTCCAGATTGACTACTCCCTCTCAATTTATTAACATGCCAGTACGATATTTTACTATTATGCCATCTAGCTGCATCCTCCAGATCCTCGGCAATTTTACCCATGGCCTCCACTTCACACCTCCTCAGTTCATATTTTAATGCTTTCTCCACTTCCTTTTCATTCCTTTTGTTTTCATACGATCTATCATTCAGATAATTCTTGTACAGCCCTTCTTCTCTCAATTAAACATAAAGCTGTTTCACTAATATTCCTAGCTGCAGTCCTAACTATCTTCCCTAAGACACCATCAGTAAATTCACAAATTGTTTTTCTAAAATTATTCCACCCATCTTCCACATTGTCAAATTTTAAACTCTCAACTTTAGTATTCGACTGTTCCTGGAAAGTTTCTCTCAAATTCTCATCCTGGAGTCTACCAACATCATAACTTCCCGGGAGGTACTCTTCCGAAATTTCAGCTTTGAATTAACCCTAGACATTACTAGATGGCAATTTTTACTTTTAATATCAATAACAGCACCCCTATATGCCGTAGTATCTTGTATTGATCCTGCCAGTCTTCGGTTTACTATAACATAATCAATAAGGTTTGCTGTCTTACCATCATGTGAATACCGTGTTAACTTATGGGCCATTTTATGGCCAAACATCATATTGATTATAACTAGATTGTTATACCTACAAAATTTGAAAAGTCTGTAGCCATTACTATTTTCTTTTCCTACAACAAATTTACCTAGGCTAGGATACCATCTATCCGTGTTTCTACCAACCTGGGCGTTAAAATCTCCTAGTAAAAAACATCATATTTCTACCTGGGACCCTGTCTATTTGCTCCTGTAACTGTAAGTAAAATTCATCTGAGTCACTAGTATCACCGCCAGTGGGTTCTACACGGGCATATACTACTATAACTGATACCCTGAATTTTTTAGTCATAAAATGAACAATTAGTATTCTATTATTAATACCTTCCCAGCCTAAACAAGACTTGGCAGCTTCTTTATTCATCATGAGCCCTAATCCCTGTCATGTACCCCATCCTTCCTGCCTGAGTAAACAAATTCTATATCAGCTATTTTCATGCTTCCTACCCCTGGGATATGAGTTTCTGAAACTTCCAATAAGTCCAGTTCGAATCGTCTGAATTCGTCAGACAAAATGTCAATACGATAGTCATTTTTTAACGTCGTAACATTCCAAGTTCTAGTTTTTATGTTCTTTAAATCATTGAAATTATTTTGGGCTCAGAAAAAGCAATGATCCGGGATACCAGAGCAGGGTGGGGATCACATATCGTCTCAAGTCTACACCCCAGCGCTTAAACCGGCTTAAAACCGGACAGAAAGAAGTCCCTGGGACATCAATATGAATGGAAGCTTTGTGCAATCCTGGGCCCATCTTGATCACAACAAGATTTTCAGCACTTGGCGATGCTCTTCTATCAACAAGAGTCGAAATCCTGCACAGTCTCAAACCTATTACCTCCGACTCATAGCAGATAAATTAGTTAGGAAGACTTTTATTTAACTGTATAGTCAATAAAAAGTTAAGAACATAAAAACTGGTCAAAAAGACAGGAGGGGGGGGGGGGCAAAAAATAAGCGAATAAACACAATAAAGAGAACGATATATATATATATATATATATATATATATATATATATATATATATATATATATATATATATATATATATATATATATATATATATATATATATATATATATATATATATATATATATATATATATATATTATATATATATATATATATATATATATATATATATATATATATATATATATATATATATATATATATATATATATATATATATATATATATATATATATATATATATATATATATATATATAATATATATATATATATATATATATATACACATATAATATATATACATATATAATACATAATTATATACATATATATATATATATATATATATATATATATATATATATATATATATATATATATATATATATATATATATATATATATATATATATATATATATATATATATATATATATATATATATATATATATAAATTGAAAGGTATACTAAAAAAGGAGAGGGGGAGGGACAAAACAAGCAAAAAGTGCAAGAACCTGGGCAGCACCATCTTATAATAGAAAAAAAAAAAGGGAGAAACTAGTGGGATATTTTATTCATTTTTTCTGTAATGAAGGAGACAATAGTTTTTTTTTTCATATCCGAAAGTAATGCAGCGAAAGAAGGACAAAATAGGGATGGGCTCAGAAATAGCTCGAGGCGGCCGTAATCTGGATGGGGAGTGACGTCTGGGGAAGATACTTGCCATCCGAGGGTTTGTAATTAATTTTTTTGCAAATTGTATGCACAGCGAAACCCTCCTCCGCTCAAGGGTTTCCAAACTAGCTTTTCTTAGGAAAGTATGGCACCTTGCCTTCTTTGAAAATTGTTCGCAGAGCTCTTATTTGGATTGATTCATTTTTTGTTCCGATTCTTCGCGAGAGATACCAGGGTGTCAAACTGAACAAGCATATTCGAGATGCGGGCGGACAAAATACGTTTAAATCCTTAAGGAATGGGAAGGGGAGACACTAAATTTACTTAGGAGCTTAAGGAGGGCGATAGTCTTACATTAGCTCTATGGATATCTTTAACAAGGATTTCCCACTTTAAATTTGAAGAATGGGTAAAGTGTCAAATCGCATTTGAAGGTACCTGGTAGCAAAAGGTTGTCAAATGAAATTTCCTTAAAATTAGCAACATAAAATTTACTCTAGATAGTTAAGAAGTTTTGGAAAAGTTTCAAAATCAAATTTGCAAATTCGCTAGTTTCTTAGAGGAAAAGACAATTTGAATACGATGCACTTCACTTTTCGCTTTAACAAATGAGCCAAAATAATAATTGGTTTCACATTACGAAATCATTATCAAGCTTCTCAGAGGAAGGAAAATATATATTGCACATTAATTGCTTCCATCTTACATGACAATAATATTGTGCAATTCTTGCAGATTACAGCTTGCACATCCAGATATGACGATGTAAAGTATTTATCGATTCAGCTCATTATTGTTACTGAATCTAAAAGTCCGCCCAGGTCAAGCCTTGAGGTAGGAAGGAGGTTGAGAACTTTTTTACTGGAGGGGAGACCTGGGGCTTCTAGAAGAAGTTTTTTTTTCACTTGCATTTTCACTTGCTTTCCCACAAATTTTCTAGGGGTTCTTTGAACTGACTTCAGGCACAAACAAGTTCTATCACGATAAAATTAAGATTGTGCCCGTAGGCGAACACAATGAGAACTTAAGACATCCCCTGAGGGTGTCGCAAGGGCGGTCTAACACAACAAGTAATATGAACAATGTCTATTTTTAAACGTCTTTTTTCAAGGATTGGTCCTCATATTTTTTCCAGTAGGAAAATAATACCCCCACCCCTCGAGTAGACACAATGTACGTATCACTCAAATCAAGACCAAACGATGATAATTTTCACTCAATCATTCTTTCATTTTAACCATGCTAGAATTTTTTCTACTAAAGGCTGGTTGGGCTGAGAAGCTTAGTTTTGTTGGTAAAATTTCCTGGTAGCAAACTGCTTTGACTCGATTTTGACTTCGAGAGAATCGAAACCCATGGTGCTAGTTTTGTTGATACACATATGTGATCCTGACTTCAACTAGGTACAACTTGCCCACCATTCAACTTGAATTTACTTATGAAGCTCATGTTTTGAAACGGGAAATTTTAGGGCTTCGACACCCTTGCCCAGGGGGATGCAGGAAAGTATGCAGCTAAAATTGTGAACTTGTGAAATTGTGAGCAATACACAAAAAAAGTATTGCCCCCCTTAAAATTTTTGAAATTAATGAAAATGCAATTAGATTACAATGAGAATAATAAAAGAAAATTAAGACTAACAAATGACTGCATGATACGATCAAACAGTATGTGGTAACGAACTGTAAGTAAGGAGGAACTCGGTCCAATTTTAAGCGAAACTCTAAAAACTGGACCCATTCAAAAGAATGGACTTTTATGCAGATTCCAAATATACAACATTCCGTAAGTTTAATGTTACCCATCCTAACCTACGAACCTGGGAAAATTTGCCTGATTTTATAAAAAGGGGGATATACCTAAAAAGGAATTTTAATGAAAATCATACCATCAATTTCAGCATTTCAGATAACCCTACTGTAGAAGCTCCTATCTATAAAAATGTGGAATTTCGAATTTTTTGTCAGAAGAAAGATGACAAATGCGGGTTTATTTGCTTTTTTTTTCCCCAGGGGTGATCATATCGAGCCAATTATCCTAGAAGATCGGGAGGGGGCTTGTTCGAACAGAAACAAAAGTTCTAGTATCCTTTTTGCGTGAACAAAAGATTGGAGGGACTAGCCCCCTTCCACACCCCATTTTCCCAAAAGACATCTGATCAAAATTTTGAGACAGCCATTTGGTTCAGCATAGTTGAAAGGTCTAATAACAAAGCTTTTGGAAATAACACGGCCGCCAGAATCCCTGGAGAATGGGCTGTAACTTGCGCAATTTGCCCATTGTTCACATATATTATTTATTATTACGAAATACATGGAATTTTCTGATGGAATTTCATGCGAGGGAAAATTTTCCTTCGAGAGTAAAATTTGTGTAAGGGAATTTTCTCGAGAAAATTTTACACGGGGAGAGGGATGGGGATTTCCTGGCATGATTTGAAAAATGATCAGAAATTAAATATAAACAAACAGTTTTTTCAACTGCAAGCAAGCAACAACATTTAAACTTAAAACGAACTGAAATTATTCCGTATATGAGAGGGGGGCTGTCCCTTCCTCAACCTTCACTCTACGCATAAGTTTTAAAGTTCTTAAAAATACAAACTCTTTTCAATTCAATGGGCATTGTGTAGTATTTAAGAAGTCTTCCTTAAAAGATTCTAACAAAAAGTTCAACTTCGGCATAGAAAGTGAAGATTGAGGAAGGGAATAATTACTCATACACGAGTAATGATCAAAGTTTTTTTTCTTTTTTTTCTTTTTTTAAGTAAAGTTTTTTTATTTCTGGAGTGCCTCAAAAGATTGGTCGAGGTACTTCCCGAAATATCTACTTGAATTACGCTACCACGGGTGATTCCACATACATAAGAGATTTATTCACTTTTTTCGAACTTTTCTGGAATCGACACAAGAACTACACAAGTTTTCCAACACGAATTTACAAATGAATTTCTCACTGAAAAAGGATCCCAAAATTTTCAGCGGGTCTCAAAAGGAATAAACCTATAGCAAAGTTTCGTCGGAATCTGAGACCAAAGCTCTGATTTTTCTAGATTTTTATAAGCAATGACCCATATGAGATAGTACTAAATTTATTATGCTCACAACATATTCAGTAGATAAACAATTTGTAACTGATAATATTATAATAATTTGTATGTAATTAAACTATCAATAGTAGCATTGACCAGATAATTTTTTTTGCGAAAACGAGTCCAACAAGTACAAGACATCTACAGTAATTCAAAAAACATTATGGGAGGAGAAAGAAGGAGAGGGCACGATGGTCCTTTCTTTTTCCCAATGTTTGGAAGTATGGATGAGAGCGTGGGTAATGTGATGCATGAGTGTGTAGTTGAACGAATTAGATATGGAATATATGCAGTGGCGTCGTTTGGGAGTGACAAGAGGGGGCAGTTGCCCCTCCAAAAAATTGGAAAAAAAGCTTTTATATAGCCCATACCCCTTAGCTCTCTGGATGTGGAACTTTTTTGCCCCCTCAATAAAAATGCTGGAGCTACGCCCCTGAGTGTATGGAAAGTGTGAGTTTGACGAGAGATGGCTGGTGAAAGTAATAAGGGATGAATGTTTTAAATGTATTAAAACAATTATGTAATATACTACAATTATAGTAAATGTATTAAAAATTAGGACGATTTCTCAGGTTGGCAATAGATCACAGAAGCAGACTTTTGCAATTTGCGTTTATCTTCGTTTGTGTTATGTAATATTTATTTTATTTTTGTAATGATAATTATTTAAAAGTGAAATTTCCTCTTTGTTTTGTATTGCCATGGCCCTAGGGCTTTTAGCGCAATAAAACTTACTTACTTAATATGCCGGGATAATTGAATTTTGCAGAAGGAGAAAAGCTGATCAATGTGTTTCCTGTTGTTGTTTTTTTTTTAGTTAATGATGCTATTATTAATAAGGCAATTAATAATTAACTATTAATTATTATTAATAGAGTTTCTATTGTGGTTTATGTTCCTTGTGGAAATGCAATTTGTAAAAAATCGAAAGCTTTAACTTTCAACGGTCAAACAGTGATATCAATTCTCGGAGGATTTTTTTAATCTAGGGGGGGGGGCAATTTTGTTCTTTTTCAATTTTTCAATAACGTACCAAAAAAGCTATTTTTCAATTATAATACAGCAAACAAGTGGGAGGAGCGAATTCTAGGGGGGAGGGCAAAAAATTATTGGGGGGTTAACGTTTACCCCAAAATTATGCCATTGAGGACAAAAACTTAAATCATTAGTTTCAGATCTCCCAATAACCCGAGCCCAAATTACGACATTACCTAGACTTTTGCTTTGGGTAAACTTGCCTAAAACCAGAACATTCTTTGGTTTCGCATGTTTTTCGCCTATAATATAAAGCCATCGAATTTTGGCAGATGAAGGCACGGTATAACATTTTCATTTATAACACATTTAGTTTTGGCCACTGCGAACTTACCTGCCAGGAAGGTTAATTGAAGTGCATGTATTGATAGATAACTTGGTATGGCATTTTCGCTAAAAAAAAAAAAAATCGAAAAGAACCCCCCCCCCCCCCCCCCCAAAGACTTTTAAAAATACCTTTTTTGAATCTATATGAAGAAATAAGATTTTAATTATCTAAAACTTCCTTTATCTAAAAAGGAAGATTGAGTTATCCTCCAGGCTAGGTTTAAAAAAAATATTTTTTTTCGAAATTCAGTATACAAAAGAGAATATACTGTATAAGAACTAAAAAATATGGTCTAAGAAAGAAAAAAAGAAGAAAACAATACAAGAACAGTGGTAAAAAATGGTACTAAATAATCATATATATATATATATATATATATATATATATATATATATATATATATATATATATATATATATATATATATATATATATATATATATACATATATATATATATATATATATATATATATATATATATATATATATATATATATATATATATATATATATATATATATATATATATATATATATATATATATATATATATATATATATATATATATATATATATATATATATATTTATACATTGACAATCTAAAATATATAATCTAGATCAGGTAATCTGAGTATAATATCCAATCTAGCAATTGACGATAACATATCATCTAGCAAGTGAGGATGACATATAATCTAGCTCACAGACCTGTATCCAGGATTTTTGCTTGGAGGAGGGGGGGAGGTCATACAAAAAAAAATTAAAAATGCATCACAACTTTGTTTATATTCAGTGTTTTACTTTTATACGAGTCAGACAAACAATTCGATGGGTTCAACCCCCCTACCACCCTCCCTTGGATACGGTCTTGCTAGCTCATTATGTATTTTCTCTAAGACACATAATCTTAGCCCAGGCTGTAAAATTTGAATATTTTGGAGTATCGGAGTATTGTTAAAAAAATAAAAATTGTAGCAGAAGTCCCAGTATCAGATTGACCAATACATATTTTAAAAAAAAGTTTTAAAGTTGTTGAATAAATAAATAAAAAATAATAAAGATTTTGGTAAATAGGTAGGTAAAAATATAATCTCAGCTCAGGCTGAACTAGAATCTGAAGAAAATTCGTTTCATTTATTCAGGACCAATTTTTTTCGAAATACTTTCATCCAGTTACTACTACAAATAAAATACGATGTCAAATAAGAGAAGACAATCCTACCTTCCATCCTAGATTCTCAAAAAAGGTACATAATCGGGTTTGACCAGTAGTCTTGCCTCCACAGGGACCTAAAAATAGGGAAAGCTCACAATTAAGCAAGGTCTTGCTCTGAGTACGTTTTCCATGTAACGTTGGTTATTCAAATGCAGGTTTTAAAATGTGGATGCACACAAAGAAAAAAACTCCAAATCAAAATAAAAAAAAACTTGAAATACTTTTCTCAAAAAGATTAGATTACAAAAAGAGTTTGAATAAAAAAAAAAACTGTGAAGCAAAATAGCTGAGAATCGACAACAAAAAGAAGCAAAAATAAATAGGAAGTGCTGACAAGAAAAAAAAACCTGTTACATTTCTAGACAATAAAAAGTAAATCCAAAAATTTAGAAGTATCTAAATTAGAATTTAGAAATATTCAAAGGAAAAATAGGAAACAACTAGAAGATGAAATAATGCTTGCATCCTACCACTACACTAACAGCAAAGGTTAAACATATCAAAGTTGAATCTAAAACTAGGCTCCCCAAGCTCCCTTTTCCTGCCAAAATTTTAGACTATCATTTTAAACTAAAACAAAGTAGAAACCACAATGTTCAATGAACAAAATCTTATAACGCGGACAAATTATCTTCAACAATGATGGCGTAGCCCCCTGGGGCTTTGAGAGGCTCAAAGCCCTCAAAGGATAGTGTCATTCTCACTTTACTGGAAATCGATGGATTGCCTGAATCCAAAGTGTTGTATTGAAAATTGTTATTCCTTATCATTTGTGGGTAAGGAAAATTGATAAAGAAATCAGAAATCAAATTTAATTTGATCAAATTAAATTAAAAAGAAATCAAATTTAGGTTTGATTTTCAGAAATCAAACCTAAATGAATTATCACAATCGTTTTATGCCAATAAACTTTACAACAAACAAATGAGGTTGCATCACCCCTAAAACCTCCAAAACGCTAGAGGTTCATTTGTTCTTTACTGGCAGCTAAATAAGAATCTTAATTTGAAAGCTTGATTTAGCAAAAAATTTTCTACATATTTAAAAAAGGGGAACTATAGACATATCAAAGTTGAATCTAAAACTAGGTTCACCAAGCTCCCTTTTCCTGCCAAAATTTTAGACTATCATTTTAAACTAAAACAAGTAGAAACCACAATGTTCAATGAACAAAATCTTATAACGCGGACAAATTATCTTCAACAATGATGGCGTTGCCCCCTGGGGCTTTCAGAGGCTCAAAGCCCCTCAAAGGATTACAACAAACAACTGAGGTTGTATCACCCCTAAAACCTCCAAAACGCTAGAGGGTCATTTGTTCTTTACTGGCAGCTAAATAAGAATCTTAATTTGAAAGCTTGATTTATCCAAAAGATTTTCTACATATTTAAAAGGGGAACTATAGACATATCAAAGTTGAATCTAAAACTAGGTTCACCCAAGCTCCCTTTTCCTGCCAAAATTTTAGACTATCATTTTAAACTAAAACAAGTAGAAACCACAATGTTCAATTAACAAAATCTTATAACGCGGACAAATTATCTTCAACAATGATGGCGTTGCCCCCTGGGCTTTCTGAGAGGCTCAAAGCCCCTCAAAGGATTACAACAAACAACTGAGGTTGTATCACCCCTAAAACCTCCAAAACGCTAGAGGGTCATTTGTTCTTTACTGGCAGCTAAATAAGAATCTTAATTTGAAAGCTTGATTTATCCAAAAGATTTTCTACATATTTAAAAGGGGAACTATAGACATATCAAAGTTGAATCTAAAACTAGGTTCCCCAAGCTCCCTTTTCCTGCCAAAATTTTAGACTATCATTTTAAACTAAAACAAGTAGAAACCACAATGTTTCATTGAACAAAATCTTATAACGCGGACAAATTATCTTCAACAATGATGGCGTTGCCCCCTGGGGCTTTGAGAGGCTCAAAGCCCCTCAAAGGATTACATTCAAACTTTACTGAAATTTGATGGATCACCCTAAAAACCTCCAAAGCTAGAGGTTCAAAATTGTTCTTTACTGGCATTAAATAAGAATCTTAATTTGAAAGCTTGATTTAGCAAAAAGATTTTCAGACATATTTAAAAGGGGAACTATAGACATATCAAAGTTAAATCTAAAACTAGGTTCACCCAAGCTCCCCAATCCTTTTCCTGCCAAAATTTAGACTTTGATTTTAAACAAAACAATTAGAAAAGAAATCAAAAACCACAATGTTCAATGAACCTATAACGCGGAATTATCTTCAACAATGGCGTTTTTATGCCAGAGGCTCAAAGCCCCTCAAAGGATTACAACAAACAAATGAGGTTGCATCACCCCTAAAACCTCCAAAACGCTAGAGGGTTCATTTGTTCTTTACTGGCAGCTAAATAAGAATCTTAATTTGAAAGCTTGATTTAGCAAAAAGATTTTCTACATATTTAAAAGGGGAACTATAGACATATCAAAGTTGAATCTAAAACTAGGTTCCCCAAGCTCCCTTTTCCTGCCAAAATTTTAGACTATCATTTTAAACTAAAACAAGTAGAAACCACAATGTTCAATGAACAAAATCTTATAACGCGGACAAATTATCTTCAACAATGATGGCGTTGCCCCCTGGGGCTTTCAGAGGCTCAAAGCCCCTCAAAGGATTACAACAAACAACTGAGGTTGTATCACCCCTAAAACCTCCAAAACGCTAGAGGGTCATTTGTTCTTCTTTACTGGCAGCTAAATAAGAATCTTAATTTGAAAGCTTGATTTATCCAAAAGATTTTCTACATATTTAAAAGGGGAACTATAGACATATCAAAGTTGAATCTAAAACTAGGTTCACCAAGCTCCCTTTTCCTGCCAAAATTTTTAGACTATCATTTTAAACTAAAACAAGTAGAAACCACAATGTTCATTGAACAAAATCTTATAACGCGGACAAATTATCTTCAACAATGATGGCGTTGCCCCCTGGGGCTTTGAGAGGCTCAAAGCCCTCAAAGGATAGTGTCATTCTCACTTTACTGAGGTTCGATATTGCCTGAATCCAAAGTGTTAGATTGAAATTGTTATTCCTTACTCATTTAAATAAGAATAAGGAAATTGATAAAGAAATCAGAAATCAAATTTCTATCAAATTAAATTAAAAGGGGAAATAGAAATTTCAGGTTTGAATTTAAGAACTAGGTTCAAACCTAAATGAATTATTCCTGCCAATCGTTTTATGCCAATAAACTTTACAACAAAAACAAGGTAGCAAACCACCCCTAAAAAATCCAAAACGCGAGGTTCATTTTATTTCAACAATGGCATGCTAAATAAGAATCTTAATTTGAAAGCTTGATTTAGCCCTCAAAGGATAGTGTTTTCTCACTTATTTGAAATTCGGGGATATAGACTGAATCAAAGTGTGAATCTAAAACTTGTTACCAAGCTCCCTTTTCCTTAAAATTTGTGGTAAGACTATCATTTTTAAACTAAAACAAGTAAATCCAAATTTAATTTGATCAAAATAAATTAAAACGCGGACAAATTATCTTTTCAACAAATGGCAAACCCCCTGGGGAATTTCAGAATCTTTTAGCCCCTCAAAGGATTACAACAAACAACTGAGGTTGTATCACCCCTAAAACCTCCAAAACGCTAGAGGTCATTTGTTCTTTACTGGCAGCTAAATAAGAATCTTAATTTGAAAGCTTGATTTATCCAAAAGATTTTCTACATATTTAAAAGGGGAACTATAGACATATCAAAGTTGAATCTAAAACTAGGTTCACCAAGCTCCCTTTTCCTGCCAAAATTTTAGACTATCATTTTAAACTAAAACAAGTAGAAACCACAATGTTCAATGAACAAAATCTTATAACGCGGACAAATTATCTTCAACAATGATGGCGTTGCCCCCTGGGGCTTTGAGAGGCTCAAAGCCCCTCAAAGGATTACAACAAACAACTGAGGTTGTATCACCCCTAAAACCTCCAAAACGCTAGAGGGTCATTTGTTCTTTACTGGCAGCTAAATAAGAATCTTAATTTGAAAGCTTGATTTATCCAAAAGATTTTCTACATATTTAAAAGGGGAACTAAAGACATATCAAAGTTGAATCTAAAACTAGGTTCACCAAGCTCCCTTTTCCTGCCAAAATTTTAGACTATCATTTTAAACTAAAACAAGTAGAAACCACAATGTTCATTGAACAAAATCTTATAACGCGGACAAATTATCTTCAACAATGATGGCGTTGCCCCCTGGGGCTTTGAGAGGCTCAAAGCCCCTCAAAGGATTAAACAAACAACTGAGGTTGTATCACCCCTAAAACCTCCAAAACGCTAGAGGGTCATTTGTTCTTTACTGGCAGCTAAATAAGAATCTTAATTTGAAAGCTTGATTTAGCCAAAAGATTTTCTACATATTTAAAAGGGGAACTATAGATAAAAAAAATTATAAATTTACTTATATAATTAAAAAAATTAATCAAGAGATGAAATTAATTATATAAAAGATAACACTTAATTATTGAAAAATTTTAGTTTTCAGTAAGGCAAAAATAACATTAGCCTTATTGGAGGTTTGAAGGGTCCCAATACCATCATTTTTTCTAGGTAGTTTATGATTGTTTCAAGTTTGATTTAATGTTCTTATCTACAGTTTGTCTTAGACTTCATTTCTTATGTATGGTAATTTCTAGACAACTTAGGTTGGAGGTCTAGCACACGATGACATTAAATGAAAATATATACAGGAGATATATCACCTATTTACTAGTTCAGTGATACTCCGTTCACTACTATTTTAATTTTGACCTGTTTTGTCTGTTAAACGCCAAATCTTTATTTTGTTGAAGTTGTGGCTTTCTGGGTATTTACATAGTGGATCTGACATGATTATTAAAGTAACTTGTGCTATTTTACGAGTTAAGCTTAGCCTATTCTATTCGAAAAAAAAATTGAAATACTCAAAAAATTTTTTTTTAATATCCTAAAAAAAATATTGAACTTAAAAATACGAAGCAGTAAAGATTTATTCCTAAGCTGGCTACATTAAAAAAGTAAGCGCGGATGTACCATTCTGAGACTAGTCTAAAAAGCATCTCTAACCACCACCCAATTGGAAAATTCCCCTATTTTTGTGTTTTTGGGAGCTTAACATGCTCAAGTAACACACCATAATTAATCTGTTATCTTTCATCCAGCCATAGATAGAATGCAGGGTGACTTGAAGAGGCCCCAAATCAAGTGGAAAACTATATTTTTTTTCAACAATATTCTCAAATACAAGGAACGTATAAAGCACAACCATACTCAAGTGATAAACCATATACGCTTTATTATTTTATTATAAATAGTATCTATTATTATATTATTTATACTTTATTTTTTTTTTCAATATGAGCGCCAAGCATCAAGTTGAAAAGTTTTGGAAATTAGGCCATTCAGGATGCTAACCCCCTCAGAGCCCCCAGGACAAAATTGTAAGTTATGCCCTGGGGATATATAAGTTTTTTTATAGAAAGCGTTGTCGTAAAAACTTCAAAAAAAGCTCATTCAATTGGAAATTGAAAGGGCTAGTGCCCTTTTTAATATTCGAAAGTGATTGAAGGGTAACTAATCCCCCTCTCACGACCACCATTTCCCCAAACACATCCAATCAAAATTTTGAGATAGCCCACCCATTTTGTTCAAAGTAGTTGAAAAATCTGGAAATTAGGTCTTTGAGGATGACAACTCCCCACAGACCTCAGGGTTGTAAGTTATGCCCTGGGGGCAAATGAGGTTTTTATAGAAAGGGTTGTTGTATAAAGTTCAAAAATGGCTCAGTCGATTGCAAATTGAAAGGGCTAGTGCCCTTTTTAACTGTAGAAAGTGATTAGAGGGCAAGTAACCCCCCTCTCACGCCCACCATTTCACCAAACACACCCAATCGAAATTTTGAGATAACCATTTTTTTCAACGTAGTTGAGAGATCTAGAAATTAGGTCTTTAAGGATAACACCCCCCCCCCCTACAGCCCTCAGGTTAAGGGTTGTAAGTTATGCCCTAGGGCCATATAAGGTTTTTACAGAAAGCGGTGTTGTAGAAACTTCAAAAAGGGCTCATTCGATTGGAATTGAGAGGGCTAGTGCTCTTTTTAATAGTCGAAGGTGATTGAAGGACAACTAACCCCCCTCTCACACCCACCATTTCCTCAAACACATCCAATCAAAGTTCTGAGATAACCATTTTGTTCAACGTAGTTTAAAGCTCTGGAAATTAGGTCTTTGAGGATGACAACCCCCCACAACCCCTTAAGGCAAGGGTTTTTAATTTATGCCCTGGGGGCATACAAGATCTTTAAAGAAAACGTTGTCATAGAAACTTCAAAAAAGGCTCATTCGAGTGGAAATTGAAAGGGCTAGTGCCCTTTTTAATAGTCGAAAGTGATTGGAGGGCAACTAAACCCCCTCTCACGCCCACCATTTTTCCCCGAACACATTTAATCAAAATTTTGAGATAATCATTTTATTCAACGTAGTTGAAAGATCCGGAAATTATGTCTTTGAGGATGACAAACCCCCAAGAGCCCCAAGAATCAAGGTTGTAAGTTATGCCCTGGGGGAATATAAGGTTTTTATTGAAAGCGTTGTCGTAGAAACTTCAAAAAGGGCTCATTCACTGGGGAATTGAGAGGGCTAGTGCCCTTATTAATAGTCAAAAGCGATCGAAGGGCGAATGCCACCCCTCACGTTCATCATTCCCCCAAACACTTCCGATCAACATTTTGATATGACCATTTTGTTGAACATAGTTGAAGGGTCCGGAAATTATATTTTTGAGTGTCACAATACCCCCCCCCCCCCCGGCCCTCAGGGCTAAGGTTGTAAGTTATGCCATGGGGCATATAAGGTTTTTTTTATAGAAAACTTCGTCGTAGAAACTTCATAAAGGGCTCATTCAATAGTTAATTGAGACGGCTAATGCCATCATTAATAGTCAAAAGCGATCGGAGGGCTAATGCCCCCCCCCACGCCCATCATTTCCCCAAAACAATTTCGATCAACATTTTGATATAGCCATTTTGTTGAACGTAGTTGAAGGGTCCGGAAATTATGTTTTGAGTATGACACCACCCCCCCCCCCCCACACAGACAGCCCTCAGGGCTGAGGTTGTAAGTTATGCCCTGGGGGCATATAATGATTTTATAGAAAGCGTTGTCGTAAAAACTTCAAAAAGGGCTCATTGGATTGGAAATTGAGACGGCTATTGTCCTTTTTAATAGTCGAAAGTAATCGGAGGGAGAATCACCTCCCTCCCATGCCCATCAATTCCCAGAACATTTCTGATCAACATTTTGATATGACCATTTTGTTCAACGTAGTTGAAAGGTGTGTAAATTATGTCTCTGAGAATGACAACCCTCCTCCCATGGCCCTCATGACAAGGGTCCTAAGTAATGCCCTTGGGTATATAAGGTTTTTATAGAAATTTTTGTCGTAGAAGCTTTAAAAAGGGCTTATTCGATCAAACACTGAGAGGACTTGTGCCTTTTTTATTAGTCGAAAGTGATCAGAGGGCAAATGCCCCCCCCCCCATGCCGGCATGCCCATCATTTCCCCAATCACTTAAATCAAAATTTTGAGATAGCCATTTTGTTCAGCGTATCAGAAAGGTCTGGAAACTACGTCTTTGAGGATAAAAGATTCTCCAAGGCCTCAGGGCAAGGGTTGTATGTTATGCCTTGGGGGCATATGTGGGTTTTTACAGAAAGCATGGTCATATAAACTTCGGAGGGGGCTCATTGGATTGGTAATCAGACGCTCTAGTGCTCTTTTTAAGAGTCAAAGTGATCGGAGGGTAGCTACCCCCCCCCCCACACACACACACACACTCACACACACACACGTTGTATTGCCCCAAAATGCATCTAATAGAAATTTTGAGGTAGCCATTGTATTCAAAATAGTTTAAATATCATTTTAGGGACAGCTTTTTGGGTTGAAACAAACCCCAGAGATTAGGGGCAAGGGTTGTAATCTATGCCCAGGGGGTATTTAAGGTCTTTATGGAGGGGGTGGTAGTTTAACTTTAGAAGAGGCTCAGTCCTTCTCCCTGAAAAAGACCATGTCAATATAGAACGAACAGAAATTAATTAAAAAAAACTTTTTCCACAAAATAAGTCTTTAAAAAAAAAGTAAAGAACTCCATTAAACAAAAAATAAACAAAAATAGAATCAAACTATCTAACAAATTCTAAATAAATAAAAATTCTTTTAATATGTTCACTTTTATAACTCTAAGAAATCAAAAATTAATTAAGATTTTAAGGAATAAATATCAGCATATGTATATTAAACTGAAAATGCACATTTTTTTTAGTAAATTCATTTGAATTTTTTTCAGTAAAGTACAAATTATATTCTGTCTTTTAGAAAGCATAGGGGTTTAGAACCCTACTCATATCAATTTCTGCTCGATTTGAGCTTGACTCTGTTGTTTATTTTCATTTCTGTTTGTTTTGGGTTTCATTTATTTATGATACTGATTTGTGGTAGTTGTATACTTGGTAGATTATTTGATTCTATTTTTTTCATTTTTGGTTCAATGGAGTTCTTTACTTTTTTTTTAAAAAACGTATTTTGTGGAATTTTTTTTTTTAATTAATTCACACTAAAGCAATATTAAAAATGTGAAACGGTTATTCGACCCAAGAAGCTTAGTTTGTTGTGAGCAACACGGTACAATAAAAACACCGAAAGAACGAACGAAAAAAATATGCTAAATCACATAATACATGCCAAATAAAGATAAAAGAGAATGTACACTAGAATACAAGAAAAGGAAAAATAAACAAAAAAATAAACACATAAACATATTCAATTTAAGTTTCACTCGTTTTAAGATTTATTTATTCATTTACATTAATATATATTGTATGTTTTGTTCGCATTGATTGTTTATTTAATTTCTGTTCGTTTTAAGTTTCATTTATGCTTTAATAGCAAAATATTTTTTTTTCGCTTTAAGCTTGATTTTCTTATTCAATCTAAGCATTACTCGCTTTAAGATCTATTTATTCATTTTATTTTTCGGAAAGTTTTTTTTTAAATTAATTTTTGTTCGTTTTTGATTGCAAAAAGTTTCAAGTTTTTATGGCATGGGGGGGGGGGTTGCTTACTGTCCGATTATTCTTGACATTAAAAAACGGATCTAGAGCTTTCAATTTAAATCGAATGAGGCTTTTTTCAAAGTCTACACGATTACCTCTTTGATAAAAAACCTTATATGAACAATAGACAGCTTGCATAACTTGTGGAGAGCGATTGACAACAATGAATGGATTGAAAAAACAGCTCGAATAAGGGGGTTTAGACCATTTCACTTGCTGACACAAAAGGATCACGACTGTTTGGAATTGACCTTAATATGATTTTGTGTGCCAAGGCAATTTTGCATCTATCACAGAGTATGTATTTTAACCTTATAATTGGATAATTATAATAGACTTACTATGTGTTCTTCCCATACAAAACTTTATTAAAGTCTTTGGGGTGGGGACGGCGTACTTGGCATAAAGAAGAAAACTTTAGCGTAGACAGTAGGAGAAGGGGAGGGTGAGGTTGGAGACTCATCCAATACGGGGCGGAACTTAACTTATCTCCTCCGTTCCCGTTTTAGGAGATTAGACAGACTCATTGGGCTGTAGAATGTTGGACCGTTTGAGTTGTGAAAGAAGTTAAAATACTCAAAAACTACTTATATTTTCAGTTATAGCAGGATTGATTTCATAGATTGTGGAATGGTGAGCCCCCTGGGCCATCATTTGGGTGAGCCTCAATTCATAATATGCAATTTTGATTAATTGTTCCGTGTTATGTGCATATATTATTCTATATATGTTATTTTGAGTTATACTTTTATCGCATTGCGTTCATTTTTAAGCCTTGAGATAAAAACTGAAACCTTAGCGTAAACAGTGGAGGGGGAAAGTCTCCCCCTCACATGCATAATTGAGCAGCCACAGAGAAAGTATACAAATGAAAATAATCTGTCTTTTGTAAATGTCTTTTTTCAAAAGACACGAACAAGATCGTCTAAAGGAACCTGAAGTGCTATCTCTGACATTTCCGTTGATTCTTTATTCCCGTTACTTTCAGATGTAAAATTTAGAATATTATAGAATGGGTTTAGTCGTCCCCTCCCTGAATAATTCACATTTGAAAAACCCACCCCTGGGAAATTCCTCCCCCCTCAAAGAAAATTTTCCTTCCTGCTGATAATTCCCCCGCGTTAAATTCCACCCAGCAGAAATTTATTTATTAATTTACATTAATATCAGCACGAAATTTATTTATTAATTTACATTATGTTTGTTTGCATTGATTGTTTATTTAATGATTGTTTGATTGTTTATATGCCCCCAGGGCATAACTTACAACGCCTACCCCGGGCCCTGGTGGGCTGTGTCGAAACCGGAGTTTTTTGTTATGAGAACTTTGAACTATTTTAAACAAAATGTCTATCTCAAAATTTGTATCTGATGCATTTAGGGCGTAGAGGAGGGGGGGCTAGTTACCCTCCAATCTCTTTTGACTCTTAAAAAAAGAACAAGAACTTTCAATTCCAATCAAATGAGCCCTCTCTAAAGTTCATACGAGCATCCCTTTCATAAGAAATAATGGGAAGGATTCGGAGAATCCTTAAATTACAACCCTTGCCCTGAAGGCTGTGGGGGAGTTGCCATCCTCAAAGACCTAATTTCCAGAACTTAAAACTACGTTTAATAAAATGGCTTTCTCAAAATTTTGATTGGATGTGTTTGGGGAAAAGGTGGCGTGAGAGGGGGGTTAGTTGCCCTTAAATCACTTTCGACTGTTAAAAAGGGCACTAGCCCTTTGAATTTTCAATCGAATGAGCCTTTTTTGAAGTTTTTACGACACCGCTTTCTATAAAAACCTTATATGCCCCCAGTGTATAACTTAAAACCCTTGCCTTGAGGGTTGTGGAGGAGTGTCCTCCTCAAAAACATATTTTCTACCTGGAAATCAACTACGCTGAACAAAATGGCTATCTTAAAATTTTGATTGGATGTGTTTGGGGGAATGATGGGCGTGGGGGGGGGGGGGCTAGTTGCCCTCCAATCACTTTCGACTATTAAAAAAGGGCACTACCCCTTTGAATTTCCAATCGAATGAGCCTTTTTTGAAGTTTCTATGACAACACCTTCTATAAAAACCTTATATGCCCCCAGGGTATAACTTAAAACCCTTGCCCTGAGGTTTGTGGGGGAGTGTCCTCCTCAAAAACATATTTTCCATCTGGAAATCAACTACGCTGAAAAAAATGGCTATCTCAAAATTTGATTAGATGTGTTTGGGGAAATGATGGGCGTGGGGGGGGCTAGTTGCCCTCCAATCACTTTCGACTATTACAAAGGCCACTAGCCCTTTGAATTTCCAATCGAATGAGCCTGTTTTGAAGTTTCTATGACAACGCCTTCTATAAAAAACCTTATATGCCCCCAGGGCATAACTTAAAACCATTGCCCTGAGGGTTGTGCGGGAGTGTCCTCCTCAAAAACATATTTTCTATCTTAAAATCATCTACGCTGAACAAAATGGCTATCTCAAAATTTTTATTGGATGTGTTTGGAGGAATGCTGGGCGTGAGGGGGGGGGGGCTAGTTGCCCTCCAATCATTTTCAACTTTTAAAAGGGGCACTAGAACTCTCGATTTCCAATCGAATGAGCCCCCTTTAAAGCTTCTACAACGACCCCTTCCATATGAAGTGCCTCTGGGAAAAAATAATAAATAATAAAACATTGGAGCCGTATGGCCTTTACTTTTTATCTGATGCATTTAGGGCGTGGAGGAGGGAGGACGGCTAGTTGCCCTCCAATCTTTTTTGACTATTAAAAAATGAACAAGAACTTTCAATTTCCAGTCAAATGAGCCCTCTCTAAAGTTTATACGAGCATCCCTTCCATAAGAAATAATAAGAAGGATTCGGAGAATCTTTAAATACAACGCTTGCCCTGAGGGCTGTGGGGGGAGTTGTCATCCTTAAAGATCTAATTTCCAGAACTTAAAACTACGTTTAATAAAATGGCTGTCTCAAAATTTGATTGGATGTGTTCGGGGAAAAGGTGGCGTGAGAGGGGGGTCAGTTGGCCTTAAATCACTTTCGACTATTAAAAAGGGCACTAGCCCCTTGAATTTCCAATCGAATGAGCCTTTTTTGAAGTTTCTACGACACCGTTTTCTATAAGAACCTTATATGCCTCCAGGGTATAACTTAAAACCCTTGCCTTGAGGGTTGTGGGGGAGTGTCCTCCTCAAAAACATATTTTCTATCGGGAAATCAACTACGCTGAACAAAATGGCTATTTCAAAATTTTGATTGGATGTGTTTGGGGGAATGATGGGCGTGGGGGGGGGATAGTTACCCTCCAATCACTTTCTACTATTACAAAGGGCACTAGCCCTTTGAATTTCCAATCGAATGAGCCTGTTTTGAAGTTTCTACGACAACGCCTTCTATAAAAACCTTATACGCCCCCAGGGCATAACTTAAAACCATTGCCCTGAGGGTTGTGGGGGAGTGTCCTCCTCAAAAACATATTTTCTAATTGAAAATCAACTAAGCTGAACAAAATGGCATTCAAAATTTTGATTGGATGTGTTTGGGGGAATGCTGGGCGTGGGGGGGGGGGGGGCTAGTGGCCCTCCAATCATTTTCAACTATTAAAAAGGGCACTATAACTCTCGATTTCCAATCGAATGAGCCCCCTTTGAAGTTTATACGACGACCCCTTCCATATGAAGTGCCTCTGGGAAAAAAATAATAAATAATAAAATACCGGAGCCGTATGGCCTTTACTTTTTATCTGATGCATTAGGGCGTGGAGGAGGGGGGGCTAGTTGCCCTCCAATCTCTTTTGACTCTTAAAAAGTGAACAAGAACTTTCAATTTCCAATCAAATGAGCCCTCTCTAAAGTTTATACAAGCATCCCTTCCATAAGAAATAATAGGAAGGATTCGGAGAATCCTTAAATTACAACCCTTGCCCTGAGGGCTGTGGCGGAGTTGTCATCCTTAAAGATCTAATTTCCAGAACTTAAAACTACGTTTAAATAAATGACTGTCACAAAATTTTGATTGGATGTGTTTGGGGAAAAGGTGGACGTGAGAGGGGGGTTATTTGCCCTCAAATCACTTTCAACTATTAAAAAGGGCACCAGCCCTTTGAATTTCCGATCGAATGAGCCTTTTCTGAAGTTTCTACGACACCGCCTTCTATAAAAACCTTATATGCCCCCAGGGTATAACTTAAAACCTTGCCTTGAGGGTTGTGGGGGAGTGTCCTCCTCAAAAACGAATTTCTATCTGAAAATCAACTACGCTGAACAAAATGGCTATCTCTAAATTTGATTGGATGTGTTTGGGGGAATCATGGGCGTGGTGGGGGGCTAGTTGCCCTCCAATCACTTTCGACTATGAAAAAGGGCACTAGCCCTTTGAATTTCTAATCGAATAAGCCTTTTTTGAAATTTCTACGACAACGCCTTCTATAAAAACCTTATATGCCCCCCCAGGGCATAACTTAAAACCCTTGCCCTGAGGGTTGTGAAGGATTGTCCTCCTCAAAAACATATTTTCTATCTGGAAATCAACTACGCTGAACAAAATGGCTATCTCAAAATTTTGATTGGATGTGTTTGGGGGAATGATGGGCGTGGGGGGGATAGTTGCCCTCCAATCACTTTCTACTATTACAAAGGGCACTGGCCCTTTGAATTTCCAATCGAATGAGCCTGTTTTGAAGTTTCTACGACAACGCCTTCTATAAAAAAACCTTATATGCCCCCAGGGCATAACTTAAAACCATTGCCCTGAGGGTTGTGGGGGAGTGTCCTCCTCAAAAACATATTTTCTAATTGAAAATCAACTAAGCTGAACAAAATGGTATTCAAAATTTTGATTGGATGTGTTTGGGGGAATGCTGGGCGTGGGGGGGGGCTAGTGGCCCTCCAATCATTTTCAACTATTAAAAAGGGCACTATAACTCTCGATTTCCAATCGAATGAGCCCCCTTTGAAGTTTATACGACGACCCCTTCCATATGAAGTGCCTCTGGGAAAAAAATAATAAACAATAAAATACCGGAGCCGTGTGGCCTTTACTTTTTATCTGATGCATTTAGGGCGTGGAGGAGGGGGGGGCTAGTCGCCCTCCAATCTCTTTTGACTCTTAAAAAGTGAACAAGAACTTTCAATTTCCAATCAAATGAGCCCTCTCTAAAGTTTATACAAGCATCCCTTCCATAAGAAATAATAGGAAGGATTCGGAGAATCCTTAAATTACAACCCTTGCCCTGAGGGCTGTGGGGGAGTTGTCATCCTTAAAGATCTAATTTCCAGAACTTAAAACTACGTTAATAAAATGACTGTCACAAAATTTTGATTGGATGTGTTTGGGGAAAAGGTGGACGTGAGAGGGGGGTTGTTTGCCCTCAAATCACTTTCAACTATTAAAAAGGGCACCAGCCCTTTGAATTTCCGATCGAATGAGCCTTTTCTGAAGTTTCTACGACACCGCCTTCTATAAAAACCTTATATGCCCCCAGGGTATAACTTAAAACCTTGCCTTGAGGGTTGTGGGGGAGTGTCCTCCTCAAAAACGAATTTTCTATCTGAAAATCAACTACGCTGAACAAAATGGCTATCTCTAAATTTTGATTGGATGTGTTTGGGGGAATCATGGGCGTGGTGGGGGGCTAGTTGCCCTCCAATCACTTTCGACTATGAAAAAGGGCACTAGCCCTTTGAATTTCTAATCGAATAAGCCTTTTTTGAAATTTCTACGACAACACCTTCTATAAAAACCTTATATGACCCCAGGGCATAACTTAAAAAACCTTGCCCTGAGGGTTGTGAAGGATTGTCCTCCTCAAAACATATTTTCTATCTGGAAATCAACTACGCTGAACAAAATGGCTATCTCAAAATTTTGATTGGATGTGTTTGGAGGAATGAGGGGCGGGGGGGGGGGGGGGGCTAGTTGCCCTCCAATCACTTTCGACTACTAAAAAGGGCACTATCCCTTTGAATTTCCAATCGAATGATTCTTTTTTGAAGTGTCTAGTACAGCGCCTTCTATGAAAACCTTATATGCCCCCAGGGCATAACTTAAAACCCTTGCCCTGAGGGTTGTGGGGGAGTGTCCTCCTAAAAAACATATTTTCTATCGGGAAATCAACTACGCTGAACAAAATGGCTATCTAAAAATTTTGATTGGATGTGTTTGGGGAAATGATGGACGTGGGGGGGGGGGCTAGTTGTCCTCCAATCACTTGACTATTAAAAAGGCTACTAGCCCTTTGAATTCCAATTTAATGAGCCTGTTTTGAAGTTTCTACGACAACACCTTCTATAAAAACCTTATATGCCCCCAGGGCATAACTTAAGACCCTTGCCCTGAGGGTTGTGGGGGAGTGTCCTCCTCAAAAATATATTTTCTATGGAAATCAACTACGTTTCAACAAAATGGCTATCTCAAAATTTTGATTGGATGTGTTTGGGGAAATGATGGGCGTGGGGGGGGGGGGGGGCTAGTTGCCCTCCAATCACTTTCGACTATTAAAAAGGGCACTAGCCCTTTGAATTTCCAATTGAATGAGCCTGTTTTGAAGTTTCTACGACAACACCTTCTATAAAAACCTTATATACTCCCCCAGGGCATAACTTAAAACCCTTGCCCTGAGGGTTGTGGGGGAGTGTCCTCCTCAAAAATATATTTTCTATCTGGAAATCAACTACGCTGAACAATAGGGTTATCTCAAAATTTTGATTGGATGTGTTTGGGGGAATGATGGGCGTGGGGGGGGGGGCTAGTTGCCCTCCAATCACGTTAAACTATGAAAAAGTGCAGTAGAACTCTCGATTTCCAAACGAATGAGCCCCCTTTGAAGTTTCTACGATAATCCCTTCAAATATGAAGTGCCTCTGGGGAAAAAAATAATAATAATTAAATAAATAAATAATAAAACATTGGAGCCGTATGGCCTTTACTATAGGCAACGCTACAGCGTTGCCTCTGATAAAAGAGATAAAGGAGATAAGATAAAGGAGAATATAGGCCTACACTAGAATACAAAAAAGGAAAAATAAACAAAGAAGGGAGAAAATTTACTGGATTAAAACTTTGGAAAGATGGTTTCTGTAAGTTATTACAAAGATAAAAGAGATAAAGGAGAATATACACTAGAATACAAAAAAAGGAAAAATAAACAAAAAGGGGAGAAGATTTACTGGATTAAAACTATGGAAAGATGGTTTCTGTAAGTTATTACTAAGATAAAAGAGATAAAGGAGATAAGATAAAGGAGAATATACACTAGAATACAAAAAAGGAAAAAAAAACAAAGAAGGAGAAGAGAAATGCTATTGGATTAAAACTTCGGAAAGATGGTTTCTGTAAGTTATTACTAAAATAGAAAATATAAAGGAGATAAGATAAAGGAGAATATACACTAGAATACAAAAAACGAAAAAAAAACAAGAACGGAGAAAATTTACTGGATTAAAATTACAGAAAGAAGATTTCATTAAGTTAAGTCTATTATTCCACATTCATAAACGAATAAACAAATTAAGCAACACTTTCACGCTGGAGAAAACCTATGAACGTTTGCGGTCGCGCGGAAGTCCACGTGACTACTTACCTATTAACTCAACTGTTTACTTAAACCTAAACTATTTAATTAAATCTATTATAAATAAACCAAAAATAAATAAACTATACCCCATATATACAAAAAAAAAGATAAATAAATAAATAACTGAATTAAAAAATAATATAGATAAATAAAAATATAAAAGAAAAATAATAATAACAAATCCAGTCTCCATCACTCTTCAATACTCAACTGCCCCTCCCCCACCGCGCCTCACCCTGCCCTCCCAACCCCACCTTAGCCCCTGCCCATCCTTACCTTCCCAACACTGCTATTGTCCAAAAATATAATGGGACTGATATACTTTCATCTTTTGAGTATTTAAGTACCAAGCTGAAAGAAAATGTTTTTTTTTCTCTTAGGTATTTTTCGCAATTTGGTCTGTCTGCTCTACTAAAGGGTGTGTTTATTGTTGTGATATTATTGCTCTTGTTGTGTTACTCTAATTGTGTTGTTGTGTAGTGGGCCGGATTTAAAATTATAATTATTATCATTATTATAATTTTGGTTTTTGCCCCCTCCCCCTCCAGCAGAACCACAGAAATCATTGAGAGACAAAATATGATAATGTTCCACAGAGCAGGTTTAGAAAAACCCCAACTTGTGGATTTACCAACCCCTCTCTCTAAAAATCTATTTATGATTTCCAAGACTTGGACCCATGGACATATGCGGCCAAAAAAAGGCATTGAGAATAACAGTATACTGGGTAAAGAGTATGTAATTCAACAGGCAAGAGGGGTAATTTTAAATAGAGAAATACATAGTCTGAAAACTTCACCTGACAAAAAAAAAATTACCTCCAGTTAGAACAAGCTTGTATACATTTTTTCCAAATTTGTTCTTATCCATGATGCAGAGAAAATCCCTGAAAAAAAAAAGTAATAAAATTTTAATTTACTACTGCTTACAAATTGATTGTTTGTCATCTTTTCTTCTCACATTTTTCAGAAGTTTTGCTAGCGCATAAAAGAAACAACAAAAATCAAACATTAAAGGACACAAAGAACATTAAATCTAGCTGCCAAGGAAAAGAAATTTCTTGACAAAAAAGAAAGAATTCCCCCAGGAAAAATAACTTTCTAAATGAGTACCATGCCATAAATAAAAAAATAATAAATACAAATAAATTAAAAAGATAAATAAAACAAGTTAATAATAATATATTATAAAAAAAATAATAACAAAATTAATATACAATTTTCGTAATACAAAAGTAATAAAATTTGTGTAATAAATTAATAAAAAAACTTAATTAACTAAAATTTGAATAATTACAAAATTAGTAATAATTACGAATTAACAATATTAATCAAAATAAATAAAAAATATATTTACAATAAATAAATAAAATTAATAATTCAAATGAACAATTTGCCTAAAAAATCAAAACTTGACATATCAATGCTATTCCATTGGCCTTTGAAAGCTGCCTCCACAGATTTACTGTGTGCATTCCAGTCAAAGTGCACAGCATATTCACAGAAACTATGCACTGAATCAGTTTTTGACACATTTTTCTTATTTAATAAAGTAAAACAACAACAAAAGAAAAGTCAACTAAAGAAATATACCAATGTTTTTCAAGTCATAAAGCACTAAATGTCTGTGATATATATATTTGTCACATTAATACAGAGGTGGTCTTAGGGGGGGGGGGTGAGGCACTTGCCTATGGCACAGAAATTTTTGAGGTGCACTTAGAGCGCACAGTTAACAGAAAGCATAAGCAAACAGACTAACAAATTTTCATTTTTCCCACATCTTCTTCACCATTCCTTTAGATTAAAAGTAAGTTTGACCGAATTTAATTAGTTTTAACGTTTTTGTGTGATATTTTGCATTCAATTTTTTTTGAAATTTGGTCTGAAAATTCTTTGGGAGACAGGGAGGGACTAATCAAGATTTTACCCCAGGTGCAAAAGAGGCCTAAACCATCACTGCATTAAGATGTCAAACTAGTCACTTAACCAAGTAAAAACTTTTTAAAGTTTAACAACTCTAGCAATAACTTTCTCCTTAAACAGTCTCCTGTAACTAGCCTAGGCATTGGGCCTAGATGGAAAAGGCTGGAAATACCTGACCTATAATAAAACCATAATCTAAGAACTAAAGTATATGGTATTTCATTCATTCTTTTCTTGATTATTCCTAATAACTTAAAAATTTCCAGTTATAATAGCATCTAAGCCTGAGATTCCCAACATGGAACACAGGCCAAAACAAATCATGTGAATAAAGTCATATTCATATGCACTTAAAAGAGCAAAAAAATGCATGATAGTATTCCAATAATGTCATGCATTGTATAAAAAGGTGTTGTATGCAGACAATATTTTTCACTAGCATAAAATATGTCTAGAGGATGACCTGAAAAAAAATTCAAGTTGGTGTACCAAATACCAATGGCCTTTTTAAGCTTCCTTTAGGTGAATACATGTAAAATTGTGAACAACAAAACTTAAACATCACATGGGGGCATCAGTATTTTGGAAATAACTGGGTGGGGTGTGGCCCTAAACTGGTTGGGAGCCATGAGCCACTGATCTAAGCCAATAGTTCAGTCACGGTACACTTTTCATGCCATTTATTACTTACTGTGACGTGGCAATTAGCATTTCCACAAGGCATATTTTCAAAGTTAGTGAAATTCTTTCATAAAAGAAGAACAAAACTAAAAGCATGAAAATTTATTGATAGGTAAAGTAGGAAAATAATCTTAGACTAGTTACCACAAAACAACTATTTGCATTAAGAAATTCCTTTTTTACTTTTGGCTACTATTAGCACAAGATTACTCCTTACTTACAATTTTTTATCAATTCCTGTTGAATATCGTCGTGCCCAAAACCAAAGGGCGTATCTGACACTTTTTACGAAAACGAGTTAATGTGCTCCAAAGAGTCATCTAGTGGGGTACTATCCAGTGGGTGCATTTGCAGGGACGTATATTAAACACACTTTTGATTTACAGCACAGGCACCTGGGCGTATCTGAAAACACTGACCAGAACCAAAGGGCATATCTGAACATACGCCCTTTGGTTGTGGTCACTTTTCGAAGAAAAGATTTAAGTTACAGATACGCCGCGAAAAACAAGGAAAACTCAAAACTAATTAGTGAAATTTTCATCAATTTTCGGAGCTTCAAGTTGTTCCACCACCACAGTCGTAAGCTAGGCCTATCATTCTTATGATTCCAGTACTTTGGACATTATAATGTTGGGGGAGAGGCCGGTTTTACTTTACTGATTATATTGCCTAGTGTTAAACAGACTGATTATGTTGATTATTGTTGACCATGGATACACAACCTTTATTTTATGAAAGATCCAAATTGGGCTGCACGAGTCTGGAGCCTGACTTATTTTTACTTTTATTAATCTTTCGCTAAGGGCAATTCCATGAAAACGTCAACCTCGGGGTCAAATTTAAAATTGTCGGAGGAAATATTTGTTTGCGTCTATCTTATTACAAATTGTCTGAGCTTTATGAATATGCAAGAATCATTTTAATGTGAAAACCGCAATTAAGTTTCTTTTTAGGTCAAAGTCGCATGTTTTATTGACATCGGAATTGGAAATTTTACGGTTATTTTAATCCGATCACCACGGGATTAAAATAACAGCGATTTTGAGTAACGTGGGCTCATATTTAAGCCGTGACATTATTTAATCGATGTCAGTTCATGATTAGCAGTTCTTAGTGGTTTTCTATATCATTCAAACCTGCCTTTCAGAAAAAATGCGACAGAAGAAAATTCTCAAGACAGAAGAAGCATTGCAGTATCTGGATGAATCTGACGAGCCAGAAGATATGTCCAACAGTGAAGGTGATGGTGACCCTTCGTTTCTGCTGTCTAGTGACTCTGAAAGTCCCAGTGAGTTGACACCAGCGCTGGTTGTGAATATTAGTACTGAGCCCCATGCGACAGTTTCAGCTAATTCTGAAGAGAATGATCCTGCAGAGGTAAATTTTATAGGTATCATTTCCTCCAATGAAAGTCTCTTGGCCACGGGTTCGACATCCAAAAGAGCACACAGAAAGGCTCAACGGGTTTCAGGCAAAGAATACGTATCTCCTGCTACTGGAAAGTTTGTGAAGGCGAAAGCGAGGTCTGAAAATCCCTGTAATCACGAAAATTGTAAGAAAGGCTTTACAGACGAGATGTTGAACGGTATGTTTGCATCGTTTTTGGAATCTCGGAAAAGAGGCAGGCAACCACGATCAGCAAAGACAGTTCATCGCTGGGTTGTGTAAACAAGCTCCTAAAGAGTGACATACTGTGTCAGATTCTTCAAGGAGATCTAACAGTCTTGTTTACAGTCTACCGTCCGAAACAAACTACTTTCCAGTTTGCAAGAAATTTTTTCTTGGGACTTTTCGGAATATCAGAACAACTTCTACGACGTTGCGTGAAATCTGAGTTTCAAGAACCAAGTACATCAATTGTGAAACCTGATCAACGAAGAAAAAAAAAAATTCCAAACGGGTCACAGCAGAACAACTTGGATTTATCCATGATCACATCAAGTCTTTTCCCGCGGTCGAGAGTCACTATTGTCGCAAGAGCACAAAAAAAACTCTATTTGGATGCGAATCTTTCATTGCGGAAATGTATGATCTGTATAAGGAAAAATGTAAGGAAGAGAAGAAAGTAGCCTTTGCATTAGAAACTTACCATCTTCAGTTCAAGAAATTCAACCTTGAGTTTCACAGGCCTAAAAAAGACCAGTGTGGACTTTGTCTTAGGTATAACCAGCTCGCAGACAAATCAGAAAAAGATGTGAAGCAGTATGAAGAACACCAGGAAAGAAAGGCCAAAGCGCGAGCTTTGAAAAACGAAATCGTTCGGAAGATTAAAGAAGAAGAGAGGGCTTTGAAAAGGCTACGTTCATTAATTCGGCTACGTTCATTTAAAGGCTACGTTCAAAAGGCTACGTTCGAAGAATTCTTCGAACTTATATACTTATATACTCTCAGCAACTCTATAAGAAAATTAAAAATAAATTTTCTTGTGAATTATTATTGCTTCTAATCAGCAGTTATACCAAACCAATCCTGCTCAACTCATCCTCAGGGCTATACTGTGGTGTTCTCCTCCCCATAGTATAGTGCAGACGGTTTGATATCATTCTATTTTCCCTTCTTGCTTTAGTTTTGTTTTTTTCTGCTTAAAGCTTTTTCCAATAGGCAATGTTTAGTAGTCCTCCAAAAAAAAAAAAATAAAATGTCCCCCCAGATCCCAAATCAAATTCCAGTGAATGTGCCATAGTGAAAGATACCCATCTTGGCTGGTCAAGCACACTTTCTCAAAGTTCAAATGATAGCTCCAATTCGGAGAATAGGACAATGATAAGTGTAGGGGCTAATGTAACCATAAATGATGATAATGGGTTTCAAGAAGTCCTCTCTAGAAGCTCTAAAAAAAGGAAAAAAATCTCCCCAATCAAAAGTATTTCCCCTCTCCCTGCCCAACATCCTCCCTCCAAAAAACTTAGGAATTTACCTTAAAATAACTCCTACTACCCCCGTCGAAATAAAAATGATCACTGCAATAAGAGTTGCAATTTTTAAATTGCTAAAATCAATGTTCTCTCTTAATATTAACCGTGACGTATCTCTGCTAATAGCTGTAGAAGATCAGAAATCAGCAGATACAATAATTAACCTAAAATCCCTTCTGAATACCCCAATTATTGCATCTAATTGGAACCCAAAACAATCACCAACAAAAATAGTAGTTTATAATGTTCCCCCAGAGATATCCACTCAGGAGTTAAAAGAAGGGCTCTCAGATAGGGCTGGAAACACAATCCCAGTTGAGGATGTTACCCAACTTGGCAAACCTAACTCTAATGGCCTAAAAAACTAGTAGATCCTTCTTATTCACACTGAAGGAAAAAATTAATATCCCAGAAAAATTATTCCTATTTGGGCAAATCAAACCACACAAGGAATACAAACCTAAGCCTATCCAGTGTCAGAAGTGTCTCAAACTGGGACACACAACAAACAAATGCAATGAAATTCTCCGAGAGTGTAGTAATTGTAAAGCTTTCCATCCTAAAGAGTTGACAACTTGCAACAACACTCAGCCTACATGCATCAATTGCAAAGGCCCACATGAATCTACAAATAAATTATTATGCCCTGCATACAAGAAAAGAGCACTAACACTCCAAATATCAACAGAGAAGGTCATCCCATACCCCTTTGCAGCAATGGAAGCAAATGCTGCCCAACAATACCAAATAAAGCCTGTAATGAAACCAACCAAAACCCCCAAGTCAAACGCCCCCAATGCATCAAGCACCCCATATAAAACACCATCTTCTAAGCCCCCTAGCTCAAATCCTTATCAGAAGGAATCACCAAGCCAACAAGCCTCCTTGTCCAGTGAGATGAGGTCAGCCTGGCCCCCCCCCTCCCAAGAAGAAACAAACCAGAAACACTACAAGGAATTAACCCCTTAACTGACAAACAGGATGCACAACCAAAAATGCAATCCCCAAATATATGCTTATTCATTCTGAACTGTAATGCAGTTCAGGCCATGAACATACATCAACTACAGAAAACAAAAATCATTGCAGAATTGGCAAAAATCTACATCCCAGATGATATGCTCATTCAAGCAAAAAAAGATCTTGCTTTACTTTTAACAAAGTTGAAACATTGATACACAGTCATATGAAGAATAAATCAACAACACAACATATATCAATACTCCAATGGAATGTAAGATCACTCACAGAAAATAAGGTAAATGAACTAATATCTTTTATGAATAATAATTCCATTAATATTGCTTGCCTCCAGGAAACTCATTTAACCCAAAATCAACAAATTAAGTCTCTGGGATATACTATCCTCAGAAAGGATAGATCTTCAGAGAGAAAAGGAGGTGGGGTAGCTTTATTAGTGAATAATAATATAAAATTTTGTGGCATCAATTTTTCAGATTTTGCAAATGATGTTGACGCAATTGGTATCAGTGTTTGGCTGAATAATTTAAAAACCTACATAATAAGCTTTTATAACCCTAATGGCCAAACTAGAGATGCCAAGGATTTTTTTAATTACATAAATAATTCTAATATGTTAAAAAATATTATTATTTGTGGAGATTTCAATGCCCACAGCCTTTTGTGGGGGAATAAACCAGCAAATAAAGCTGGTAAATTCATTGAGCATATGACTTCAAATAATAATGAATTAGCTGTTGCTACCCCTCCAAACCTGAATACATATTTCAACCCAAAAGTGGCAGATTCTCCACAATTGACCTACAAATTGTTTCATTACACTTTTTTAATAAAATTTACATAAATAAAATTGATAGTCTATGTACTGACCACTTTGCTATAGTTTGCTCCCTAAATGAACCTGCTGAAACTATATCTCATACCTCCAAATATATCAACACTAAAGCAAATTGGTCTATGTTCCAAAATAAGCTAAATGATGAAATTACAAGTTTCACCCAAATTTCATGCATTTCTAACACAACAGTTGACACACATGCTGAAGCCTTGACATCTTTACTAATAAATACAGCTAATCATGCTATCCCCAGGACAACACCTAAGAAAACTTTCCCTAAACAAATTCCTAAAGCATGGTGGACAAATGAGTGCCTAAATAAATGGAGAATAAAAAAGGCAGCTAGGACAGAACTCATAAAAAAAACCATCACCTACTACATATTTAAAAAAATTACAAGCAGAATCTAATCTTAAAAGGACTATAATAGATGCTAAATATAAATACTGGAATAATTTTGCAAATAATCTCTCCAGAGAAACACATGAGCCAATTATACACAAAGTTATAAGCCACATCTGTGGGAAAAAGACTTCCCCCAACCCACTCCTGTATGAGCTTATACATAATAATACCCATTATGACAATGATAATGAAAAAGCTAACCTATTTGCAACTCTTTTTGTTAATAAGCTAACATCAAATAATCAAAGCAAACTGTCCCCAATTCCTATGAACCCAAGTTACCAACCACGCCAGGATCCGAGTACATAACTAATCCATTCTCAATCCAGGAATTGAATAATGCAATACATCATATTAGGACCAAAACTAGCAGCAGCTATGACAATATACACCCTACATGGATAAAGAATCTCACACCTTCATACAAACAAGAACTGCTAAATCGTTATAATCACGCTTGGGCATCTTCTATGTTCCCCAATATATGGAAATGTTCGTCCCTCCTACCAATCCTAAAGAAAAATAAACCCAAAGATAACCCTGAGTCTTATAGGCCCATAATGATTACTCCTGTGCTGGGGAAAATAATGGAGAAAATGATCTATCACAGACTCCTCTGGTTTGTTGGGAAAAATAATATGATCCCTCACACTCAAACTGGATTCAGGAAACACCACTCCTCAACAGATGCTTTCATTTTGCTAACAAATGCAATAAATGAATCTTTCTCAAAAAATAATGTCCTAGTTGCATCTTTCCTAGATTTTGAAGGGGCATATGACAATGTGAACCACCAAATTCTTTTAAAAAAACTTACAAACCTTGGAGTACCCCCTAAGCTAGTATCTTTTATTAAATCCTTCATAGAAGTGCGAAGTTTCATTGTTTGTGTTGGTTCAGCCTCTTCACCCCAAAAGACAATAACCAAAGGCCTACCTCAGGGAGCAGTCCTCAGTTGTCTCCTATTTGCCCTATATCTCTGGGACATGAACCTACCCCACACGAATCTACAATATGCTGATGATCTGGTGCTATGGTCATCTGGTAACACCTTTCAGATAGCACAGTCAAATCTGCAAAAGTCACTTTTCCAGTTTGAAAAATTCTCTCAACATTCAGATTTACCCATTGCACCCAGCAAGTCAAAAATAATCCAATTTCACCAGAAGCGAAACAATGTTAATGCAAAACTAACTCTAAATAAAGCAACTATTCCAGAAGATAATCATATTAATTACCTAGGTCTCATGCTTGACCAAAAACTTAATTTCCACCTCCACATTTCAAACACAATAAAAAAATGCTATAGAAAAACAAATATACTAAAAAGACTTCTTTCCACACCCTGGGGCTGTAAGGAGAAAACCTTACTCCAGTTTTATAAATCACATATAAGACCCCATATTGACTATGGGCTCATTGTCTATGGTGCATGTGCAAAGACCCAGATGCAAAAAATTGAAACAACACAAAATGATATAATACGTGTGATATTTGGTGGTCTTAGGAAACCCACAAGCACCAAGTTTGTGCTTATGGAGAGTGGATTAACAACAATAAGGGAGAGACATAGCTTTCTCTTGACAAAACATCTTACAAAAATTGAATCAAAAAGCTCACACACACTACATAATTGGTTAAGAAATCCAGCTATGTATAGAGGCATTGCAGATGAGTATGCCAATATTCAGAAGAAGTTCCCATATCAGCAAAGTCTATTGCACCTACTTTCCCCCGATCCCCCCCCCCCATGGAATTGGTCAAGTCCCATAATAAATAATGACTTCTCAAAGTGGAATAAAGATTTAACCCCCATTGCTTTTGTCCAGAAAAAATTTGCAGAACTTAATACTATTACCTATAAAAATCACTTCCAATATATTTGTTGATGGGTCAAAAATGAATGAGAAGGTTGCAAGTGGTGTTTTCCTTCCTCACCTGAAAATTGCAATGGGCGAGAGATTATATAATAATTTATCTATAATGTCTGCTGAGTTAAATGCCATAATCATGGCATTAGAACACCTTAAGGAAAACCAACCTTTGATTGCAAATTCAAATAATATTATCATATATTCTGACTCTCTATCAAGCCTTGAGTTGCTGGCCTCAGCTCCTCAATATAAGTTGGACATTGACACTTATCATTGTCTCAGTATTATAGATAATCTTGCTTCAAGTGGCATAAAAACTTATTTTCAGTACATTCCTAGCCACTCTGGCATAAGTGGTAATCATCAGGTCGATGAAATAGCAAAAAATGCTATAAATATTGACCAGCCAAGTGGGGAGACCAATCCCAATTAGAGATATTTACCAATGGAGGCTATCAGATATTAATTTTAATAAGATTAATCCTATCTTTTCCCCCTTTCCCAATAAGAATCTTTCTAAAATTTATCATAGAATTTGTTCTGGAACAAATGGACTAAATTTCCTTGCATTCTCATATAAGTCTTCTAATTCAAGTGGTTCAATTCCCCTGTCCCCTCTTTGCAGGCATTGTAATATGAATAATGAAACAATTGACCATTGCCTATTTGAATGTAATATGCTGACGTCTGCACAACATACCTTGCTTTGTAAACTGTTAAAATGCTTCAAACACCACAAAATCTCACTATCAGCCAAGAGCCTAGCCAACTATACATGCACACAGAGCACAGAAATCGATATCTATCATCTTATATTTGAACTCCTTGAGTCAAAAGATCTACTGAAAGATATCTGACAATATCTAATAAATAAGAGATGACCAAGCCAGTAGCTCTGTAGCCCACAGAGTGAAGCAAAAAGAAAAGGGCTAAATAGTATTAACTGAATAGCCCACCTGCTGTGAATTAGAAGAAGAAGAAGATTAATTTTGATCTTCAACGCATTCTCGAAACCCTGAAAGGGCCAGGTGGTCCTATATTCTACAAGCAAAAGCTTGCTTGCTATAACTTAACCCTATACAATATGAATAGCCATGCCGGATTTTGTAATATCTGGTGTGAAACATATGGACAAAGAGGAGCAAACGAGGTTGCATCAATAGTGTTTGATGCTGTTTTGGATGACAAAGATCATTCTGACTTCTACTTTGTGTCTGACTCTTGCGGAGGACAGAATTGAAATCAATTTTTTTCTGGAATGTGCTTATGGGCAGTCCACACCTTACATCATGTCCAATTGATTACTCACATCTATCTGGAAAAGGGGCACACAGAACAAGAGGGGGATAGTATGCACAGTGCCATTGAACGAGCTTCCAGGCATACCTCTATAAATGCTCCAGTTGAATGGAAAAACATTTGCATTTTAGCGAGGCGGAACAATCCGTATACTGTGAGAATACTCGATTATTCCTTCTTCAAGGATTTCAAGAAGCTGACTGGCCAGGTCGTAAAGAACATTAAGGTGAACACTTGTGGAGAAAAAGTTAAGTGGCTTGATATCAAAGTTCTCTGTTACACAGTGGACAATACGGCTAAAATATTCTATAGCTACAATTACAGCAGGGAATACAAGGCAATTGATGTTGACAAGGTAAAACAATCAGTTGGACAGAGTGGGACAATGTTAAGCTTGATGCCAGCTTACGAGAAAAAGTTGCCAATAAGTGATGCAAAATTTAAAGACTTGCTTTCACTGTGCGAACAATGGCTAATCCATGCAGACTTCCATGCATTCTACCAAAACCTTCCCCATGGCAGAGCTGTGAAGGATGTCCTACAAGACAGTGATATTGATGATGAAAGTGACAACAGAGAGTAATGTGAATTTGTGCCTTCCTTTGATAATTTAATTGAAGCTTTATTGTAGTCTTTTTTAATATTTGAAGCAAAATTACACAAACTTATTCAAAAATCACTTGGTTGTAACTAAAGGAAATGTTTTAGAATGACCAGAACCAAAGGGTGTATCTGGTTTTTCTAGTGTTCTAAGAACTTTTGAGAGTTTTACTGTTCACCAATCAATTTCTTGTAGTGAAGAACATATAAATACATTGCGACTACATCATTAGAAAAAAAAAATCTCTTCTTAAAACAGCTTCACAAACCTTGTTTTTGCTCTCCTGTAAAATTTGTAAAATGTTAGATACGCCCTTTGGTTTTGGGCACAACAATATATAAAAATAATATAGAATATAGAAAAAATATACATAAAACCTAATAAAGTTGCTAGAGCCACCTGCCTCCTTTTCATGGTAAATTTCCGGACTTTGCTTATAAAAATGTCCCCCACCTCCATCTCTTTATCTTTTGTGCTGGTAAGAATGTGAATAAAAAATCTTGTATTTTACAAAAGAAAAATATTTTTGCAAAAAACAGGGGATCTATCAGTCCAGTACCCCTATTCAGGTTTAATTCAAATGAAGGAAGATTAGAGATTAATTCTCTACCTTCACCAACCTCCATCATCCCCCCTCTCAGACCCTTTACTATGGGGCCAAGTTGCCCTCCGATTTTTTTGGTCACTTAAAAATGGCACTAGAACTTTTAATTTCTGTTCGAATGAGCCCTCTCGTGATATTCTAGGACTACTGGATCAATCTGATGACCCTGGGAAAAACGAAAAAAAAAATGAAAAAATAGACATGCATCTGTGATCTTTCTTCTGGCAAAAAAAAATTACAAAATTGCACATTTTTGCAGATAGGAGCTGTAAACATCTTCAATAGGGTTTTCTGTCATGCTGAATCTGATGGTTTGATTTTTAATTAAGATTCTATCACTTTTAGGGGGTGTTTCCCCTATTTTTGAAAAATAAGGCAAATTTTTCAGGCTTGTAATTTTTGATGGGTTAGACTAAATTTGATGAAACTTATATATTTGAAATCAGCATAAAAATCCAATTCTTTTGATGTATCTACTGGTATCAAAATTCTGTTTTTAAGAGTTTCAGTTACTGTTGAGCTGGGTTGCTCATTACTTACAGTTTGTTACCAAGAAACTGTTTGAGAATGGAGAAAAACAGTGTCTTAACTTTTTTTCAAGTCTCACTCAAATGTAAAAAATAAAGAGGCAAACAATTTTATGATACATTTAAAAGTAAACCAAATTTTAAGAAAATTCAGTCTATATCCTGATTTTCTGCAAAAATGCCCACTTTCCAGTTTTTAAGCCATAAAATTAGGCAAAAAAAAAAAAATATTTTGTTCAAATTTTCAAATTATTTTTGAGTTTTCTAACAAGAAAAAAAAAACAAATGCTACAGACAGGTGTACAAGGAGAGCTTTCAAGTGAATACCTTCTTTACTATTCTCTATTCCCATTTTATCTTTTCCCTATAGCCAAAAATTCACAAATTTTTAACATTTAATTTTTTATCATTTTTTAATTTTATACATTTACCATAAAGTTTACACTTACCTCTCATTTGCATCAGAAATAAACATTATAGTAAATTTTTTGTTATTCTTATTATTGACTTTTGAATAAAGTAAATATACCTCTCATTTTTAAACAAGACATATTTAAACTTACCTCTCATTAACATCAGAAATAAAATTTACCCCCACCCCCTAATGTGCAAATATATACCCTGAATTGGTATATATAGGGGTGGGGGGTCAAATTCATTTCTAACAAAAATGATTATTATATTTGGAAAGAGAATAAAAACGCATTGAGTGGTATGTTTACTTTATTTGTAAGTCAATAATATGAATAACAAAAACTTTACCCCCCCCCCCAATGTGCAAATATATACCCTGAATTGGCATATATAGGGGTGGGGGTAAAATTCATTTCTAACAAAAATGATTGTTATATTTGGAAAGAGCATAAAAAATGCATCAAGTAGTATGTTTACTTTATTTGTAAATCAATAATATGAATTGCCAAAATTTACCAAATTTACAGCTAATATCAATGGATTTTGTTTTCTAAATTTAGGAAATGTATTTGCAGATCTTTGAAATTGGGATTGAGCAAAGTTGAGAAGCTGAAAACACATTTCTTGTCCTTCATTTGGGCAGATGATCTAATGCAAGGTTTCACTTTTATAACACAGAGATTTTTAAAGGTCATCACATCAAATCAAATTCATGTCTTTGACACAAATTTGATTTGACAAAACTCTGAGAACTAGGGTAAAAGTTCTTTCTAGGGTAAAAAGTTCAGGAAAAAATCCTGGGTATGGCCTTGTCCCCAGTGTAACATTTCCCCTAGAATATTCACACTCCAGAAATTCCCCTCCCCATGGAACATTCTACTCATAGAAATCCATCCCAAGAACAGCCCCCCCCCCAAAAAAAAAAATGTGCATACTTCCCAATAACAAATACTACATTTAAACAGTGGAAAATTTTCATAACTTACCGGCCTCTCCCCATGGACTGTGGGGGGTCATTTGGTAAATATTTACCAAATCATATTATTGAGTTATGACTAAAGTGAATATGCCACTCAATCATGGGTGTAGGGAGGGAGGGGCAGCTGCCCCACAACCTTCAAATTTACATTAGATATGGCTGAAAAAGCAGATGGTTGGAAAAGCAGTTGATAAAAGGCCCTCCATCACACTATCAACTGCCTCCCCCCCCCCCCCGCAAAAAAAAATCTTTGAGTAAAACCCCCTCCAAAAAAATCTTGGGTATAGCCTTGATGTCTTTAGCTGTTAAATGACAGGTAAATATTTACCAAATCATATTAATGAATAACAACTAAAGTGAATATACCACTCAATGCCTTTTTTTATGCTCTTTACAAATATAATAATCATTTTTGTCAGAAAGAATTTTAGCCCCCCACCCCTATATATACCAATTCAGGGGATATATTTGGGTAAAATATTTACCAAATCATATTATTGAGTTACAACAGGATACCACCAGATGGCTAACTTTCCAGTGTATATATATATACAAATCTTTAAATTAGCCAACTGGCCAACCAGTATTTTAAGCCTAGGAGTCCAGCTGGACAAAAGGAAAGGCTATATTAACAAAAATTCTTACTCCATCTATGTAGAATAATCCTAGTTAACACATTTTTGGGGGGAGAGCCTTTATCTTCACTTCTTTCCTTGTTTTTCTAAGAAATTTATGAATTTCTTAGAGCCTATATATTCACAGAATATTTACCCTCACCCCCCTAATATGTAAATATATACCTAGAATTCCATCATCAATCTAAATATAACATCTATTTGCATCACAAATAAACTTTACTCCCATATTAGCCATGTGGTGGATGTCCTTTTTTTTGGGAGGGGGGTTTTACACAAAAAAAACTCAAAAAAAACGCATACAAAATTTGTTTTAATCCATTTTTGTTATGTTTTAAGAGTCAAACAAAACATTCGGGGGGAAGGGGTTCAAACCCCTGAACCCCCCCCCCCCCCCCACCAAAGTACTCTTACACTGAAAGTAGGCCTAAATAGGCCTACCCAATACAGTCATATACATTCTACAGTTCACTGCAACCTAAAGAATTATTTTCGCAAATATCTCACTTTTTTTAATACTTCCTTACCACCAGGACGTGCTATAAGAAGTCTCTCTTCTTCAGGAAGGTCCAATGATATTTAAGCATTAAGGGGTGCACTTCCACGTGCATTGCTCTATTCAAGAATTCCGCTTTTCTTTTCGTTATGTTTTAATGCCATCTATAAAGCTTTAGCTGGATCTTGACTTGACTGCTGGATCGATTGATAACAACTCTGATTCCGAATCGTTTGCTTTTGTTGTAGCAAAATAAGTGCTTGTGTTAAGATGAACTAGAAAATGCCTTGGCAAGCTTGTAAACCAGAAATTCAATTATCTACACTGAAAAAATCATACCGCTACTGAAAACTCATTGCAGCGCCAAGCTGCCTGAACCGAATGCAGCTGGGCAGTTTTCCCTACGCCGATCTAATTCAAAACTTTACTCCTCACTTCTATCTATCAAGTTGTTACATTTTTCTAATCATCTTTTCCCATTCACATTTAAGCGTATCATTCTTTTCGTTTGTTTTTATCTACGTTGCTAAAAAGTGATGTTTTGCAATCCATCACTATTCTCCTATAAGACGTAACTTCACCTTCCCTTTACCCCTCATCTCAACGTCGCTTTCAGCTTAGCCGAAGAAAGTACGATCGAGAAATTTTGTTCTTTCAACTATTTTTCATATACGTTCATTTTAACAGGTACTTAATATTCGAGACAAAATTAAGCAATACCTTGCAAAACATGTAGCATTTAGCCCTTACTTTTTGATGAGCCCACAGCTAAAACTCATTTTAACCACTGTCGTTACCATAACATGCGTAGATCATATGTATTACTTACATATCCAGCTTTTGCCTAAGCCCTACAGTCATCTTAGGGGACTAGTCTGCATTAGAAGCTTCTGAGCTTGGTAATGAAACTGAGTAGGAAAAGCTTTTTGTTCAGCGGGTTTGACTTTTCCAGAAAAAGAGTCACTTCAGCTGTGCCTGATTTACCTTTTGAGCCTTGAAAGTAGCAATGGAGTATTCTGCAAAATCTGTATTATTCAAAGAAACAAAGAGAAAAAACTCAATGGAGAAAACACATAAAACGAGACTTCGGCCAGTAGCTAAAAGACAAAAAACGACGCAGATACTTTGCCTGTACGCAAACAAGACGTCTTTCAGTGTATAAGAAACAAAGATTAAAAAACTAAAATAAACTGAAACACATAATAACAAAGCAAGACCACCAATATTTAAATACACTTGCGGCAACAGACCACTTTGGTTATTCTTACTAATAGAGTTACTCCGATGAAAGCACCAAAGCAACTGGATAAAAATTATATAAAATGGAAATTAAGTTATATGTTCTATAGTGAAATAATCCAGTTGTTTTCTATTTCAGACATAATTCTCCTTTGTCTTGTATTTAATCTTATCCCTAGGTTGTTTTGTAGAATCTTAATACCCTCATTAATAACTGGCTCATTTTTCAGAAGAATGTTATAAATTGGATCAATATTTACATTTCCTATATCTTTAATTATTGAAACATTTGCAAACATATATTTCTTAATTTCAATATCTTCCCTCGCCCACTGAGTATAACCTCTGTCGTTAGGAATGGCCCTAGCGTCACCAAATTTTAAAATGATGATCAGAGTTGAAGAAAATGTGCTCAGCCAACGCCAAAACAAAAGTTTCAGGGGGCTTGCTTAATTTTAGAGCTTTTCTATTGAATTACGATGTTCCATAAATCTTTCAACAAATTTTTTGTGAGTTCTGCCAATATAAAACTTCCCATAAGAACAAGAAACATTATAAGCCCCACTAACCCAATTGACCGAGTCACATCCTTTCCAGAATTAAGGAAACTGCTTAAAGGTCTTATTGACTGAAAATATGTATCAGTGTTATGTTTCTCTAAAACCTGTTTAAGTTTTTCCCGCAAACCCAGCATACATGGTAAAGAGATAAAACTTTTAGAAAAATTTAATTCTGAAGACTGTGAAACCGCAGTTATTCTAATAATATGTTTAATGCGTCTATTTGCAATTAAATCATTTATAAATTTAATTGGGTAGCCCACTACAAAATAAAATGTCCCTTAAATACAACAGTTCCGAATCCAGAAATTCCTGAGAACAAATTCTAAAGGCCATAATGCTGTCTGCTTTTTTAACCGCCAAATGTCTCCCTGCACGTCGTATACCGACTAGAGCTACCAAAACTTTCCAGTCTCTTATTAACAATATTTGTACGAACATGTAAGGTCGTCGTAGACGACACATCAGATCATTTTATGGTTGTGTGTGATCTAATTATCGTATTACACCAACTATTACCAGGCAGCAGCGAGAAGTAAGAGTTATGGATACCGCCAAACTAAAGGAGTTGCTGAGGGATATCAATTTTTTACCCTGATATGAGTCCGACGAACCAGATGAGGCTGCAAGTAGGTTTTTAGAAAGCTTTAAAAATGCGCTTGACCAGGCGTGCCCTTGCCGTTGTATCACAAACAGAAGACTTAAACTGCCTACTAAACCTTGGATTACATCAAGTATACTCAAGTCTATAAATGTAAAGAATAAGCTGTATCGGAAATGCTTATCAAATTCGACTGAAGAAAATAAGCAAAATTTTAAGACTTATAAAAATACATTAACAAAATTAATTTGGACATCGAAACAGAGGTATTACAAACAAACATTCCTGGAGGCGGAAGGGTCGCCGAGAAAAACATAAAAATTAATTAATGATTGTCTGAGTCGGACGAAACAAAATGAAATCCCAAAAGAAATGACAGCAACAGATGGGGCGTGTGGGAAAGGGAAAAAGAAGTGATTACACTACTTAACCGCCACTTTGCAACTATCGGTGAAATGACTCCAGTACCAACAGCTGTGTTACAGTCATCTGTGGATACTGATTTCAGGCCGTTGAAAATCAGAAAGTCAGAAGGGCCGGATGGACCTTGCAAAAATTTACTGAAGACGATTATCACGGAAACTGCGGAGTGCTTAGCTCATACTATTAACCTGTGTTTTAAGTACGACAAATTCCCTGATTGATTTAAAGCTGCTAGAATAGTTGCGTTAAATAAGGGAGGTGATTCAAAAGATCCAAATAATTATCCTCCAATTTCGATTTTATCGGCTTTTCTAAACTATTGAACGTTGTTTATATAATCGGCTGGTTTCGTTTCTAGGGAAGATTAATTTCTTTCTCAAGTCACAATTTGGTTTCAGGAGAAACCATTCTGCCCAACATGCAGTTTTAGTTGTTACTCAGTTTATTCAAGACGTTTCAGATAAATGTGATATTCCAGCAACTGAGTTTTTTGACATTAAAAAAAACATTCGACACAGTTTCCCATCGTATTTTGGAACATAAACTGCATCATTATGGGATAAGAGGGCCAGCCTGCTCTTTAGTTATGTCGTACTTTATATGACCAGTTACAATATCGACGGTGAATCCACATCAAGAACAGTGCAGCAGTCGAACAACTTTGGGGTCCCTCAAGGATCTGTAATTGGCCCCTTGCTTTTCTTGATTTATATCAATGATTTGGGTGAGTCGTCAAAGGATCTCGAACCTACTGTTGTTTGCTGATGTGTTTGTGATGATACGGGGTAGTACCTCTAGACCCAATGATCTGATGCTTCGGCAAAATATATGTCAGTCAATTGATAGAATTCTATTGTGGTTTAAGTCTAATCGTCTGACTGCAAATTCTAAGAAGACGAAATTGATTATTTACTCTCGGACTTCAACTTCTTGACCTGGACTCCAGTCAGTTGAGGCTTCAAACAACGTGCGTATATAGCGTGTTAGCTTTGTACGTTACTAGGAATTATGATTGATGAAAACCTGTGATACAAGCACCATATTAGCCATCTTCCGTTGAAATTAAGCAGAAAATTTTGGAATGATGCGTCACCTGAAGTTTATTTTACCTTATAATGCATTGAGGTCCGTCTATTTTAGCTTAGTACATTCTTTCCTTAATTATTGCCCACTTGTTTATTCCAATACATTTAGGAGCCACCTACTGCCACTCCAGAGACAACAGAATAAAGGCTTACGAGTACTGAAAGAATATGTTCCATCTCCTGTTTTGTTACCAAACAAATCAAGTACTCAGAGTATGTCTGTTATATTCAATATCCTTCCAGTTAACCAGTTTGTAATTTTTCAGTCAGTTCTATGTATTGTTCAGTATCGTAAGAAGGCATTGCCTGCGTATTTTATGAATCTGAGCTATTACAGGTATTGGACATGGCGGATTCACGCCGACAGTCCAGGGGGCGGTGGATGGTCCGTCAGCTCCTAATTAAATCTGAGAGATCTCGTTTTTTCACTAAGAAATAGTTTAGTTACAGTATGGAACAGGTTTGGTAAAAATTGTAATCTATCTCTTCCCCTATCAACACTAAAAAATAGAATTAAGGAATGCTTAATGAAGATGTAATTTGTTAAGATGCGTGTATGTGTACATATATGTATGTGTATATTGGTATATGTGTGTGTATGTGCTTGTACATACATCTGTAGGCCTCGTTTTGTATGGCGTGTCTGGGGAAGAGTTGGTCCCTCTCCTCCTGTTGATGAGTTGAATAAAGTTAGTAATTTTTTTTTTAATTTTTGTTTATTTTTTTGGTGGGTTGAGGAGTCTGGAAAGGTTAGTTATCTTTTGTTTTGTATTTTATTTTTAAAGGTAGTTGAAATAGAAAATTGAAGATTTTGGTTTAAATGTTTATAACTAGAATATTAGTAAAGGTACAATTAATTTAAATCTATGTTTTAAATGTTTTTTGTTCCCGACTCTGTCGAGTTTCCTCTCTGTCGGGAATTTAATATGTTGTGTAAATATGGTATTAATAATAAAACCTTAAACCTTGAATCTATCAACTAAAGAAATTACAACTCCTCTTAACACTGAAACAGGGTAACATGAATGAAAATTTAAATATTTATCGCTGTTTGTAGTTTTTCTGTAAATTGAGAAGTACAAATGGAAATGTCTTTTGATTAATAAAATATCAAGAAATATTACAAATATCTGTGTCGTTTTGTTTTTTTTGTCTTTTCGCTACTGGTCGAAGTCTCGTTTTGTCTGTTTTCTCCATTGAGTTTTCTCTCTGTTTGTTTCTTTATCATGGCTGGCTAGTTCAGCTTAAGATCTTTCATTTGTATTACTATGTAATTATCGAGTAATCTGTCATCGTATCTGTAAACTAATTAAAAAGAGTTCACAAGAAAATAAAACTTTACATATAAACTATATCATCTTATTGGTATACTACATGCAATTTGTACGTAAACAGTTCTGTAAGCCTTTTATCCGTGGCAACGCTGAAGCGTTGATTCTTGTAAACGTCATAGGCAGGGTTACCGCCGAGGTTAGTTCCTTAAGTGCTACAATGACCCAAATTTGCGTGCTACACAGTTTTTGGTGCTACAATCAGAAACTTAATTGTAAAAGTGCTAAAATAGCGCTTTCATGCTACAGGTGGCAACCCCGCCACAAAGTTCCAATGTTTTATTATTATTTATTTACTTTTTTCCCAGAGTTACTTTATATGGAAGGGGTGGTCGTATAAACTTTGAAGGGGACTGATTCAATTTGAAACCGAAGTTCTGGTGCCCTTTCTAAGACTCAAAAGTAAATCCATGGGCAAATAGTCCCCCCACCACCCCTTTTCCCCCAAATGCACCCGATAAAAATTCTGAGATTGCCATTTTGTTGAAAATAGTTCAAAGATCAGACAACAAAACTTTTGGGTAGACAAAACCCGCCAAGGACCAGAGGGCAAGTGTTGTAACTTATGCCCTGGGGGTTATGTGTTTTTTATGGAAGGAATGTTCGTATACACTTCAGAGGGGGCTAATTAGATTGTAAATTGGAAAATCTAGTGCCCTTTTCAACAGTCGAAAGTGATCAGAGGGCAACTAGCTCCCCCCGTACCCTTTTTCCCAAAATACATCCGATAAAAGTTTTTAAGATTAAAAATTTTAAGATCCGATAAAATTAGGTTCAAAATGATTCAAAGATCAAATAACAAATATTCGGGGGTCAAAAAAACTCCCCAGAGCCCAGGGGCAAGTGTTGTAAGTTATACTCCTAATAAGTTAAGTAAAGTTTGTAGTAAGGTTGTAAGTCAAGCCCGGGCGCATGTAAGGTTTTTATGTAAGAGGTGGTCGAATAAACTTCAGAGGGGGCTAATTTGACTGGAAATTGACTGTTCTAGTTCCCTTTTTAAAAGTAAAAAGTGATCGGAGGGCATCTACTACCCCCCCCCCCACACCCTATTTTCCCCGAATGTATCCAATCAAAATTTTGAAACAGTCATTTTGTTCAAAATAGTCCAACGATGAGATAACAAAAACTTCAAGGTCAACATAACCTCCTGCAACCCTGAAAACCTATGCCACAGGGGCATGTAAGGTTTTTATGGAAGAAGTGGTCGCATAAACTTCGGAGGGGAATCAAATAATTAAAAATTGAAAGTTCTAGTAAAATTTTTAAGAGTCAAAAGTGATCCAATGGCAACTAGCCACCCACCAACCTTCTTTTTCTCAAATGTATCTGATCGAGTTTTTGATACAGTCATTTTGTTCAAATTAGACCAAAGATAATGTATAAAGACTCCAGGGTTTACACAACGCCAGAACCCAGTGACAAATGTTGTAAATTATGCCTCGGGGCCTTATAAGGTTTGTAGAAATGATCATATTAACTTCGGAGGGGCTCTTTCGATTGGAAATTGAAAATTTTATTTATCTTTTTAAGATTCAAAAGCGACCGGAGGGCAGGTAGCCCCCACCATCTTTACCAAAAATTCATCCGATCGAATTTTTTAGATAGCCATTTTGTTAAAAATAAGTTCAATGATCTCTGATAGAAAACTCAAAGAACTATTTACGAACAAATTGTCTGTAGTATACTAATAAGATAATATAGTTTACAGGTAAAATTTATTTTCGTGAACACTTATGCGAGGGTTTTTAAAAAAGTTCAAAGATCAGATAAGCCCGACCCGACTCCTATTAAAAAAATTATTTAGATATTTTATACCAAAACACAAGGGAAATGACCCCTTGCCCTCCCTGCATGGCCCGACCTTCTCCCAAAAAATCTTATTAATGATATTTTATTTCTAAAATTAGGAGATTAAGCCCCCTGGCCCTCCATAGCCCGACCTTCCCCTAAAAAAAAACTTATTAAAGAAAACTTCAAAAAGGGCTCTTTTGATTGGAAATTGAAATTGCCCATTTTAATAGTCGAAAGTGATTGGAGAGTAATTAGCCCCCCTCTCACGCCCACCATTTCCCCAAACACGTTCAATCAAAGTTTAGAGATAGCCATTTTGTTCAACGCAGTTGAAAGTTCTGGAAATTATGTATTTAGGGATGACAAACCCCCTAGAGCCCCCAGGGCAAAGGTTGTAAGTTATGCCCTGCGGGCATGTAAGGTTTTTATAGATAAAGTTGTCGTAAAAACTTCAAAAGGGGCTCATTCAATTGGAAATCAGAGGGCTAGTGCCCTTTTTAATTGTTGAAAGTGATTGGAGGGTAACTAACCCCCCTCTCACGCCCACCATATCCCCGAACACATCCAATAAAAATTTTCAGATAACCATTTTGTTCAACGTAGTTGAAAGTTCTGGAAAGTATGTATTTAAGGATAACAAACCCCCAGAGCCCCCACGGCAAAGGTTGTAAGTTATGCCCTGGGGGCATATAAGGTTTCTTATAGATAGAGTTGTCGTAAAAACTTCAAAAGGGGCTCATTCAATTGGAAATTGAGAGGGCTAGTACTCTTTTTAATAGTTGAAAGTGATTGGAGGGTAACTGACCCCCCTCTCACGCCCACCATTCCCCCAAACACATCCAATCAAAATTTTCAGATAGCCATTTTTTTCAACGTTGCAGAAACTTCTGGAAATTAGGTCTTTGAGGATGACAATCCCCCCCCCCTAGCACTCAGGGCAAGGGTTGTAATTATGCCTTGGGGCATGTAAGGTTTTTATTGAAAGTATTGCCGTAGAAAACTTCAAAAGGGCTCATTTGATTGGAAATTAAAAGGACTAATAGTTGAAAGTGATTGGAGAGCGACTAACGCCCCTCTCACGCCCACCATTTTCCCAGACACATCCAATCAAATAACCATTTTGTTTAACATAGTTGAAAGTTCTGGAAATTAGGTCTTAGAGGATGAAACCCTCCCCCCCCCCGCCCTTAGGGCAAGTGTTGTAAGTTATGTCCTGGGGGCATATAAGGTTTTTATTGAAAGCGTTGTCGTAGAAACTTCAAAAAGGCTCATTTGATTGGATATTGAAAGGGCTAGTGCCTTTTTTAATAGTTGAAAGTGATGGGAGAGCGATTAACGCCCCTCTCACGCCCACCATATCTCCTAACACATTCAATCAAAATTTTGAGATAGCCATTTTGTTTAACGTAATTGGAAGTTCTGGAAATTAGGTCTTAGAGGATGGCAACCACCCTCACAGCCCTTAGGGTAAAGGTTATGATTTATGCCCTGGGGGCATATAAGTTGTTTATAGAAAGCGTTGTTGTCGAAACTCAAAAAGGGCTCATTCGATAGGAAATCGAAAGGCCTTGTGCCCTTTTTAATAGTCGAAAGTTATTGGAAGTCTTGAAATTTCATAGGCAGCGCGCTAGCGCTGCCTAAGTAAAGAACGATGTGGGCACAATGTGTTGTTTTTTTTTCTCCATACCCGGGCACTTCGTATCGAAGGAGTTGTCGTAGAAACTTCGAAAAGGGCTCATTCGATTGGAAATTAGAGTGGCTAGTGCCCTTTTTAATAGTCGAAAGTGATTGGAGGGCAACTAGCCCCCTCCCCTCACTCCAATCATTCCCCCAAACATCTCCAATCGAAATTTTGGGATAGCCATTTTGTTCAGCATAGTTGATTTCCTGATAGAAAATGTGTTTTTGAGGAGGACACTCCCCCACAACCCTCAGGGCAAGGGTTTTAAGTTATGCCCTGAGGCATATAAGGTTTTTTATTGAAGGCGTTGTCGTAGAAACTTCAAAACAGGCTGATTCGATTGGAAATTCAAAGGGGTAGTGCCGTTTTTAAAAGTCGAAAGGGATCGGAGGGCAACTAGCCCCCCCCACCACGCCCATCATTCCCCCAAACACATCCAATCAAAATTTTGAGATAGCCATTTGTTCACTGTAGTTGATTTCCAGATAGAAATATAGTTTTTAGGAGAACACTCCCCGACAACCCTCAGGGCAAGGGTTTTAAGTTATGCCCTGGGCGCATATACGGATTTATAAAAAGGCGTAGTTGTAGAAACTTCAAAACAGGCTCGTTCAATTGGAAATTCAAGGGGCTAGTTCCCTTCTTAATAGTAGAAAGTGTTTGGAGGGGAACTAGCCCCTCCCCCACACCCATCATTCCCCCAAACACATCCAACCAAAATAGCCATTTTGTTCAGCGTAGTTGATTTCCAGATGGAAAATATATTTTTTAGGAGGACACTCCCCAAAAACCCTCAGGGCAAGGGTTTTAAGTTATGTCCTGGGGTATATAAGGTTCTTATAGAAGGTGTTGTCATAGAAACTTCAAAAGGGGCTCATTTGATTGGAAATTCAAAGGGCTAGTGCCCTTTTTGATAGTAGAAAATGATTGGAGGGTAACTAGCCCCCCCCCCACGTCCATCATTCACCCAAACACATCCAATCAAAATTTTGAGATAGCCATTTTGTTTAGCGTAGGCTAGTTGATTTCCAGATAGAAAATATGTTTTTGAGAAGGACACTCCCCCACAACTCTCAGGGAAAGGGTTTTAAGTTACGCCCTGGGCGCATATAAGGTTTTTTATAGAAGGCGTTGTCGCAGGAACTTCAAAAAAGGCTAATTCGATTGGAAATTCAAAGGCTAGTGCCCCCTTTTTAATAGTCGAAAGTGATTAGTAATATTTGTTGTTGTTGTTGTTCTTTAGACCAGGGCACTTCGTATCGAAGGAGTTGTCGTGGGAACTTCGAAAGGGGCTCATTCGATTTAAAATAGAAAGGGTTGATGCCCTTTTTGATAGTCGAAAGTGATTGGAGGGCAACTAAACCCCCTTCCACTCCCACCCTCCCATTCGCTCATTGTGTTTAAAAACTAAATGTTGCCTTGAGATTAAATCAAAATACACTGTGATAATGATAATTTCCAATAAGGCATCTCAGCAGTATCCCAAGGACGGCTGAGGGTATTGTGTTCAAACTTTTGAGGCTACTTCTGCTCTTACAATTTAACCAAATCAAAATAGTGTAAGTGTATCCAAGCTATCAAAAAAAGTAAACAGATTTTTTTGCAAATGGTATCAAGTTTTCCATTTCAGGTCAACTAGAGGAGGTATAAAACTAAGTTAAACAGTACTATTTGTGTCCAGATTTTTAAGATGGTGTATGTTGTTAAAAATTGCTGAAAATTTTTCTCCAGCATACAAATAGCAGGCCAAACTATAAAGTTTTAAATAACGAAAAGATTTAAAGTGTTATTTTCTTTTTCCCTGAAAAGACTATGTTAGTATAAAACGAACAGAAATTAATTAAAAGAACTTTTTCCACAAAATAAGTTTTTCAAAGAAAAGTAAAGAACTCCATTAAACGAAAAATGAGCAAAAATAAGATCAAATAATCTACCAAGCTCGAAACTACCACAAATCAGCATCGATAAATAAATGAAACCCAAAACGAACAGAAATTACAATAAATAACCGAGTCAAACTCAAAATGAGCAGAAATTAACATAAGTTGGGCTCAAAACCCTTATGCCTTCACAAGGGCAGAACATAATTTGCACTTTACTGAAAAAAATACAAATGAATGTGCATTGTCAGTTTATATACATATACTGATATTTAGTAATCAAAATGTTAATATTATTTAATTTATTATAGTTATTAAAGTAAAAACATTTATATTTTTTTCAGTAAGGTGCAAGTTATTTTCTGGCCTTGGGAAGATATAGGGTGTTTTGAGCCCAACTTATATTAATTTCTGCTCGTTTTAAGTTTGACCCAGTTATTTATTGTAATTTCTGTTCGTTTTGGGTTTCATTTATTCATCGATACTGATTTGCGGTAGTTCACGCTTGGTAGATTATTTGATTTTATTTTTGCTCATTTTTGTTTAATGGACTTCTTTAATTTTCTTTGAAAAACCTATTTTGTGAAAAAGTTTATTTAATTAATTTGTGTCAAAACAGCACTTTGTGATTGTATAGGAACTATAATTTAATTCCTTTTTAAGAGATTCTACTAGAATGTTACTTTGTTACTGCCAAGTCAAGTTTAAAATTAACTGTAAAAGTTACCGTTACTGCTACTACTCTACTGTTACTATGCCAGGGGGGGGGGGTAAAACAAACATTTTTAATGCTTTTAATTGAATATACAGTAATATTGAATAGAATCATTGAGAAAACATAGGCTCATATGTGTTGGTGACTCTCATCTAACAGCGGCACCAATTCACGAAAATTTTCGGGAGGTGGGGTCAAAATGTATTTTTCAAAATCCAGGGTTTGCTAGTTTCAAATCTCTTTTATAGATGGCAGCTGTAAAAACTAGGAATTCAAAAAATTAAAACAAGGAGTAGTGATTTTATTCCTTTTGTTTGTTTACATCATTTTTAAACTTACTCTCATCAACAGCTGATTATAATATCAATTTGGAAAAGTAGAAAGGTAAATACGTAGAGCTTTCAGAATAGTGGCACTCCAGAAGTTGGCATGCTTAAACAAAAAGAGGCATTTTTGAATTGCAAATTTTAGCCTATGCTCTCTTGTAGGCCTATGAATAAATGTGCATTTGTAAACGATTCACACCCACTCCTCCCCTGATGGTCCTATATATAACCTATAGGTAGATAGTCTATCAAGCTTTAAGAATTCACACCTCTAATCATGAAAAAGGGCATAAAATTAGCAATCTAAATACTGTCATCATAAGAAAGAAAGACATAGATCCAAGAACTGAGGTTGGTAAAGTTCTACCAAATCATATTATTGACTTACGCATAAAGTGAATATACCACTCAATGCCTTTTATATGCTGATTATGAATATAATAATCATTTCTATTGGAAATGAATTTCAGCCCCCCCCCCTATATATGCCAATTCAGGGTATATATTTTACATTAGGGGGGGGGTGTTGGTAAAGTTTAAACTTACCTCCCATTTACATCAGAAACAAAATTCCCCCCCCCCCCCCCTAATGTAGAAATATATACCCTGAATTGGCATATATAGGGGGAGGGGGGGGGGCTGAAATTCATTTCCAATAGAAATGATTATTATATTTGTAATCAGCATAAAAAAAGGCATTAAATAGTGTATTCACATTATTCCTAACTCAATAATATGATTTGGTAGAACTTTACCCTGAGGTTTTCCAGGATTCAAACTAAACTATTTATCAAATTGGTATCAAGCCATTTTTACTTTCAATGTATCTTCACATTTAGGAATTCTAGATTTAGCTATAGGCCTTTGGGTTACCTTGTGCCTTTAAAAAAGTATAAAATATTAATGTCTATAACAAAATAGATTTAGGGCCTCTTACCTTAGTAGTGATTGGCACTATAGATACCGAAAAAATTAATTAAAAATTCTAAAAATGAGACAAAAATATTCCTCCAGTAAAGAAACACAGACAGATCAATGAAGGAACATACACAATTTACATCCATTAAATGCAAGATAGAAATGAACAAAACTTCAAATATGCATCCGTTTTCTTTAACAGACAGGAGGAATAACCCTCCAAGCTTTGACAAATTCAATCTGACTTTTGGGACCAGGTATTATAAGACTGATTATCCTGGGAATTAATAAAAAAAATCCCTGGCTTCAAAGCCCAATGTATAACTCAACTTAAGAGGGAGACAGGGAGAGAGACAGAAGTTGTAACACAATAGTAACAATAGTGATAATTAAATTTGAAAAAAAACCCATATTATTAACATATTTTATGCTATTCAGAATAAATTCCAACTATTATTAGTCAACTAGTTGGAAAATGAATTGTTTTCTGGGGCAGTGTTTCTTTCCAGCTAGATGACAAAATTAAGTTTTGCTAGGAAAAAGTTATGAGTCAGCTAGTTGGCAAAATTAAGTTTTGCTGGGGAGAAGTTATTAGTCAACTAGTTGGAAAAGGAAAGTTTTGGCATACTCAAATCTCATCTGTGCTGTAAACCAATTTTACAAGGAGGAAATGGAAATGCAACCACTGAGAACAAACAAAATAAAACATGTGTTGCTATAAGAAGTCAACAATGTTCTCAAGTCACCAAACATAAATATTTGATTCTACCACATTATATAGTTTTATATTGCTAAGAATTACAGCAATAAACTAAAAAAAATATAATTTTATTCTTGAAAAATTTAATATCACTACTAAAATTCACTTTTCACAAGCATATTTCTATCAGTATCTTTTGAAGATATACTTCTAGGTGAGGGCAAATCCATGCTAACTTCATTATAATCATTAACAGGAATGTCAATAAAAACGCCATTTGAATGAGATAATGACTCTGCACTTTGATTTTGATTCAAAAGTGGAGATTTGGAGCTAATGGAGCCATTTAATGATGATTTTGCTTGTGCAGCTAAGTTAGCAGCAGATGAAGCTGTTTTCTTTGCCTAAAAAAAAAACAATATAAGCGACTAATAGGAAGATAGTACTTTGAAAGAGAAAAGTGTTACAGAAATAGTGAAAGAGAGAGAAAAGAGGAAGAGTATGCATGGGAGAAGTTATTAGTCAACTAGTTAGAAAATGAAAGTTTTGCTGGGGAGAAGTTTTTAGTCAACTAGTTGGAAAAGGAAAGTTTTGCTGGGGCAACATTTATTGTCAACTAGTTGCAAATTTAAGTGTTGCTGGGGAGAAGTTATTAGTCAACTAGTTGGAAAATGAAAGTTTTGCTGGGAAGAAGTTATTAGTCAACTAGTTGGCAAATTTAGATTTTTCATATACAGATGGGCCAAATTTTCCAACTAGAAGACTAAAATGTTTTTAATTATAAGGAGATTGGATAGTACCATTCTATATAAGCTTATAAACTAATTTTTTCCAAAAGTCAAAGGGTAGAGTCCCAGCATGACTCATTTGACTCTAGAAAGTTCACTCAGTAACCCTCATGGTTATATGGCATGAGCAGACAAAGTTTCTCAACAATATCTTTTTTTTCTTTTTTTTATTGAAACCACAGACTTTCTCTCTGTTTCTTGGTGCTAGGAACTTCTTTAAACATTTTGCCTGTAAACAGTTCACTGTCTTTAAACTAGCACTTTAATATTCTTTCAAATAGAAAAGAATGGTGTGTCCTCTTTCCCCTGTTATATTTGCTAAATGCATCAGGTAAGGCATACTTTCATTGCTGTTCATTAGTTGAATTTTTTAAAGTGTTATCCTGCAATTAAAAAATATCTTTGGCAGCAATAACATTTTTTTCTACTTTCCTAAAATTGGCTCCTTTTACACAGTCAATGAAATCATTAAAATCAAATACTTTACCACAATGTTTCATTGAAAGTTCAACCTTCTGATGAAAGGTTGTCTTCTGCATTGCTAGGTTACATGTAAATGTGTGACTAGGTCCAAAGTAAAAACATTAAGTTTTGTCAAAGAAAATTTCATCACAATAGTTTACCAAATAAACTAGAAAGTTGAAAAAATGTCTAATTTTTACTTTGGCTAGAACAGTTCTCTAGCCAAAGACAAAAAATGTTTTGTGTCCCCAAAGCACTGTATATAAATATAATACAGTATAATCATTCCCTTTCTCAACCAATATACAAAGCCAGACCAAGATGTAAGTGCTCCAAAAGACATTTAAACAAGTATAAACACAAGCAACATTTGATTTTTCATGGGTAGACAAGTCAGATTTCTCTTGAATACAAAACTTGACTTCCCCTTTGTAACACTAAATTCTAAAGAATCTAACCTTAAATTAATTTATTCTGATACACATTTAAAAATTAATAATTAGTAGTGCAATGTTATTGTTAGATGTTTCTAGGAATTACAAGTAGGTTTCAAAGTCTCAAGTTGGTTTCAAAGGCATTTTGAGAAAGCTTCTGCAAAAATACACATTCCAGGGTAATATACACAGGATTGCTGATGACAGATTAAACAGGAGGAGCTGTTTGTACATACTGAGGATATAGTAGCCAAAAATCACTGAGGCATGATCTTACTGCTATATTATTTATATACAGTGCCCTAAAGTGACAAAAAAAAAGGCATACATACAATTTAAGATATCTCCTTGCTTTTCTTCCACTAACATATTTTTTAGGATTAATCCTTTTTAAATACTGTGTTGTTGTTTCTTTTTTTTTTTGTGTGTGGGGGGGGGTATGTTAATTTGTATTTGTTTTCAGTTTGAATTATAAAATATGAATTTAGTTCTGATCATTTAGGTTTTGAAATGCCTTTTTTTACTATTCTTTGACATACATTTTTTGGAAAACAATTTCAATTCAATGGCTGGTACAAAACATGCTAGTTTACAAGGTTGCATAATTTCAATAGTTAACATTGGCTACTGTTCCCAAGCTAAACATTTTGTCATTACAAACACCTATTCATGTTAATGTACATTGCATTGATTGTAGTCTGAAATCAATATTTCTCACAGCTTTTTAACTTTTTTTTTTTAATCAAGAAATAATTGAAAAGTTTTGTACTGTATTAAACATATATTATTCTCTGATAATATATTGTATATATTACTAATAATTTAACTGTTTATCAATTATTAATTCTTTTAAGCATATTGTTTTAAGTAAAAAAGTAAAAATTCCATGATTGAATAATTTCCTTGTTTCTGATATTTATGTATACTGGAGTAACTGGAATCATTTGCCAAGAGCAGCCTGAATTCAAGACCAGCAGACAAATGTGCTGTTTAATTGTTTTACCATTTCTTATCATATTTAGACTAGATGATATGATTTTCTACTGTATATTTTTAATTCACTAATGATTTTTTTTTTTTTTTACCAACTGCAGCTTGATGAAATGATGCTCATGTTGATTATGTTTGTTCAGTACTTGGGGGTTTAAAGACAAAAACATATCACATACCTGCTGTGCAATGTATAATTGAGTTTTTCTTTCTTGTCTTTGTAACTTGTTCTAAGAGCTGATTTAGATCTTAGCCCCAGCATTTGTCACTAAGTTTATAATCACTACTAAGTTTATGTGTATTTCTTCTTTTTTGGTTTATTGCTCTGTCTTTTCCTTTTTTTTTGTATGACAGGTTTTCCAATAAATAATAATAATAATAATATGCCTACTTTTAAGAAGATAGGGAAATATGGACTCCATCTGTATATACAAAAACAAGTTGAAATCCCTTCAAAATAGAATCTTGTCTATTTCCCAGCTTTTTGTTGTAAAAATATCCAAAATATGCATACCAAAACACCAGTTTCTTCATTGACTTTGAATAAAACAACCCATAGAATACAGTTTGCCCCCCCCCCAAAAAAAAAGAAAAAACAAACAACTTTATAGTTTCATTTATATTGATTTCACTGAAGTAAAATTCTGCCTTTTAAAATCCTGGAAAAGCCCATTGTTGTTCCAGTGAATGGGATGCATAGGAGGGGGGGGGGCTGTAAGTCCATGCCATCTCAAAAATCATTTGATTCTAGCAATTTTTCTAATTATTTATTATATTTTCCACATTATTCACCTATTTTAGGCACTATTTTCTTCTTCAAAAGGAAGTCATGAATATGTCCCTGGCTTGTATGTTGGCTGACTCCCTTTACTAATAAGATCTCTTAATTAATAATTAACAGATATTATAAAATAATAAGTAATCATAATTTTAAGGCAGGTATATAATTAGTAGGATATAAATGATTTTCTTTTCAATAATGACTTGGGATTATGAGGGCAAGGGAGGCAAACATACAGGATATATAAAAATTCATGTTGAAACCAGGGAAAGGTTTTAATGAAGCCATTCTAGCTGAGTGACTGGAGCACTGGACATGCAATCTTATGTTTTTCTAGATGGGGTTTAGATTCACAGGGCTGCTGATTATATGGTATGATGGGCTGTGGGTCAATGATGTTACTCTAAGCCAGAATTGACCCAACTCCAAATGGGTACTTTAAGAATTTTGGGGGAAGGTAAAGAGGAAAGGTGTATGAAAAAACAGGATGGCCCTTTGTTGCTCTTCCTGAATGAAATACCTTAAACTCTTTCACTTTAACCTTTACCATCAGCCATATCTTTAAATCATGATACGTATGATGCATGATAACAATATATGTTGTAATGGTATAGGTGTATGTCTAGAGAAGGAAACATGTTAAGAAAAGAAGTCATAGGCTACTTCATAATATACAGTATAATTGTAGCTAACACATTTTGCTTGCATCCCTACTATACTTTACCCTTAGGCCTATACTTTACATTTACTTTAATGATGTTACAAGCAACAACAACGTTAAAACGAGCTTTCATTGATATTAAAATGAGCGTTTAGAGACAATAAAATGGGTGCTAAAAGCCAAATTGAATTATGCAGAAAGTAAACTTTCAGGCCATTACCTTCCAGGTTTTAAAAGGGTGGGGTTTCTTGGACCCACGTGAAAAGGGATTTTTTCCTCTATTCAACCTCTCCAACTTATGTGCAGGTACACTATAGTATGGTATAGTAAAGTATAGTACCCTGCTATACTTTACCTTAGGCCTATGCTGTTACAACTGCATATATTCCTTTTCTTTACTCTTGGTGATGTGTTCTGAATGTTTGAGCTATGAAGTAAACCTCAAATATTATTTTAATGTAGCATTGTTTTCAAGGGAAAGGACTGAAAGTTGCTTTGTATGTGTTACAAGGGCTTCTATAAAAAGGTTCAAAATTTGTAACAATGCAGCAAAGTTTAAACTTAATTAAAATGGTTGAAATAAGCTCTGGGAAAATTGCCAGTAAACCCTAACAAAAAATAAACTAAACAATACAAGAAAAAAGAAAAAAATACAAGCAAAAACAATAAACAAGCAAAAAACAAGAAGAAATAGATATACTTAGAAGTCTATCCTATTTTATTTTTTTGTAATCTTTTAAAACTGCATTCAAAAGTTTGAACTCAAAAAGTTTTGGGGGCAGATATACTTTTTTTCCAATTACTTTATTATGCAGACCATATACACTAGTCAATGAATCTTTTAATGCTGATTTAAAATATACTAATTGCTACCCATCCAAATGCACCCCAGCCTCCTTATAGGGCTAGGTTGTGTATACACAAAGTGTTGGTGATTTTTTTTTTCCAGATTTGGTTCATTTGGTTTTATGAACTGACTGCTAAATAAAAATAGTCACAAATAATGCAAACTAACAAATTTGGTAAAGTTCTGTATATAGCCTAGGCTTGTATCTGGAACCACCAGAGGGAGGGGCAGGCCATCCTAAGCCTCTTTTCATTGGGAAGGGGGGCAAACTTACCAGATTTTACTGAATCACTACCAGATTTCTACTGCATTAAAAAAAATGACCTTTAAATATGCTGAAATCTCCAGAGATTGCATAATATGTATAAAACCATAATTAGAGAGAAAATTCCACAAATTTTATTCCTTTCCGTTTTTGAACTATTTGAGACACGTCGTTTTTTTTATCCGAAAAATCACTTTTACAGGTTAGTGTCATCAGGTGATCAAGGAGTTTTTCATTTAACATAGACAAAAGAGTAGTTTTCACCAACTTGAGCATGCTAAATGGTCATTCAGAGGCAGCCCCTCTGCCCCACGCCCCCTAAATGACTGGCTTGTTTAATCCCTTTAAAGATGTCCATAACAAAATTCGGATCAATAAATATTGTAATAAATTGAGATTTCATATTTGAAAATATTGATTGTAAGCCAGGATCTCCACTATCTATGGTGTCATCAGGCAATGGCAGGGCCTTAGGAATTGGTTTAGCAGTTATTTCCACAAGAATACTTTCATTGACAAAATCTGTAGTGACTGGAATGTTGTGATCTCACTTTTGTGCCATACACAGGTCTTTAAACTACAGCACTATCTGTATTTTCGTGCTTCTTCTAGATCATTATGAAGACAAAAAACAGGATCTTTGAAATAGTCTTTATTTATTCTAGCGTCAATTTTGCAGTATTTCAAGGGCGCCGGCAGAAAATTTTCCCAGGGGGGGGCAGACACCAAAATAGCAGAGGGGATTAGATTTTTCCAGGGGCATGGGCCCCTGTCCCCCCAATTGCCGACACCCATGCAGCATTTGACAGTTATATGGTTGAGTCTAGCACAGAAACAACTACTATGCAAGTGAATTTCACAAAACCAACAATGAGTTTCATAAAACTCAAAAGAAATCTAACAATGCACTAAATTTTTATCTAGTCTTCTCCAATGCTCTCTTAATTACACTGTTCAAACTGGACCATTCATTGCAAAAAAAATAGTCTTTATTTATTCTAGCGTCAATTTTGCAGTATTTCAAGGGCGCCGGCAGAAAATTTTCCCGGGGGGGGGGGGCAGACACCAAAATAGCAGTGGTGATTAGCTTTTTCCAGGGGGGCATGGGCCCCTGTCCCCCCCCCCCCCCCCCCCCCTTGCCGACACCCCATGCAGCATTTGACAGTTATATGGTTGAGTCTAGCACAGAAACAACTACTATCCAAGCGAATTTCACAAAACCAACAATGAGTTTCATAAAACTTAAAAGAAATCTAACAATGCGCTAAATTTTATCTAGTCTTCTCCAATGCTCTATTAATTACAATGGTCAAACTGGACCATTCATTGCCAAAAAAAGAAACAAAAAACAAAACAACCTAATAAATGATGTTTTATTTTTTTTTTTTTTGCAAAGATACTGAAGACCTAACTTGGGTAAGATAAAGGTATGGTAACTCCAACTTGTTAGAAACCTTTGAACAGGGAAGTGAGAAATTTACTGAGGAGACTAAATGGGAGGTCTAAATGGAACTATCGTTGAATTGAATAGTAAAAATTCAAACCAAATTGGAGAATAATTCACATCCGTAGCCTAACGACTTTCATGAAAAAATTTAATTGTTTAATTGGTTAAAATTTTGGTGCAAAATCTTACTTTTTTAGAGATTCTCTTTTGCAATATTGCATTTTAATTTCTCTGTCGTTTTATCCATTCTTCTGCAATTCTCTGTTAAACCTATCAGTTGGTTTTCTGATTTCCAAGTCAATTCTTATTCTAAGACACCAACCAAAGCTTCAGTTCAGAACCAACAATTATCACTAAGAATTTTTTCATGAAGCCAATAATCGAAAATGTATTTTGAGCTTTTCTAATGCTTCACGTGGACAGGAACGAATCTACAGTGCCGATCATCCATTTTTGGTTGTAATTACACTTGGTGTCAAAGGTTGCAAATTAATTGTCCTGTCAGTGCTACAAACTATGAATTTTCTGCTGGATATTCTACCGAATTCGATTACTAGCAGTTAGAAACCATGCTAAATCACTGATTTTTGAAAAAAGGACAGATTGAATTTGATGGAACTACCAAATCTACTGACTTTAGTTACTAACAACAACCAATGCCAAATCACTGAATTTGAAAATCAACGGACTTAGTGTGGCGGAACTACCAAATCTAATGAATTTGTTAACCAAATGGGAACATAATAAACATCTCAAATTACAACCAAATGCAATGGAACTACCGAATCTACCAGATTCGGTTATCAACAGGAATAAAAAGATATGTTAAATCACCGAAATTGGAAAATGGACAGAAAATAAATATGAAAAGGCATTTTGGCTTTGCCACGTTGCCCATTTTTGCCCAAATTTTCGTCCTCGACAAAATTTTACTGAATTTTTGGAAAGTTGGGGGAGGGAAGTTGCGCCCCTGTTAGGACCTTATTGTTGGAACCGTTAGATCCTAACCTAACATTGTTGGGAACTTAGCCAAATCAGAAAATGATTTTTGTGCTCTGTTTTTTATTTAATCAAGATTTTAATCTGATATCTGTATTCTCATAGAGTCTGGGTTAGGCCGAATTTCTACTGCATTGTTTTGTCTTTCCAGAGGAAAACTTGGCTGGTATTTTTTTTTTCACCCACATTAAGATTTTTGGTGGTTATGTCCTTTAAAACTTTTTGTATAAGTGTTTTTGCACAAGTTTGCTAATTTATATCAGTTTTTTTTTATGACCAAAGATTGTCAAGATTCTTTTAGAAATGTAAAAATTGAAGAATACTTTGTTTGTGGTATAAAAAAAAAATTGTTTTTAAGCATTTAACAAAAATTTGGAACCTCAAAGGGCATACCATCCCCCTTAAATCATACTTTTGATGACCTCACTTTTTTTAAGTTTCAGTAATTAGAGGAATCTAGTTTGATTTCTAATTATGAATCTAATTATAGTTCTAAGTTAGGAGTCTAATTAATATATAATTAGAGTGGCCCTAGAATGTCACGAGAGGGCTTATTCAAACGAAAATTAAAAGCTCTAGTACCCTTTTTAATTTGATGATATAACTGAAAGAATATGGTTTTTCAGAGACTTTGTTTAATTCCATCTTTTGATTGAATGCCTTTATCCAAATGGAAGAAGTGTCTCAAGCCAATTTTCATGGAGTATACATGCTTTACTGCAGGAATCCCAGTAATAATGGACGAATTTACATAGGCTACACAGTTGACCCCCAGAGAAGAATAAAGCAGCATAATAAAGGAAAAGAATATGGAGGAGCATGGAAAACTAGCAACAAAGGACCTTGGTATGATAAGTTTCGTGAACCCAAATGACACTGTAATCACACTAAAATATGCTGGTATGCTGCACAGATTAGATCTTTTTTTTTTAAGTCATGGCCAAACTGTGGCTCGCGAGTCGCAAGCAGCCCTTAAAATAAAATGAAAACAATAATATAATATTTAGTAATTCAATAACTAATGTAGAGTTGATAATTCCATATAACAGTATATTAGAAGAAGTACTAAAAGACTTGTGATTTGATGATCTGAATAATTTAAATATTTTCCTAAATTTTCTTTTTAATCCATTTTGAATTTGCATTATTAACGATAATATATCTTTTAATATATTAATATATTTCATTAGCATGTGTTAATACTTAATGTAACTGATATGATCTAATAAAATAATTAATATAATTGAATAAATAATATTGATAATAATAATTAAAAGTTTGTATTATATTTGAATGAAAGGGCCACAGGACAAATGGAGTTATTAGAACTACAGATGGACCACAATCTTAAATTGCATCACAAACCAATATGATTTGCAATGTAGTTTTGAAAACTAGTGCCACAATCAAAGCACCCTAATTTATGAAAAGCTGCTTGCAGATTACTGTCAATATTCAGGCATAACATATTTTTTTCAACACTATAATGAATGTAACTTAACAATATTGATATTAAAAAATTAATTAAATTATGATATTAAAAATAACAATATTGATATTATAATTAACAATTTTTTTATTATATTTGAATAAAAGTCCCACATGAGAAATGGAATCATTAGTACTTCAAGTGGATCACAAGTTTAACTTGCATCACAAACCAATACAATATGCAAATGAGTTTTGGAAACTAGTGCCATAATCAAAGCCTCCCAATTTATGAAAAGCTGCTTGTAGATTACTGTCCATATTCAGGCATAATATATTTTTTTCAATATTGTTTTCAACACAATAATAAATATAACTTAATAAACAATATTTATATTATAATTAACAATATTTTATTATTAACAGTTCATGGTAACAATCTGTAAGTAAGGAGCGGCCCGGCTTAATAGTAACCGAAACTCTAAAAACCGGAATTTTGATACCAATAGATACATCGAAAAAATTATATTTTTATGCTGATTTCAAATATATAAGTTTCATCAAGTTTAGTCTTACCCATCAAAAGTTAAGAGCCTGAGAAAATTCGCCTTATTTTCGAAAAAAGGAGGAAACACCCCCTAAAAGTCATAGAACCTTAATGAAAATCACACCATCAGATTCAGTGCATCAGAGAACCTATCTCTATTCAAGCTCCTACCTGAAAAAAATTGGGAACTTTCTATTTTTTGCCAGAAGAAAGATCACGGATGCATGTTTATTTTATTTTTTTTTTTCCAGGGGTGATTGTATCAACCCAGTGGCCCTAGAATGTCGCGAGAGGGCTCATTCGAACGGAAATTAAAAGTTCTAATGCCCTTTTTAAGTGACCAAAAAGATTGGTTCCCATGCTCATTTTTTCCCAAAGTCACCGGATCATAATTTTGAGATAGCCAATTTGTTCAGCATAGTCGAAAAATCTAATAAATATGTCTTTGAGGACGACTTGACCCCCCCCACAGTCCCTGGGAAGGGCGGCAAGCTATGAACTTTGCCCATTGTTTACATATAGTATTGGGAGTATACATACGTTTTCAGGGGAGATTTTTTTCCGGTGAAGGGGTCGAGGGGAGGGGATAACTTGGGAGGATCTTTCCATGGATGAATTTTTCATGGGGGAAGAGAATTTCCGTGAAGGGGGCGCTGAAGTTTCCAGCATTTAAAAAACAATAAGAAATTAAATACAAAAAACAAGTTTTTTCAACTGAAAGTAAGGATCAGCTTTAAAATATAAAACGAAGAGAAAATATTACGTATATAAGGGGGGTGGGCTGCCTCTCCTCAATAGCTTGCTCTTACGCTGAAGTTTTTTTTTTTACTTTTAAAAATTTTTATTCTAATTAAACAGCCTTTGTGATTCAGGAGTTTAAAAAAAGTTTGTTTATTTTAGTTAAAAAAAGGTTATTAGTAGTTAAAAAAAAGTAAATTAATATGCCAATTTCGTTTTAATTATTCATGTATGGTGAGCCAAATTCAAAACCTGCATTAATTCAAAAATGTTCAGAAATTAAATAAATAAAAAAACAAGTTTTTTAACTGAAAGTAAGGAGCGTCATTATAACTTAAAACGAACAGTAATTATTCCGTATATGAAAGGGGCTGTCCCCTCCTCAAGGCTTCGCTCTTTACGTTAAAGTTTTTCATTGTTTTAAAAAGTAGAGTTGAGAAAAAGAGTCAAACTTTAGCGTAAAGAGCGAAGCGTCGAGGAGGGGATAGCCCCTTTCATATACGGAATAATTTCTGTTCGTTTTAAGTTTTAATCCTTACTTTCAGTTAAAAAAAAACTTGTTTTTTTTTTTTTTTTAATTACTAATAAAAACGTTCGTAAATAAAATTAAAAGTTCTAGTGCCCTTTTTAAGTAACGAAAAAATCTGGAGGGCGACTAGGCCCCCTCCTCGGCCCCTTTCTTCACGCATTTGTAAGATCAAAATTTCGAGAAAACCATTTAGCCAAAAAAAAATTAAAATTAAGATTCAAATTTCGTTTTAATTATTCATGTACGGTGAGCCAAAATCAAAAACTACATTAATTCAAAAACGTTCAGAAATTAAATAAAAAAAAAAAACAAGTTTTTTTAACTGAAAGTAAGGAGCGACATTAAAACTTAAAACAAACAGAAATTATTCCGTATATGAAAGGGGCTGTCCCTTCTTCAACGCCTCGCTCTTTACGCTAAAGTTTGACTCTTTCTCATTACTCTGTTTTTTAAAACAATAAAAAAGCTTAAGCGCAAAGAGCAAGGCATTGAGAAGGGGACAGCCGCTTTCATATACGGAATAATTCCTGTTCGTTTTAAGTTTTAATATCGCTCCTTACTTTCAGTTAAAATTTTTTTTTTTTTATTTAATATTTGAATAAAAGTCCCACAGGAGAAATGGAATCATTTAGAACTTCAAGTGAATCACAGTCTTAACTTCACAAACCAATACGATCTACAAATGAGTTTGGGAACTAGTGCCACAATCAAAGCACCCCCAATTTATGAAAAGCTACTTGCAGACTACTGTCCATATTCAGGCACAACATATTTTTGTGAGTCTCTTTTCTCAGTCACTGCACACTTATAAAGTGCACAAATGCACTCTATAAGATTAATATACCGTTCACAGCTCATAAATGAAATTTTAAAACTATTGAGATGTTATATCAGATGTAACCAAAACTGCTGAGGGGGAAGCAGTGATGGATTTTGGGAAAGAGATGGCTCTCAGTCTTTTGATGATTTTTTATTTTCAAAAAAATTATATTTTAATAAATGCTGTTTTGTTCAAAAAAAATTATTATTTTTATTTTGTAGTGAGACTTTCCGAGTCTTTGACTATACATTGTAATTATATTTAAAGTAAAAAAAAAAAAAAATGAAAAAAATAGTTCTTGCAAGGCTTGAGAAAAATCGAAGCCGCGATATAGGTTAGATAAAGGAAATGGATTCAAAAGTGTTTTAAGTAAACACCTAAGAAGCCAAACAATTTTAGGAAGGAAGTATCTCATAATTAAGGGAAACCAGAGTTAAATCCAAAATTTGAAGCATTAAAGCAAAACAATTTTGGAATTACAGAAAATGTAATTTTTAAATACCAGAAATTGGACGGGTTTGGGCTAAATCAAAACAAAATTCCAGACAGTCTAATATTAAATTTTAGATTAAAATTTTAATTAAAATAAACCTTAAAATTTACACAATCTAAAATTAAGCTCTTTGAATAACACTAATTCACAGAAATACAAGGGAGGGACAAGGATTTTTTGGTGAAGATACAAAAAAGGTACGTTTTAGAATCAAAGAGGGGCAATTTTTTAGGTTTTTCAGTTAAATCAAAAAGCGTATTTCTGAAAAACTAGGCCTCCTCCCCAACTAGAGGGAGGAGGCCTCCCCCTAGTTGGTGTCCCTAAACTTTAGCTAACTCTTCATTTTATTGTCGTTACAAATTCAGCGGTAAACTCTCGAACTTTGAACGTTGGGATCCATAAAATGCTGTATGTTAGGGTTTGCAAGGAATACCTTCAGGTACGCATATGTTCGGCTTATATTAATTTTAATAATATATTTCTTTTTAGGGATATGGTGCTTATTATACATGGATTTCCAAATTCTATTTCAGCTCTAAGAGTAAGTAATATTTAGTTAAGTTATATATATGATTCCGTCTTTCTATTTAAAAACGAAGATAGAAAATAAATGAATGGAAATCTAGAAAAATACATGGCCGCTTAAAACCAAGGGCCTCATTTGCCACTACTCAACTTTATGACACCTTTCTGCCCATATTTTATGACATCTTCCATGGTTGCTAACAACGAAGGCCCTTGTATGCCACTGCTCAACTTTGTGCTTAGTTTTTTTTTTGCTTGAATTGTGTCTGTTGAGTTTCCTGATTAGACACACAAATAGATAGACAGTCAAGATATGTTGATTTTATATCTGGATTTTTGTTTTCAGCAAGAAAAAGAAGCAAAGAAAATCAGGATTCTCAGAAAAAATTAAAACAAAGAAAAAACCTCCAATCTAAGCAAATTTTTTACAGCAAGAAAAAAAGAGCAAGCTGCAGAAGCTTCTCTATGTGGCAAACTGTCACAGAATTTATCATGTGTAAATACCGCCAAAGGTTTCAAAGTATTTTATTTCCCTCGGGGGAGGGTAGAAACACAAACGAAAAGATTTTTAGGCTTTTTTTTCTGATTCTCTCTTTTGAAAATTCCGAAAAAGAGTAAGCTGAAAGAGTTCCTTTGTAGAGCAAAGGAACGTAGAGTACATTTTGTATGTTTAATAATGAGTATAAACTAATAATAATAATAATAATATGGAACTTTCAATACGAGTCTGTATCGAATCCAATATTTAGTGGATTCGATACAGACTGGTTTTACTAGGGAGGGGGGAATCATGTCTGTTGAAATTCTCGCAGTAAACAAATTATTTTTTGTTTCTCAATCACGGGAATATGCCAGTAGGGCCGCAAGAATAATTTGGTCATAATCTGAAATATATAAATTAGATTATTAATTAAAAAATCTATAACTATAGATAAATAAGTTGGAATAAACCAGATTATTCTATAATAAATTAGGGTCACAAATAGGTAATTGTTATTATTAGTGCATAGCCATGTTAGTTTGTTGGCTATAGTTTTTTACAGTGGTTGCCACTGCCAAAGATAGAATGCCATGTGAGATGCAGTTCTGATCTACAGTTTCTAGGCATGGTCAATTTCTGCAGTTTCTAGTGCTTCTTCTATTTACTGCACTGTCGTAAGTTGACAAAACAGCTTTAATTTGAAGAATTGCCTTAATAAGCCAAATATACATGTCAAAGTGAATAGAAAAGTTGATAAAAGTAGGCCAAGGACCTTGTTTTAACTATTCCACAAATGTCATTAAAATCTTATTGAGGAATTCCAGAGGATTTAGATTTTCCATGCGCAGAATGTACTGGAAACATGTTCTCTGCGGAACTCTGATGGCTGTAATTCAAATCTACCTGTCGCAAAGTCTTCTTCCTCGCGAAGTGGTGACCCATAGCGGAAACAAAACCAAGAAGCAGAAATCGCCTTGTGCTGTGTTGGCCTCAGGTAGATGTTCACTGCAGCAAGTTCTTAGTTGTAGTGATAGCCTGCTCTTTGCAATTTCGACAATCAATGACAACCCAAGAATGGATACCACGGTATTTTTTTTGAGATTTGTCCCTTAAAGTGTATATGCATCCTGTCATAGGTTGTGACCCGAGAGCAAAACTATCACATACTGTGTAGGAAACCAAAATTTTGGAGATATTTTGCAATTTTAATAAAATTCTTTCCGCTTGTTTAGATGAATAAGGTGGGTACTGTGTATGACCTGTGCTTGCCCTCTGTTTCTTAGCAACAAAAAGTTCAGTTTGATCCTAATTGGCACTTCAGCCCTTTTCCTGATGGCGAGAGTATCCCATGAGCGAAATTTCCTTATCCTGTTGATTTGTTTTCAATATCATTATAGGACAAAGAAAAGTTAATCCTAAACAATTTTATTTAATGGATTGTGAAGCATTCAAAATCTTAAATCGCTTTTTCTTGGAACAAGCAGTAGGATGATTTTGCCCTCTGGTCGTGAAATATATATTCCGCCAAAAAGGAAAAAAATCGCCAGAGACTGCCCTATAAAGGGCTATTTGGAGTCTAGATGATAGTTGAGTTTAACTACTTCTTTAGAAAAAATTGCAACAATGAGCCGTCCTAGCCGAGTGGTTAGCACGCTAGACTTGAGATCCTTTATTTGTTAGGACAGGGGTTCGAGTCCTGGTGTTGCTGGTTATTTAATGTGGGATGGGGGTCAGCGGTGTGACTCTGTAAGCTCAGTTAAAATAGACCCAGTTCTAAATGGGTACCTGGAGAAATCTGGGGGAAAAACAGGGGAAGCGTCAGATGATTAGCCCTTAACCACAAATTACACCTCCGGCCAAAGGCAGAGAATCAGGATATCGGTACCTGCAATACACAAACCATTGTTCAGCATGCGAAAGGTTTGTTTATTATTATTTATTTTTCTAATTGATAAACCAATCTAAACGTTTTTCTGTAACCGAAAATTCTTTTCTGACCGAGGTCAACGAGCCTAAAAAGGTAAGCAATTTATTTATAATTTGCTAACCTACTTGACGGCACTATACCGGCACTATTACTTGATTGTCTATAATTGACCACACTCTACTTGACGAATCTACTGACGGCGCTTTAGGGCACTATTTCCTTCTAGTTTGAATGGGCTTGGCAGCATCCGTATTCCTCCAGAAGATTGAAGTTCTTAGAGAAGAAAAGACGGAAGGAAACAAGCTTTGAATTTCCATTTTCGAGTCATGAGCACGATGTTACAGACGCGGCCGTGGTGCAAGTTACCCCTCACAGTGCAGTGGATTGGTGAAAATTATGTCACGGAATTTGAAGTAGGTTGATTTGTATATGCTGAAGGGGGGGGGGGTGTGAGTGATGCGTTAATACCTCCTGGGGATTTAGCCTCTTTTTTGGACCCAAATTTTTCTAAGTCTTGCCTAAGTTGGGAATCTTCTATTTTTGAATGTAGGTGAGTTGGATATCCTTATCTTTTAAATTTATCTATTCTGTTCTGTTCTTACAGGAATCTTGTTCTGTTCATATTGAACTAAGATAAGAATATTGGAAGCCACAGATTGTGGCCGGATGCAGCTCTGAAGTGCGGGCTCTTGGTTTAGACTCAGAAAAGGTCCATGATCTTGGGTTCAGAAATGTCTATTGCCTATTAATTTAATACTTTATTAAATAAAAAAAAAACAAGTTTTTCAAACTGAAAGTAAGGAGCGACATTAAAACTTAAAACGAACAGAAATTATTCCGTATATGAAAGGGGCTGTCCCCTCCTCAACGCCTTGCTCTTTAGGCTAAAGTTTTTTATTGTTTTAAAAAATAAATTTGTGAGACAGAGTCAAGCTTTAGCATAAAGAGCAAGGCGTTGAGGAGGGGACAGCCCCTTTCATATACGGAATAATTTCTGTTCGTTCTAAGTTTTAATGTCGCTCCTTACTTTCAGTTTAAAAAACTTGTTTTTTTTTTATTTAATTTCTGATCGTTTTTTAGTTAATGCAGCTTCTATTGTGGTTCACCGTCATTGAATAAGTAAACAAAAATTTTGTTCCAATTCTTTAAAAATGACCCCTTAATCACAAAGGCCGTTAATTAGAATAAATAGCTCTTATGAAAGTACTAAAAAATCTTTGGCTTAAAGGGTGAGGTATTGACTAGAAGGTGAACCCAATCATATAGCTAATATTTTTTTGTTCGTTTTAAGTTTTGATATTGCTCCTTACTTTCAGTTGAAAAACTTGTTTTTTTATATTTAATTTCTGATTTTTTTTTTGAAATAATGATGGGAAATCCGATGCCCCCTTCATAGCAATGTCCCTTCTCCTCATGAAAACTTCCTTCATGAAAAGATCCTCCCATATAACCCACCCCTACCCCCCACTACCAGAAAAAATTCCCCCTGAAAACGTCTGTATACTTCCCAATAACCAATACTATATGTTAACATTGGGTAAAGTTCATAACTTTCAGCCCTCCCCCTGGGGGCTTCGAGGGATTAAGTCATCCTAAAAGACATAGTTATAATATTTTCGACCATGCTGAACAAAATGGCTATCTCAAAATTTTGATCGGGTGACTTTGGGAAAAAAATGAGCGTGGGAGGGGGCCTAGTTGCCCTCCATTTTTTTTGGTCACTTAAAAAGGGCACTAGAACTTTTAATTTCCGTTCCAATGAGCCATAAATAATTTCTTAGACCACACTGCTTTTCCATTAAAAACAAAAAAAAAATTTTAAACAAGAAAAACGGGTTTTTATTTTCTATAAAGCAGTGAAATACAAAACAATTAATTATGCACAAAAGCTCCGAATATTTCGGCCCCACATCCGGGAGCCTTTCTCAACGGAAAAAAAAAAATAAAAATAAATAAATAAAAAAAAACAAAAAACTTAACTTACATCACAATACTAAACACATAAAGAGAAAGAAAAAAAAAAAAAAACAAAAAAAAAATATAAATAAATAAGAAACAAAACTCACATATTAAATAAACACTTCCATGCACTGAATGTCTATAATGATTCAACTCGCCTCCTCCCAGTGTATAAATGGAAATATATTAAATAAACACTTCCATGCACTGAATGTCTATAATGATTCAACTCGCCTCCTCCCAGTATATAAATGGAAATCTATCAAAAATGAAGAATATATTTATACTTAGACCAAAACAATAAAAGGTCAACTAACCCCCCGGCCCATAACCCCTAATTAAATTTCACAAGTTCATCAACCAATTTATGAATTATAAATTGAATGGATTCGTTTGGTTGCAAGCTTAGCTGCAGTTCGTTTACTTTTCTCATCATTTAACCCATTCTGACCTTTTTTCGCAAGGTCATCTTTCGTTTCAGAAATATTATTAAAATCAGTACTGGTTGAATATCTTGCCTGCATTTTAATTAAACTATTATAAATTGAATTGATCCCAAATTCCCCTTCATCTCTATTTATACTAGTACCCCCATATATTATCTTTTTTATTTCTATAATTTCCCTGAAGCTTTGTAAAAGTCCTACAGACGTATCTACTATTTTTGTTTGATCAAATAAAATACTGTGATGAGGAAAATTATAAAGATGTTCTGCAACAGCTGACTCAAACGTTTCTGGTGTTTTGTTTTGTTTTAGAGCGCAATCTATTGCATTCTTGTGTTGTTGTAGCCTATTTTCTAAAGTTTGTTGCGTTCTTCCCACATAAAATTTACCACAAGAACATGGAATTTTGTATACTCCCTTTTGCAAATTTCTCGGTACCTTGTCTTTTCCTTTATTTAACAACGAGCTTATATTATGTCCTGATTTAAATGCTGTATTTATATTATGTTTTTTTAATTCTCTTCTTAATTTTTGTGATAAAATTGGTATAAAAGGCAAAGTTATGTAATTTGTTTCTTGATTTGACCCATCTTCTTCTAATATTTTTGGTTCCGTCAACTTTTTTTTTTCCTTTTTTCAATTATTTGAGAAATCATATTTTCCGGATAGCCATTACCTATTAGAATATCCTTAATAAAAATTAGTTCATTTCTTATGTATCCTGGTGATGCTAATTTTAATACCCTATCAACTAAAGAAATAACCACACCCCTTTTTACCTGGATTGGATGATTTGATGTGAAAGACAAATAACGGTTGTTACTAGTCTGTTTACGGTAAATTGAAAATGCTAGTTCGTTATTATTTCTATGGATCAAAATATCTAGAAACGGTAACTTATTCTCTGTTTCCTTTTTCAATTGTAAAAATTAATTCTCCTCCCAAATTATTTAAATGTTCCAAAAAACCTTCAATTTCTGATTCCCCGTAATTCCAAATAACTAAAATATCATCCATATATCTGCCCCAAAATTTAGGTTTTAAAAAATATGTTTCTATAGCTAAATTTTCAACATACTCTACATAAATATTTGCTAACAACGGACTTAAAGGCCCTCCCATTGCTAAACCCCTAATTTGATGGTAAAAATTATCTCTAAACGTGAAATAGTTAGTATACCTGCTAGTTATTCTGACTAAATTAATATAGTTTCCAGTTCAATTCCCGAAGGTAATTCTTCTATCTCATTTTTTTTTCGTTCCTCAAGTTTTTTGGATAAAATACTAAACGATTTATCAAAAGGAATATACGTATACATGGATTTTATATCAAAACTGAACAATCTAGATTCTTCTGATATTTCTACACTTATAAGTTTATCTTTTAAAAATTTTGAGTTTTTTATATACGAATTTTGGAGATATAATAATGGTTTAAGTGTCATTGCTGCCCATTTCTCGATTTTTACCGTTGGTGAATTGGTTGTTGAAACAATAGGTCTTAAGGGGATGCCTGTTTTATGTATTTTTGGCAAACCATATATTCTAGGGCTAACTGATCCCCTTGGAAAGAACTTGTGATACATCTGGGGTGTGATACTTCCATTTGTTTTAAGGTCTTCTAAATCTTTTCTTAATCTTTTAACATACAAATCAGTTGGGTCCGAGTTAAGTTTTTTATATGTTGAAGTATCACTTAGAATTGTTTCTATTTTACTATCATAATCATCTTTTTCTAGGATTACTACTGTATTGCTCTTATCCGCTTTCGTTATTATTAGAGAATCATCTTTTTTTTAAATCTTTTAAAATTTTAATATCTTTGTTCTTAACTTTTTCTTGATAACTACCAAAATCTGTTAAAATATTCACTACCCTTAGTCTTAACTCATCTACATTATTTACATCTTTTGGAAACTTATGAATCCCTGTTTCAATCTTTGAAATAATTTCCTCTATCGGTACATTTTTAGGATTTAGTCCAAATTTTATACCTCTTTCAAGGATTTCCTTTTGTTCTTTGGTTAACTCCTTTTTGCTTAAATTAATCACCCCAGGACCTGGGAAATAATTAGGCTTATATATTGATAGTTTTTGTTTTTCTTTTTCCCTTTTTAACTGCAAAAATTTTTGGTTTAGTCTTTCCCTAGATAATCTTAGAACATGTTCAAAAGAATTTTTAAAAATTGATATAATTTGTTGGAAATCATTTGTATTAAGGAAATTACCAAGGCTATGTTTTAAAAAATCTATTTCTTTTACAACTTGTGATCTCTGGAAACGTTTATCTTTCAGCACATGGTTTAAGTTTAGTAAATTTACCTTTCTCGTGTGCTTTTCTTCATTATATGTATTTAAATGATAATTAAAACGAAACGATTTTGGAATTAGTTTATTTACTTTGCACTTTTCTAAAAACTTTTGTTGTGTAATTATATTGGCATGTTTTTTTGCTAAATTCAAAAATAATAAAATTGAATTGGTCTTTTGCCACCCGTAGGCTAGACGTAAATAATTTCTTAGACCACACTGCTTTTCCATTAAAAACAAAAAAAAAATTTTTTAAACAAGAAAAAACGGGTTTTAATTTTCTATAAAGCAGTGAAATACAAAACAATTAATTATGCACAAAAGCTCCGAATATTTCGGCCCCACATCCGGGAGCCTTTCTCAACGGAAAAAAAATAAAATAAAATAAATAAATAAAAAAAAAACAAAAAACTTAACTTACATCACAATACTAAACACATAAAGAGAAAGAAAAAAAAGAAACAAAGAAAAAATATAAATAAATAAGAAACAAAACTCACATATTAAATAAACACTTCCATGCACTGAATGTCTATAATGATTCAACTCGCCTCCTCCCAGTGTATAAATGGAAATATATTAAATAAACACTTCCATGCACTGAATGTCTATAATGATTCAACTCGCCTCCTCCCAGTATATAAATGGAAATCTATCAAAAATGAAGAATATATTTATACTTAGACCAAAACAATAAAAGGTCAACTAACCCCCCGGCCCATAACCCCTAATTAAATTTCACAAGTTCATCAACCAATTTATGAATTATAAATTGAATGGATTCGTTTGGTTGCAAGCTTAGCTGCAGTTCGTTTACTTTTCTCATCATTTAACCCATTCTGACCTTTTTTCGCAAGGTCATCTTTCGTTTCAGAAATATTATTAAAATCAGTACTGGTTGAATATCTTGCCTGCATTTTAATTAAACTATTATAAATTGAATTGATCCCAAATTCCCCTTCATCTCTATTTATACTAGTACCCCCATATATTATCTTTTTTATTTCTATAATTTCCCTGAAGCTTTGTAAAAGTCCTACAGACGTATCTACTATTTTTGTTTGATCAAATAAAATACTGTGATGAGGAAAATTATAAAGATGTTCTGCAACAGCTGACTCAAACGTTTCTGGTGTTTTGTTTTGTTTTAGAGCGCAATCTATTGCATTCTTGTGTTGTTGTAGCCTATTTTCTAAAGTTTGTTGCGTTCTTCCCACATAAAATTTACCACAAGAACATGGAATTTTGTATACTCCCTTTTGCAAATTTCTCGGTACCTTGTCTTTTCCTTTATTTAACAACGAGCTTATATTATGTCCTGATTTAAATGCTGTATTTATATTATGTTTTTTTAATTCTCTTCTTAATTTTTGTGATAAAATTGGTATAAAAGGCAAAGTTATGTAATTTGTTTCTTGATTTGACCCATCTTCTTCTAATATTTTTGATTCCGTCAACTTTTTTTTCCTTTTTTCAATTATTTGAGAAATCATATTTTCCGGATAGCCATTACCTATTAGAATATCCTTAATAAAAATTAGTTCATTTCTTATGTATCCTGGTGATGCTAATTTTAATACCCTATCAACTAAAGAAATAACCACACCCCTTTTTACCTGGATTGGATGATTTGATGTGAAAGACAAATAACGGTTGTTACTAGTCTGTTTACGGTAAATTGAAAATGCTAGTTCGTTATTATTTCTATGGATCAAAATATCTAGAAACGGTAACTTATTCTCTGTTTCCTTTTCAATTGTAAAAATTAATTCTCCTCCCAAACTATTTAAATGTTCCAAAAAACCTTCAATTTCTGATTCCCCGTAATTCCAAATAACTAAAATATCATCCATATATCTGCCCCAAAATTTAGATTTTAAAAAATATGTTTCTAGAGCTAAATTTTCAACATACTCTACATAAATATTGCTAACAACGGACTTAAAGGCCCTCCCATTGCTAAACCCCTAATTTGATGGTAAAAATTATCTCTAAACGTGAAATAGTTAGTATACCTGCTAGTTATTCTGACTAAATTTAATATAGTTTCCAGTTCAATTCCCGAAGGTAATTCTTCTATCTCATTTTTTCGTTCCTCAAGTTTTTTGGATAAAATACTAAACGATTTATCAAAAGGAATATACGTATACATGGATTTTATATCAAAACTGAACAATCTAGATTCTTCTGATATTTCTACACTTATAAGTTTATCTTTTAAAAATTTTGAGTTTTTTATATACGAATTTTGGAGATATAATAATGGTTTAAGTGTCATTGCTGCCCATTTCTCGATTTTTACCGTTGGTGAATTGGTTGTTGAAACAATAGGTCTTAAGGGGATGCCTGTTTTATGTATTTTTGGCAAACCATATATTCTAGGGCTAACTGATCCCCTTGGAAAGAACTTGTGATACATCTGGGGTGTGATACTTCCATTTGTTTTAAGGTCTTCTAAATCTTTTCTTAATCTTTTAACATACAAATCAGTTGGGTCCGAGTTAAGTTTTTTATATGTTGAAGTATCACTTAGAATTGTTTCTATTTTACTATCATAATCATCTTTTTCTAGGATTACTACTGTATTGCTCTTATCCGCTTTCGTTATTATTAGAGAATCATCTTTTTTTAAATCTTTTAAAATTTTAATATCTTTGTTCTTAACTTTTTCTTGATAACTACCAAAATCTGTTAAAATATTCACTACCCTTAGTCTTAACTCATCTACATTATTTACATCTTTTGGAAACTTATGAATCCCTGTTTCAATCTTTGAAATAATTTCCTCTATCGGTACATTTTTAGGATTTAGTCCAAATTTTATACCTCTTTCAAGGATTTCCTTTTGTTCTTTGGTTAACTCCTTTTTGCTTAAATTAATCACCCCAGGACCTGGGAAATAATTAGGCTTATACATTGATAGTTTTTGTTTTTTTTTTCCCTTTTTAACTGCAAAAATTTTGGTTTAGTCTTTCCCTAGATAATCTTAGAACATGTTCAAAAGAATTTTTAAAAATTGATATAATTTGTTGGAAATCATTTGTATTAAGGAAATTACCAAGGCTATGTTTTAAAAAATCTATTTCTTTTACAACTTGTGATCTCTGGAAACGTTTATCTTTCAGCACATGGTTTAAGTTTAGTAAATTTACCTTTCTCGTGTGCTTTTCTTCATTATATGTATTTAAATGATAATTAAAACGAAACGATTTTGGAATTAGTTTATTTACTTTGCACTTTTCTAAAAACTTTTGTTGTGTAATTATATTGGCATGTTTTTTTTTGCTAAATTCAAAAATAATAAAATTGAATTGGTCTTTTGCCACCCGTAGGCTAGACGTAAATAATTTCTTAGACCACACTGCTTTTCCATTAAAAACAAAAAAAAAATTTTTAAACAAGAAAACGGGTTTTAATTTTCTATAAAGCAGTGAAATACAAAAACAATTAATTATGCACAAAAGCTCCGAATATTTCGGCCCCACATCCGGGAGCCTTTCTCAACGGAAAAAAATAAAATAAATAAATAAAAAAAAAAAACAAAAAACTTAACTTACATCACAATACTAAACACATAAAGAGAAAGAAAAAAAAAGAAACAAAAGAAAAAATATAAATAAATAAGAAACAAAACTCACATATTAAATAAACACTTCCATGCACTGAATGTCTATAATGATTCAACTCGCCTCCTCCCAGTGTATAAATGGAAATATATTAAATAAACACTTCCATGCACTGAATGTCTATAATGATTCAACTCGCCTCCTCCCAGTATATAAATGGAAATCTATCAAAAATGAAGAATATATTTATACTTAGACCAAAACAATAAAAGGTCAACTAACCCCCCGCCCATAACCCCTAATTAAATTTCACAAGTTCATCAACCAATTTATGAATTATAAATTGAATGGATTCGTTTGGTTGCAAGCTTAGCTGCAGTTCGTTTACTTTTCTCATCATTTAACCCATTCTGACCTTTTTTCGCAAGGTCATCTTTCGTTTCAGAAATATTATTAAATCAGTACTGGTTGAATATCTTGCCTGCATTTTAATTAAACTATTATAAATTGAATTGATCCCAAATTCCCCTTCATCTCTATTTATACTAGTACCCCCATATATTATCTTTTTTATTTCTATAATTTCCCTGAAGCTTTGTAAAAGTCCTACAGACGTATCTACTATTTTTGTTTGATCAAATAAAATACTGTGATGAGGAAAATTATAAAGATGTTCTGCAACAGCTGACTCAAACGTTTTAATATGGTGTTTTGTTTTGTTTTAGAGCGCAATCTATTGCATTCTTGTGTTGTTGTAGCCTATTTTCTAAAGTTTGTTGCGTTCTTCCCACATAAAATTTACCACAAGAACATGGAATTTTGTATACTCCCTTTTGCAAATTTCTCGGTACCTTGTCTTTTCCTTTATTTAACAACGAGCTTATATTATGTCCTGATTTAAATGCTGTATTTATATTATGTTTTTTTAATTCTCTTCTTAATTTTTGTGATAAAATTGGTATAAAAGGCAAAGTTATGTAATTTGTTTCTTGATTTGACCCATCTTCTTCTAATTTTTTGGTTCCGTCAACTTTTTTTTCCTTTTTTCAATTATTTGAGAAATCATATTTTCCGGATAGCCATTACCTATTAGAATATCCTTAATAAAAATTAGTTCATTTCTTATGTATCCTGGTGATGCCAATTTTAATACCCTATCAACTAAAGAAATAACCACACCCCTTTTTACCTGGATTGGATGATTTGATGTGAAAGACAAATAACGGTTTTTGTTACTACTAGTCGTTTACGGTAAATTGAAAATGCTAGTTCGTTATTTCTATGGATCAAAATATCTAGAAACGGTAACTTATTCTCTGTTTCCTTTTCAATTGTAAAAATTAATTCTCCTCCCAAATTATTTAAATGTCCAAAAAAACCTTCAATTCTGATTCCCCGTAATTCCAAATAACTAAAATATCATCCATATATCTGCCCCAAAATTTAGATTTTAAAAAATATGTTTCTATAGCTAAATTTTCAACATACTCTACATAAATATTTGCTAACAACGGACTTAAAAAGGCCCTCCCATTGCTAAACCCCTAATTTGATGGTAAAAATTATCTCTAAACGTGAAATAGTTAGTATACCTGCTAGTTATTCTGACTAAATTTAATATAGTTTCCAGTTCAATTCCCGAAGGTAATTCTTCTATCTCATTTTTCGTTCCTCAAGTTTTTTGGATAAAATACTAAACGATTTATCAAAAGGAATATACGTATACATGGATTTTATATCAAAACTGAACAATCTAGATTCTTCTGATATTTCTACACTTATAAGTTTATCTTTTAAAAATTTTGAGTTTTTTATATACGAATTTTGGAGATATAATAATGGTTTAAGTGTCATTGCTGCCCATTTCTCGATTTTTACCGTTGGTGAATTGGTTGTTGAAACAATAGGTCTTAAGGGGATGCCTGTTTTATGTATTTTTGGCAAACCATATATTCTAGGGCTAACTGATCCCCTTGGAAAGAACTTGTGATGCATCTGGGGTGTGATACTTCCATTTGTTTTAAGGTCTTCTAAATCTTTTCTTAATCTTTTAACATACAAATCAGTTGGGTCCGAGTTAAGTTTTTTATATGTTGAAGTATCACTTAGAATTGTTTCTATTTTACTATCATAATCATCTTTTTCTAGGATTACTACTGTATTGCTCTTATCCGCTTTCGTTATTATTAGAGAATCATCTTTTTTTAAATCTTTTAAAATTTAATATCTTTGTTCTTAACTTTTTCTTGATAACTACCAAAATCTGTTAAAATATTCACTACCCTTAGTCTTAACTCATCTACATTATTTACATCTTTTTGGAAACTTATGAATCCCTGTTTCAATCTTTGAAATAATTCCTCCTCTATCGGTACATTTTTAGGATTTGTCCAAATTTTATACCTCTTTCAAGGATTTCCTTTTGTTCTTTGGTTAACTCCTTTTTGCTTAAATTAATCACCCCAGGACCTGGGAAATAATTAGGCTTATACATTGATAGTTTTTGTTTTTCTTTTTCCCTTTTTAACTGCAAAAATTTTTGGTTTAGTCTTTCCCTAGATAATCTTAGAGAACATGTTTAAAAGAATTTTTAAAAATTGATATAATTTGTTGGAAATCATTTGTATTAAGGAAATTACCAAGGCTATGTTTTAAAAAATCTATTTCTTTTACAACTTGTGATCTCTGGAAAACGTTTATCTTTCAGCACATGGTTTAAGTTTAGTAAATTTACCTTTCTCGTGTGCTTTTCTTCATTATATGTATTTAAATGATAATTAAAACGAAACGATTTTGGAATTAGTTTATTTACTTTGCACATTACTTTAGAAAATAGGCTACAACAACACAAGAATGCAATAGATTGCGCTCTAAAACAAAACAAAACACCTGAAACGTTTGAGTCAGCTGTTTGCAGAACATCTTATAATTTTCCTCATCACAGTATTTTATTTGATCAAACAAAAATAGTAGATACGTCTGTAGGACTTTACAAAGCTTCAGGGAAATTATAGAAATAAAAAAGATAATATATGGGGGTACTAGTATAAATAGAGATGAAGGGGAATTTGGGATCAATTCAATTTATAATAGTTTAATTAAAATGCAGGCAAGATATTCAACCAGTACTGATTTTAATAATATTCTGAAAACGAAAGATGACCTTGCGAAAAAAAGGTCAGAATGGGTTAAATGATGAGAAAAGTAAACGAACTGCAGCTAAGCTTGCAACCAAACGAATCCATTCAATTTATAATTCATAAATTGGTTGATGAACTTGTGAAAAATTTAATTAGGGGTTATGGGCCGGGGGGTTAGTTGACCTTTTATTGTTTTGGTCTAAGTATAAAAATTCTTCATTTTTGATAGATTTCCATTTATATACTGGGAGGAGGCGAGTTGAATCATTATAGACATTCAGTGCATGGAAGTGTTTATTTAATATATTTCCATTTATACACTGGGAGGAGGCGAGTTGAATCATTATAGACATTCAGTGCATGGAAGTGTTTATTTAATATGTGAGTTTTGTTTTCTTATTTATTTATATTTTTTTTCTTTTGTTTTTTTTTTTCTTTCTCTTTATGTGTTTAGTATTGTGATGTAAGTTAAGTTTTTTGTTTTTTTTTTATTTATTTATTTTATTTTATTTTTTTTCCGTTGAGAAAGGCTCCCGGATGTGGGGCCGAAATATTCGGAGCTTTTGTGCATAATTAATTGTTTTGTATTTCACTGCTTTATAGAAAATTAAAACCCGTTTTTCTTGTTTAAAAATTTTTTTTTTTGTTTCCAATGAGCCCTCCCACGATATTCTAGGACCACTGGGTCGATACGATCACCCCTGGGGAAAAAAAAAAAAACAAAAAAAAAAAACAAAAAAACAAATAAACACGCATCCGTGATCTTTCTTCTTTCTTTCTGGCAAAAAATGGAAATTTCCACATTTTTGTAGATAGGAGCTTTAAACCTCTACAGTAGGGTTCTCTGATACGCTGAATATGATGGTGTGATTTTCATTAAGGTTCTATAACTTTTAGGGGGTCTTTCCCCCTTTTTTCGAAAATCAGCCAATTTTCTCAGGTGCGTAACTTTTGATAGGTAAGATTAAACTTGATGGAACTTATATATTTGAAATCAGAATTAAAATCTGATTCTTTTGATGTATCTATTGGTATCAAAATTCCGTTTTTTTAGAGTTTCGGTTACCATTGAGCCGGGTCACTCCTTACTTACAGTTCGTTACCACGAACTGTTTGATAAATGTATTCTTAGTGAATGCTTCACTATGAATGAACTATCCTTCAGTTCACTTTCCACAAATCCTCACTTCGCCGTCTCTCCTAAGATATGTTTACTGTTCGAGATGTTGTTGCCCTTGCCTAATCCCCACCCTCACCGCATTTCGCACCATAAACTCGCGCTTCCTAATTTTTTCTTTCTCGTAATGACAAAAAAATGATACTATAAGCGACACGTTGATCATAACCTAGTCAATGCTACTGCGCTGACTTTGATTATTTTGTTCTTGTATCATAACTAAAATTCTACACCAAATGGACCGATAGATGGAAAAGGTCAAAAGGACTGCCAGGAATACTTTTTATATATCAACATTCGTGGTGATGAGGTTTTGCTTAAATACATGTATTGAAAATGGATATAGAAGTATTTTTTAATTCATACTTAAAATATTTAAAAAAAGAATATAATCGAAAACATATAAAATAAATATTATACTTTAAAGATAAATAATTAAAATAAATATATTTAATGTTACTAATAATTAATGTGTAATTAATATAAAAAAATGAATAATTCACATAATAACTAATTAATATAATTAATAAATAAATAATATATATTATATACTTTAGTATTAAGATACGTACTTCGCGTCCTGGGAGAAAAATTTGTCTACTGCTCGAAAACTTATTCAAAGAAAAAAAAAATTAAACGTTTTGAATGCTGCTTTTCCGAAGCTCGATAATTCACTTAATAAATTTGTATCAGTGTAATCCTTTCTTCATCAATGTCATTGCCTCTCTAAAATTGTCAATTTCTTCAATAGAAATGCAAAAAAAATGGCATTTCAGTAAAAAAAAAATTCCCCAAAAAACATAATTTTTCAAATCCAGAAGGAAACAGGAAAAAAAATAGGTCATGGCACAAGCTTTACCGCCCCCTCCCTCCTGCCATTGACACCTCTTAACATGAAAGGGAATTTCTAATGCTAAAACAACAGCAGATTGCACAGAGTCCCAATATAGATCATATAAAAAATGTAAAACAAAGGTACTGAATTGAAAAGGATCTCCGAAATTTTGTTTTTTTACGGAATAGGATTTTTTTTTTTATCTCAGGTGGTATGTTGTTAGGCGTATTTTCAATGCAAAGCACAATGACATACATAGTGAAATATCTTGTGGGCCGGGGCATATTTCGCTATGAAAAAGGGATTTCATTTCCTTTTCAATAAGGTTTCAAATTCTTCATGAACGGGTTTATAATTTGTCGAACGCGAGAAACGCAATAATTTCAACTGCTTCATCAAATATGGCAGATATTCCAGTTTAAACAGTTTTTAATGATAGCTACTGATAATAATAAAATGCACAAGTTTCTACATCTCAATGTGTTAAATATGTGGTTCTATCCCGCTTTCTAGGGCTGTAACGAGAGAAAAGTTGAAATGACTAGGCCATGTTCTGCGGATGAAAGATGACAGATCGCCAAAGATCGTCCGTTCCGGCCAATGATCTAGGTCACGTTCTGCAGATGACAAGTTGCCAAACAAGGTTTTTTTTTCTGCAATTAATTTTTAAAACTTGAAACGTATTAAAGTAATAAAATGCATAAAAAGTATTATCAATTTTTTGAGTTTAATTTTTTAAAAACTATTAAGACTTTCAGGAATAAAAGGTGTTTGTATATTAAACTGACATTCTGACATTACAACTGACAAAAACGACATTACAGGTGTATGTATATTAAACTGACATTCCACAATCATGTGTTTTTTTTGCCGGTCTCCCCCTGAAATTGTATAAATGTATTCTGATTTACTTGGCATTTCTTAAACTGACTAAAATCGTTTCTCTGTCATATCCCCCTCCCGAAGAAAAAAAATTGCGTACGTGCCTGTGTCTGATGACAGGTATAAATAAATTAAATGTAAACATAAATATAATAACAATTAAATGTAAACTTAAATGTAAGTATTCACGTTTATATAATAAACATAAATAAACGTAAATAACAAGAAAAAAAAAGCATGCTGTATATTTTTTTGTGTTGATCAGACACCTACTATATAAGGGTATATATTCGCTTGGTAGGATGGCTTCAGGTAAGGCCGCATTCATGGGGAGGGGGACTACTGGGTTTGAATCCCCCCACCCTGAGATTTTTGTCCAACTCCTAAAAACGTAACAAAAATGCATATAAACAAAACTTTGATGTGTTTTTAAAGTTCCCCCCCCCCTCAAATAAAACCCTAGATACACCCTCGGCTTCAGGTGCCCTTAAAGTACCAAGGACAGTGAAAATGAAATATGATTGTTTCGATTGGTTAAGTAGAAACTTCGCCGACCATATATCACAAAAAAGTTTGGAAGAAATTGGAAATTCTATATTTTAAATGAAAGACATCCATATGCACTTATTGTGTTTTCGCTAGTAGCGGAGACTCAATCAATTAGATAGAAACGCCAATGACGCAGTAGATTTTAGACTTTTACAGTGAGAGAAGGAGGCGATACCCAAACTCTTGTTTGTAGTGATTTTTGTTCGTTTCAAGCTTGATTTGCATATTCAATTTAAGTTTCACTCGTTTTAAGGTTTATTTATTCATTTACATTAATATCTATTGTATGTCTGTTTGCTTTGATTGTTTATTTAATTTCTTCTCGTTTTAAGTTTCATTTATACTTCAATAGCAAAATATTGTTTTTCGTTTTAAGGTTGATTTTCATATTCAATCTGAGCATTACTCGCTTTAAGATCTATTTATTCATTTATATTATTACTTGTTATATGTTTTTTTTCCTATGATTGTTTATTTAATTTCTGTTCGTTTTGGGTTTCATTTATTCTTTAATAGTAATTTCTGGTCGTTTTGAGTTTGAGTTTTAACAGGCTTTTGTATCTGCTGAGCTTTAGTTTAAAATGGCCTTTACTTTTCTTTGTAAAACTTATTTTTCGGAAAGTTTTTTTTTTAATTATTTTTTGTTCGTTTTTTTTATTGCAAAATGTTTCAAATTTTTTAAAAATTCCTTTTTTCAAAGTCAATTTTTTTTTGAAAATCAAATGCTCATCAAAGTATCAAAACTGGTATCAAAGTAAAAATATCAAGGTGAAGAAGTTTACCCCCTTTGAAATGAGCCCCCTTTGAAGTTTATCCGACGACTTCTTCTATATGAAGTGCTTCTGGAAAAAAAAAATAAATGGAGTATCGAGAGAGGCTAGCTGCCCTCCAATCACTTTTTACTCTTAAAAAGTGAATTACAACTTTCAATTTCCAATCAAATGAGCCCTCTATGAAGTTTATACGAGCATCCCTTCCATAGCAACCATATATACCCCCAGGGCATAAATTACAACGCCTACCCTCGGGCCCTGGGGGGCTGTGTCGACACCGGAGTTTTGTTAGCTGAACTTAAAACTATTTTTAACAAAATTTCCATCTCAAAATTTTTATCTGATGCATTTAGGGCATGGAGGGAGGGGGGGGGGCTAATTGCCCTCCGATCTCTTTTGGCTCTTAAAAAGTGAACGAGAACTTTCAATTTCCAATCAAATGAACCCTCTCCGAAGTTTATACGAGCATCCTTTCCATAAAAACGATATATGCCCCCGAGCATTACTTGCAACACCTGCCTCCGGGCCCTGGGGGGTTGCATCAACACAGAAGTTTTTCTTATCTGACCTTTGAATTATTTTAATGAAATGGCTATTTTTAAGATTTTATCGGATAGGCTTGGGGAAAAAGGGTGTGTGGAGGGGGGCTAGTTGCCCTCGGATATCTTTTTACTCTTAAAAAGTGAACTAGAACTTTCAATTTCCAATCAAATGAGCCCTCTCTGAAGTTTATACGAGAATCCCTTTCATAAGAACCATACACATCCCCAGGACAACACTTACAACGCCTACCCCCTGGGCCCTGGGGGTTTGTGTTGACACCGGAGTTTTGTTATCTAATTTTTGAACAATTTTTAAAAAACTGGCTATCTCAAAATTCGTAGCGGACGGGTTTTTTTTTTGGTTGGGGGAAAAAGAGCGTGGGGAGGGGGCTAGTTGCCCTTAAATCTCTTGACTCCTAAAAAGTGAACTAGAACTTTCAATTTCCAATCAAATGAACCCTCTATGAAGTTTATACGAGCATCCCTTTCATAAGAACCAAACATGCCCTTAGGGCATAACTTAGAACGCCTTCTGCCAGGCCTGGTGGGGTTGTATTGACACCGGGTTTTTCTTATCCGACCTTTGAACTATATTTTTTTTTTTTTTTTTTTTTTTTTTTTTTTTTTTTTTTTTTTTTTTTTTTTTTTTTTTTTTTTTTTTTTTTTTTTTTACGAAATGTCTATCTCAAAATTTTCATCAGATGGGTTTGGAAAAAGAAGGCGTGGAAGGTGGCTAGTTGCCCTCGAATCTCTTTTGACTATTAAAAAGTGAACTTGAACTTTCAATTTCCAATCAAATGAGCCCTCTCTGAAGTTTATACGATTATCCCTTTCATAAGAACCATATATGCCCAGGGCATAACTTAAAACGCCTTCCTTCGGGCCCTGGGGGGCTGTGTCAACCCCGGAGTTTTCATTAAATGGTCTTTGAACTATTTAAAAAAAATTGGTTATCTTAAAGTTCCTATCAGATGGGTTTGAGAAAAAAGGGCGTGTAGGGGGGGGGGGCTAGGTTCCCTCCAAACTCTTTTGGCTCATAAAAGTGAACTAGAACTTTCAAATTCCAATCAAATGAGCTCTCTTTGAAGTTTATACGAGCATCCCTTTCATAATAACCATATATGCCCCCAGGGCATAACTTACAACGCCTGCCCCCGGGCCCTAGGGGGTTTTGTCGACACTGGAGTTTTTGTTATATGATCTTTTAACTATTTCTAACAAAATAGATATCTCAAAATTTTTATCGGATACGTTTGGGAAAAAGGGGTGTGGGGGGGGGGGGGGCTGGTTACCCTCCGATATCTTTTGACTTTTGAAAAATGATCTAGCACCTTCAATTTCCAATCAAATGAGTCCTCTGTGAAGTTTATACGAGCATTCCTTCCATAAGAACCATATATGGCCCCAGGACATAACTTATAACCCTTGCCCTGAAGACCTTGGGCGGGAGTGTCATGTTCAAAGATATAATTTCAAGAACTTTCAACTCCGTTGAACAAAATGGCTATCTCAAAATTTTGATTGGATGTGTTTGGGGAAATGGTGGGCGTCGAAGGGGCTTTAATTGCCTTCCAATCACTTTCGACTATTAAAAAGGGCACTAGCCATTTAAATTTCCAATCGAATGAGCACTTTTTGAAGTTTCTACGGCAGCGCTTTCTATAAAACCTTATATGCCCCCAGGGCATAACTTACAACCCTTGCCCTGAGGACTCTGGGGGGCTGTCATCCTCAAAGACCTAATTTCGAGAATTTTCAACCACGTTGAACAAAATGGCTATCTCAAAATTTTGATTGGATGTGTGTTTGGGGAAAAGGTGGGCGTGAGAGGGGGGTTAGTTGCCCTCCTATCACTTTTGACTATTAAAAAGGGCACTAGCCCTTTAACTTTCCAATCGAATGATCCCTTTATGAACTTTCTACGACAAAGCTTTCTATAAAACCTTATATGCCCCTAGGGCACAACTTACAACCCTTGCCCTGAGGACTCTGGGGGGCTGTCATCCTCAAAGACCTAATTTCGAGAGTTTTCAACCACGTTGAACAAAATGGCTATCTCAAAATTTTGATTGGATGTGTTTGTGGAAAAGGTGGGCGTGAGAGGGAGGTTTTGTTGCCCTCCTATCACTTTTAACTATTAAAAAGGGCACTAGCCCTTTAACTTTCCAATCGAATGAGCCCTTTATGAAGTTTCTACGACAAAGCTTGCTATAAAAAAGCTTATATGCCCCCAGGGCATAACTTACAACCCTTGTCCTGTGGGCTGTGGGGGGAGTGTCCTCCTCAAGAACATAATTTCTATCTGGAAATCAACTTCGTAGAACAAAATGGTTATCTCAAAATTTTGATTGGATGTGTTTGGGGAAGTGGTGGGCGTGGGAGGGGTGTTTGTTGCCTTCCAATCAGTTTTGACCCTTAAAAAGGGCACTAGAACTCTCGATTTCCAATCGAATGAGCCCCTTTTGAAGTTTTTACTACGATCCCTTCCATATTAAGTGCCTCTGGGAAAAAAAAAAATAATAATAAAAAACATTAGAGCCGTGTGGTCTTTACTATAGGCAACGCTATAGCTTTACTTCTGATAAGAGCTGTATTTGTTTACTTATACTTCATTTTGATTTTCTCTTTACTTTACTAATTTATCTATATTTTCTTAGCATTTTGTTAAGTTTCTTCCCTTTTTCTAGATTGAGCTACAACCGCCTGCTCATATGCCTATATGCCACGGAGAAATTACAAAAAGCAAGAAGAACTCCTCCGTAACTCCAAAATTTGTAGCTGAATATCTACGTTGCGGAATATGCAAAAATGTAAATAATAAGGAAGACTTTGTTCAGTGTTGGAACATCTCGTGTAAAGAGCCATTTCACGTTTTATGTCTTGCCAGATACTCAGAAGATGACATTATTCCACTTGAAAAGGAATGCCCAAAATGCAAGGAAGCTTATATTTGGCAACAGTGGATAAGCTCACTTCAAAAGAAATAGCTTTCATTTTTTCGAATTTTTTTTACTTTGAATTTATAGATTAACTAATTTTGGTCCAAATCGATTTAATATGAATTATTCTAAAAATTAAGTTCTTGTGTGAGTTTTTTTCCTATGATACTTGGATGTGTGGCATTTAATACAAAGATAGTTTTTAAGATGAAGCTGATTGTATATATACTTAAAAGTATGGTAGGTTTTACAATCCACGATGCGTAATATTAGAAAAAAACTTTCGAACACCAGGAGTCTTCCCCGTCAAGGTTGCCACGCATCGAACGTTTCATCAAGTTTTGACAATTAAATATATCAACTGTAATGTAATCTCCGTTCTTCATCGCTCGGTTAAATTTGTTAACCGATATATTAAAAAAAAATATATTATATTTTATATTTTTTTTAATATATAAAATTGTTCTCCGGACCTATCCTAAGTCTATTCAAACTTAAAAAACTACATTTTTCTTTTGTAGTTTCAAAATCAGGAAGTTTTAAGGGCAGTACTACATTTCCGTCAGTGTTGCCAGGTTAAACAGTAAAAACAATAAGCAATACTAATTAGCAAAATGTGACAACCTTTTTCGTCCATAAAATTCCGCATTAACAATCTCGTTGATACATAAAGACAATCACACCTTCAATGGAAAGCTACAACCACTTAACCTATTTGGTTCCAATTGTTTGTAGCTTATTTTTTGTTGATTTTTCACCCACATTTCTTCTTTTTAAATTTGGACCCACCAAAAATTGCATACCTGCATGGGGAAATCTATTCTATTAAAAGTTAAATTTTTGCCAAAGCCTCACAAAAAGAAATGTTTCACCTAAAGTTCATTCTTTATTTTGACACAAAGTTGCTATCTGAAGTGATTTCTTGTGGCAACTCCAAATCGAAATCAACGTTAATAATAGAATTACGAAGTATTATTGAAAGACCAAACAACAAGAGAATGTATATTGTTTAGAAAATGCTAAGAGCTCAAAGTTATGATGGCTTGGTCACGTTTTATATATTACCAAAACTCGAGCTTTCAATCGAGCATCCATCCGGGTTCAAACGATAAGCAGATTATTCCTGCAAAGGGGGAAATGGTTACAGGAAAGGATTTAAAAGCAACTGGGACTTCATGGAGTGATGCAAAAGTGAAGCTCTGGTGGCTTGATTTCTGCAATGAATCGTCAGTAGTAGTAGTAATAAGACCAGCCATCTGTCCCTTTGATATTTTCTCATTTTAATTAAGTTAATCTTTTTGACTACTGAACGACTCAATGGTGATGCAATGACTTATTAGCAGTCGCCACAAATTCACTATATGCGGGTATTTAAAAAAGTTTTAGAACCAAGCTATAAACATTTTGTTACAAATGTTTCCAAAGGAAAAAATATGGATTTTGTTTAAGTCTAGAAGCATTTTAAATTACTCCTTTTTCAATTCCTTACAAATTGTGCATGTTTTTCAAAAATTCTCTTTAAATTTTAATTCTAATTAAATAGATTTTTGAATGATGCATCATAGGCAGCGCAATAGCGCTGCCTTAGTCAAGAACGATGTGGGCACAATGTATTATTTTTTTTTTCTGACCAAAGCACTTCGTATAGAAGTTGTCGTAAAAACTTCGAAAGGGGCTCATTCGATTGGAAATTGAAAGTTCTATTGCCCTTTTTAAGACTCAAAAGTGATTGGAGGGGAACCAGCCCCCTCCCTCCACGCCCATCAGTTCCCAAAGCACATTCAATCAGAATTTTGAGATAGCCATTTTGTTCATCATAGTTGAAAGCTCCAGTAATCATGTCTTTGGGAATGACAACCTCCCCACAGCCCTCAGGGCAAGGGCTATAAGTTATGCTAGTTGCCCATTGTTAACATATAAGGTTTTCATGGAAAGGGTGGTCGCATAAACTTCAGAGGTGACTCATTGGATTGTAAATCAGAAGTTCTAGTGCCCTTTTTAAGAGTCAAATTAATCGGAGGGTAGCTAACTACCCCCCCCCCCCCACCACATCCTCTTTTCCCCAAATCCATTCGATGGAAATTTTGAGATAGCCATTTTTCAAAATAGTCTAAAGATCATACAGCAAGGCCTTTTGGGTCGAAACAGGGTTGTAAGTCATGCTACAGGGGCATACAAGGGTTCTATGGAAAGGGTGGTCTTATAAACTTTTGAAGAGGCTCATTTGGTTGAAATTGAAAAGTTCTAGATCCCTTTTAAGAGTCAGAAGTGATGGAGGGAAAAAAGCCCCCCCCCCCCTTCTCCCATCGATTCCCAAATAAATCCAATTCAAATTTTTAAGACAGCTATTTTGTTCAGTAATGTTGAAAAGTTCAGTAATTAAGCCTTTGGGGGTGTTAAGCCTCTCATAGCCCTCAGGGCAAAGGCTGTAAGTTAGAAAATTTGATGGTTGTTTACACATAGTATTTGTTACTGAGAAAGGTGGGCATGTTTGATCTTTACTTTTCAAAAAGACAATGGGCATTCAGGTGAGCCTTCCACAGAATATTGAGGGATTGTGGAACTAAATCAAACACGTGGCGTGTATACGAGTTGTCAAAAAGACGTAACACGGGAATGACTGAGTATTTTAATTTGGAACTTCCAGAAATTGAAAAGGGAGATGATCAGTTGAACAAAAAGACAATATTTCCATGCTACTACTACCCTACCACTACTACTACTACCACTAAAACCACTGCTTCTGTAGTTAGTACTACCAAGGCTGAGGATATTGAAATGAGCATCTGAGGAAACGTTGAGAGGAAAGTTGAACTAAAGCAAAACATATAATGTGCTTACAGATTGCTTATAGAGGTGTATGAGCAATATTTTTGGAACGGCTTACCGTATCAAGATGAAACTTCTAGTGCATCATGAGTTGGGTGTTCAACTGATCAAAAGCAGCATGTACCTGCTACTACTGCTATTAATGCTGCTGCTATTGCTGTTACTACTACTACTTATACAATTGTATTACTGCCGCTACTGGTACCACTACTATTATGATACTATTGCTATTAAGGCTACCCGTATGAAGGTAAGAATTTGACAGAAATATTGTTCAGCGTATCTGATCAAAATTGTGCGATATCCATTTGGTTCAAAACAGTCCAAAGAACATTTTTTTTTTTTTTTTTTTTTTTTTTTTTTTTTTTATTCCAATATTCACGGCGCCAGGTACTTCAAAGTATCTGATATGCCGCTATTCATTTACCTCGTTCAATGGCCTCGAGGTTTTAAATGTCTATTGAACCTTCTTTTGAAGGTGTCAACAGAGGGATTTGCAGGGATAATATCCCCAGGAAGATCGTTCCAGATAGAAGTGCAACGCCGGATGAAGCTGTTCCTCAAGTACTCGGTTTTCGGCGTGTCCTCCTTTAGATAATTGGACCGAGCTGTGTGCCTTCGTTTCTGCCTTGTCGGCTGGACAAAGGGGGGCACAATTCGAGAGAGCTCGTCTGAGGGAGGCGAATTCCTGTACTTGTAGAAAACAGCCATCGACGCTACATCAAACCTTTCATTTAGAGGCTGGAGTGATTCTTGTGTAGAGGCGCAGCCCGCCCTAATTGCCTTATTCTGGATCTTATGAAAAAGGTGCCAACAGCGTTTTCGGAGCACCAGCATTTAGCGGGCATCCATATTCAGCTATGGGTCTGATGCAAGACTTGTAGAGTGGGATGATCGAGCTTGATGGAAGAAGGTTTTTGCAGCGAAGAGTAACTCCCAGCTTTCTTGCGCAGGAGGTTCTCACCCGATCAAGGTGGTTGTTCCAAGAGAGTGATCGGTGGAGAAATGAATCCCCAGTAGACGAAGCTCGTCGACTCTCTTTATAGCTTCATTCTTGAAGATGATACTGGGGTGTTCACGTGGCACCTTTGATCGGATAATTAGAAGCTCCTTTGTTTTCGATGCATTGAAGTTGATCATCCATGCATCAGACCACTTTTCAATTTTCAAAGGATCCATCTGTAGGGAAAGGGAGGCTTGTGTTGGGTCTTCGTGTTTAGGGACGGCTGAGTGTGTCGTGGTATCGTCGGCAAAGTGATGCAGAGGGTTTGCGAGGTTGTCTCCCATGTCGTTTATGTAGATAAGGAAAAGCGTAGGTCCCAAGACACTGCCCTGGGGTACCCCTGCTTTCACTGGATATTCGCGGGAAACAAAACCCGTCAAGAACCATCCGCAGTGAACAATCGGAAAGAAAGCTCTCAATCACTTTTAACAGACATCCACGAACACCATACACATAGAGTTTCTTTAGCAGGCCACGGTGCCATACTCTGTCAAAAGCTTTCGCAATGTCGAAGGATAATAGCCTGATGTCGTATTCCATTGCCAGAAGTTCTATCCACTCTTGATACTGGGCCACTAGGCAGTCTAATGTTGAGCGTTTCCGGCGGAATCCATATTGGCGATCGCCTAGAAGGTCATTTGATTCCAGGTACTGATGAAGTGTTTTATTGGAGACGCTCTCGTAGACTTGGCCAACACAGGAGAGAAGGCTAATAGGCCTGTAGAAGCCCACGCTCGTTGAATTGCCTTCTGGCTTTAGAGTAGGTATAACATGGGCGGACTTCCATGTTCGTGGGAAGGTTCCGGAGTGAAAGCAAAGCCGGAAAAGCAATGACAAGGGTCCAGCTAGTTCGGCGCTGCAGGACTTGAGGACAACATTTGGTATGTTGTCAGGACCTGTGGCTTTGGTCACATCCAGATGCTGCAGAATGCGAAGGATCTGGGGAGCAGAAAAAAATTCACGCGTTCCAGGACAGTGTCGGTTCGGTCGGAGATATTTGGCACTTCTCTACCGTCGTCGTCTAGATTCGAGAATTCGGCAAAAGCCTTAGCAAGAGCTTCAGCCTTTGCCTGTGGATCTTTTACCACTGTCCCCTTAGTCTGGAGAGAAAGGAATTGCGGTCCCCTTGGACGACGGTAAAGCCTCCTTGACAATTTTCCACCAACTCTTTGCCGAAGCAAGTTGAAGCTTGGTGGCGAATTTCTCCTTACACTGAACCCGGGACTTCCGAATCGCTCGAACTGCATCTTTGCGCGCATTTATGAATGCAATTCTGTCCTCTTTCGCTCTTCGAAAGTAGCCATCGCTTGTGTGCCTTTTGCTTTGCTTGGATTGTCTTCTTACACTGGGCGTTGAACCAAGGTTTGTCCTTACTGGACACCTGGATCCGCTTTGAAGGGATATGCATTTCGACAGAGTCAACTATGGCCTGCTGGTACTTATCTGCAGCTTTCTCTGGGCCTTCCAGGAGGAAGGCTCTCCACTGCTGAGAAAAAAGAGTGTTTCTCAAACCGTCCCATACGTAGGTTTCCACGTGCAACGACGGCAACGTGGTCACTGGTGAAAGCATGAGCGTCTACCTTAAAGGAGTCAGGGTGATCTGTAAGGAAGAGGTCAAGACGAGATGATCCGTTTGGGCTGTGATACGTGTCGAAATCGACAAGTTGTTCCAGCCCGTAAGAGAGAGATAGATCATACAAATCCGACCCTTCCCTATCAGTATTTTTGCTGCGAAGCCACACGCTATGATGGACGTTGAAGTCTCCATGAAGGATAATGGCAGACTTAGCGTACTTGCCCCGAATATATTTGAGGGAGGCTTCAAGGTAGCTGGTAATCTGGTAAGTTGGAGGATTATACACGGGTACCGACAATCACGGACTTATTTGGGAGGGTAACCCTAACCCACAGAGCTTCATCACCTGCTGAATCTGGTATGTTCAGGCATGAATAAGGTATATGGCTCTGTATATAAACAGCGACACCTCCTCCTCCGTATTTAGCGCCGTCAGTACGCTCTCGATCCCGCCTGAGGAGTGTGTATCCCTGCATGGCAACCTCACTGCTCTGTATTTCTCGGTTTAGATTGGTCTCAGTGATGCACATGATAGATGGCTTGACAGAGTTCACTAAATGTAGGAACTGGTCAAACTCAGATCTGAGACCTCGTACATTGCAGTGGGCTATCGTAAACAGGTCCGTTTGGATGGTCGGTGGACGTGCTACAGGTCGTCGTCGAAATGGCTGTTTGTTCCGAGGCTTTTTGTTGTTAATCATAACCAGGTAAAAGAAGCTTTGCCGGGTGGTTGGCCCAACAAAGCCCGTAAATCCATTGCCATGCATCATTAGACGGGGAACGGTGCCACCTGCCACGCACCTCATTACCGCATCTTCAACATGGAGGTGGTTACCCCATAATGGGTTAGGATTCGGCACAAGTGCCTCCCACCAATAAACATATTAAAAAAAAAACTCCAGGGTTGACACAACCCACCAGAGCCCTGGGACAATGGGTTTGTAAGTTATATCCCGGGGGCATAAAAGGTTTTTACGGAAGGGGTGGTTGTGTAAACTTTTGAAGAGGCTCATTTGTTTGAAAATTAAAAGAGAATTGAAACAGAATAATCGACAGAACGGATTGTGTTCAAGAATGTAGACAGAATAATTGACAGAATGCACTTCGTCCAAAAACATAAACCATAAAGTTGTATTTGACGATAAAACTTAGATAACTAATTTTGAATGGCTACAGGCAATCTTAACGCAAGAAGAATTTTGTCACCTAATCCGAGGAATATGAGAAACTTATAAGTCTGAAAATCGTTGCTCACATCAAAAAAAAAAAAAAAAAAAATACCACCAGTTTGGTTTTGGCTTTTTTCGTTGTCTTCGGCTGAAGACAAAATCTAGAGTCTAGCTAAACAAAGCTAAAAATCTAGCTCCCGTATTGTGAAGACCAATATATGAAATTGATAGCTATCGTAATCGGATTACATTTAAGTGAAAAAAAAAAGGATTATAATTGCGCAATTACCTAAACTGCCATCTGAGAAATTTATTCAACCAAATTTTTCTTTCAATAGCACGTTTTTTGGATTTTCGGGGGGGGGGGGGGGGGGGGGTAGACAAACACCCCCCTTGCGAGTAAGTCTCGTTTAATGGTGTTTTAGAAAAATAATTTTTTAGTTCGGGTATATCGCCAAATTATATGATGAATATTTTAGTATCACAAGCCAAGTTCGACCAATCTAATGAGCTCCAAAACGAAAAATTAGACCAACTACTTAGTAAACAGGGTGATTTAATAATTGCGCATATTACTGGATACCTGAACTGTCTTCTGAAAATTTATTCAACAGAATTTTTCTTTCAATAGCACGTTTTTTTGGATTTTTGGGGGGTAGCCAAACACCCCCCTTGCGAGTAAGTCTCGTTTAATGATGTTTTAGAAAAATCATTTTTTAGTTCGAGTATATCGCCAAATTATATGATGAATATTCCAGTAACACAAGCCAAGTTCGACCAAGTTAATGAGCTCTAAAATGAAAAATTAGACCGACTACTTAGTAAGCAGGATGATTTAATAACTACAGTAAACAATTTGTCTTCCGAAATACAGGAGTTAAAGAATGACGCTTTAGAAAGAGATAGAAAAATAGCCGAATTAGAACGGTCATTCGAAGAGCAAAAGCAGAAGAACTTGTTGTTCGAGCGTCAAATGCTACTAATTGAAGTGAAAGAAAGAAATTCGAACTTGATCATACACAAACTTACCGACTGATATTAATTCGAATCAATCTCTTGAAGCTCACGTGAAAGATCTGCTTAAGAATACCTTAAAAATTGCGTCACCTGTGTCAATTAACAAATGTTACCGCTTAGGAGGAAGAACTGACAATATAATGAATAGACGCCGTAATCAAAGTCAGTTACGTAAACCGGCAGTTAATCCAGTGCTAATTAGGCTCAGGAACAAATCTGAAGCTCATCTAGTTATGAAAAACGTATCCAAGCTTAAGGGCTCTGGAATAAAATTTGCACGGACCTTCCTCCAGCCCTTAACGCTTTGCGCACAGGATTCCCCACTAAAGCAAAAGAGATGAAGGAGTCTGATTCGATTATTGCTTCTCGGGTTAAAAATAAAGGAACCACTGTATGGCTTGAGACAAAAAAAAATGGCTCGGAGATATGGGAGAGAGCTAATCAATAATTGAATAGGATAGTAGTGATCTGAGTCTATTTTTATAAGATTTTGTGGAGTATTTTGTTTATTCGGAGTTTAGTAGGTTTGGTTGTTAAGTTAGTTGATATTATATGATTGTGCAAGTCACACTATTGTGTCACACATTATGTTTATGTCACACTATCACACTATCTTTGTTTCACACAGGGGCGGATCCAGTATTTTTGTTAGGGCGGGGCGCAAAATAAGTTGATCCGATAAACTTGCGTTAGGAGCAAGTTTAATTAACGCAAACCTGCGTTAATTAAGTAAACTATACTACTTTAGACTACGTTAGGGGGGGGGGGCGCCTCCCTCCCCTCCCCTGGATCCGCCACTGGTGTCACACTATTCCTGATTTTTCTTATATAAGGCTTTCGTGTTATAAAGTTCTAGTTTTTTGTTTATGTTTTTTTCTTTCAGATGAAGTTCTGGTTACATTTTTGTCTCCTTTGACTCTCCGTATGGTTGGTAAGTCACCTTTTGTCAATAAGTATACCGAGGATAAAGATAATGGAAGTAGTGATAGGTCAATCTAAGGTAGCGGGGTGTCCCCCCATATAGCTATAACGATAAGTAGCGGGGTGTCTCCCCATATAGCTATAACGATAAGTAGCGGGGTGTCCCCCCATTATAGCTATAACGATAAGTAGCTGGGTGTCTCCCCATATAGCTATAACGATTAACGATTCATTAACGATTAACGATTCTATAACGATTCATTTTTAGATAAATGTACAGGAACTCCCACCACCAACACAATTCGAAGATAATCACCATGTTGAATCCCCGGAATCGATTACAAATTTGTTGAGTGATTGGTTTGGTGATGATTGTAGTTGTAGTAGTAGTAGTATGCTTCTCAGTCCTGATACTCTCGAGGGTTTGTTGAGTGAGTTTGGGGATTCCACACAACGTAACATCCCCATCATTGAGCAAAATAGTGCAGGACATGATATCCCCGAACCACCCCCTGTCATGCCCGTTTTTAATTGTAGTATGCTTCCTCCGAATATAGGAGATAGTTACATTAATGTACCAAGTACATCTACAGGGGGTATGGCTCAACCAGCTACCCTCGAATGGGCTGATCGTCTCAGTCCTGATACACTCGAGGGTTTGTTGAGTGAGTTGGGGGATTTCACATCACGCAACATCCCCATCATTGAGCAAATTGGTGGAAGACATGAAATCCCCGTAACGCCCCCTGTCATGCCCGATTTTAATTAAGTTGACTCTGCCTTGCACAATGTATATGTTTATAGGACTGAGTTTGGGGATCCATTTAATTCACTAACATCAGGTAGCATCATAACGGATCCGGTAGACATAGTACACTCCTATGTGGGCAAGATTCGAGCCCTTCTTGAAAGAGTGATTCGGGAGGGAGGTGGGAGGGATGGGATTAAGGCTGCCATCGAACAAAAAATAATTTATTTAAATGAAAAGGCGGATGAGGTGTATGAGCGTTATATACGTACTGAAATGCTACCACTTCATCCGGACCTGAATAATTTTGAGGGTGTTTTTATGGAATGGGTTGATAATATAGTAACAAAAATTGGATAATTATACTGAGGTGGGTAGTGGGTCGGTGGTTTTATTTATTGGGAGTTTGGATATTAATGTGGGTAAATTTAAAAAGAATTTTATTTTAAGGGGAGGCCACGGGAGTGGGGCGGTGGGGGCAAAATGTAATGAACATTTAAAGAAGTGTAAAGGTGTACAACGCTTCAATTTCGATACAGGGCTTCAATGCTTCAAATATGCATTTCTTGTGGAAGCTCACAAACCTCTGCAAAAGGAAGCTAGTAAGATACTGTTGGACGATTATGCAGTTAATGGGAGTCCAAATTTCCCTAAAGTAGATTTTAATTGTTTAAATGATCAATATCCAGTAACACTTAATGGGATAACTATTTTTGAGCGGGCTAATGCACATTTAAAAATTGGTGTTACTGTGCTACAATATGAAACAGAATTTGAGGGGGGTGACCGCAAAAAGGGGGCCATATTTCCAGTGAGGGCTCCGTCCATTGAATCTGTGGAACATCGGGTTGGGCTTCTTTACAAACCAGCCAGTGATCCCGATTCAATTTGACATTTTTTTCCAATACCAAAAATACGTCTGGTTTTAAGTGAGGGTAAAGGGAACAAAGGGGGGAATGCCATTATTGTCCAACATGCCTTTCTAGATTCCGGTCAGAAATTAAGTTAAACAATCATATGAAGCATTGCAAGCGTCACGGATGTCAATCTGTGCAAACGGTTAGCGGTGACAGGGCCATCTTGCGACTTAAGAACTTTCAAAACTCACTCCAACAGAGTGACAAGGTGGCCTTAGACTGCGAAGTCGCTCTCATAGATGTGTATGATCCGTTGAAATCAAATCTTGTTAAAAAACGTGAGGTCATTGCAGTCTCTTATGCTCACGCACAAAGAGACTCGTGTAATTCCGTGTAATTGGTAGAGATAGTTGAGAGATTGGGTGGTGAGGATTGTATGCTCTCAGCCGTGACAGCACTCATTAAAACAGCAAATAAATCGATATCACGGCTGCTAAATACATCCTATCCAATGACTCTATCACCAGAGGACGAGTTGGCCATTAAAACTGAAAAAATATGTTGGGTTTGTAAGGGGGAATTTGTTGAGGGTAATGGGAAAGAGGGAAAGGGGAAAGGGATAAGGGGAAAGGGGGTAAAGGGATGCTCCGCGACCATGATCATTTGGGCAACCCGATTGTATCGGGATTGAGTAATTTTCTTGGAGTGGCCCATCAATCATGTAATTTAAACGTTAGTCAACAATTGTTTCTACCTGTTTATATACACAATTCCAGCTATGACCTGAAATTTATTTTACCGGCATTGGTACGATTGCAACGAGGTGGAGTTGTAGATGGCGCATGGGTAGTAGTTCTTTTTCTTATAATATCATACCCAAGTCGTCTGTAAAGCTGCTGCTCTTAGAATTCAAATGGCAAAAAATAGATAATTATAAATTGTGCATGAATAAGATCCGTTTTTTTTTAGACTCTTTTAGCTTCTTCCCCAAATCCCTAAGACAACTCATTGAAGTACATAAAAGTGACGATTTTAATAGTTTCCCCCTCCTTAAGCAGCACCTCCTTAAACAGCACTTTCCAGACGGTGAAATGTGTGATTTATTAACGTGTAAGGGCAAATATCCGTATGACTACTACAACTCCACCGCGAGGCTTTCTGAGGAACAATTGCCGTCCATCGCCTCGTTCTACGATTCACTTTACGAGCGTCAATGCACCACTGTCGACTATGAATTTGCAAGAGGGTTTGGGCTAAGGAAGGGTGTAAAAATGTGTGGGATTATTGTAGATTGTACCTGGCAAGTGATGTATTGACGTTGCTGGATATTGTGTGTAAGAACACGGATGAAATCTATGAGGAGTTTGGGTTGGATTTAGGTTATTATTTTTCCACTCCTCATTTGGTGATGGATTTAATTCTTCAAATCAGTAAAGAGGAAATAGGCTTGATCACCGAGGTGGATCAGCATCTATTTGTAGAGAGATCAATGAGGGGAGGGTATGTTTTTCAGGGAGATCGTATCCTTGAAACTGATCCGATTGGACAAGACACCGGTGTAAAGTCGGATGCAGTTTTCTTAGATATGAACTCCCTCTATCCGTCGGCAATGTCTCACTACTCTTTGCCGTGTGGAAATTATAAATGGCTTAACGATCCTCGTGCTTCAGATTTCCCCAACATTGCCAATGTTCAGGAGAATGGACCGCGGGGATGGTTTTTTGAAATCGATGGTGAAATACCCGTGAAGCATCATGACTCGGGGAAGAATTTTGTTTTCCCGTGCATAAACAGAGGGGTGACTAGGGACTCTTTGAGTCCATACAATATTTCTAAGGTTGAGGATAGTGGTGTGCACTGGACACCTTCAAAACAAAAACTTATCGCCGACCTTCATCCGAAAGAGAGTATCGTTTTACATCACGTTCTTTTGCGGTGGATGGTAGCCAACGGTTTCAACGTCACAAGGGTACATAGAGCCCTCCAATTTGACCGAAAACCCTATTTGAAAACGTTTATTGACACTTTTGTCGATAAACGTTCCGAAGCGAAAACGAAGGTTGAAAAGGAAATCTTTAAACTCATTTTGAACTCAGCCTTCGGTAAAATGTGCGAGAGTGTACGTAATCGAAGACGTTGTGACGTTGTGACTGACCCAAAAGAATGTGCTCGAATCGTTGCCGATCCAAACTTCACATCATTCACCATCATGGACTCGAATATGGTCCTCTTAAATAGAAAAAAAAGAAATGTAATTCTAAATAAAAATATTGCAGCTGGCAGCGCAATAACTGAAATATCAAAAAAACTCATATTGTCATTCTTTTACGATGTGTGTAGGCGCCAATGGCCGGGGGAGGGAGAAGTTCAAGTATATTACGGGGATACCGATTCACTTTTGCTAAAAGTTAGAACCGTGAATTTATTGGAAGATTTGGAAAAAGGCGTGCACATTAGCTCTCGAATGGACTTTACCAATTGGGACGAGTCCATTTACCAGGAGTTAGTGAAGCGTCAGGCTCCAAATCAGTTATTACAGTTAAAATCAGAGACGGAAGTGACTGGATTTTCAGTGGTGTGCTTGCAGGTCCGAAGGTGTACTGTGTGCAAACACACAACGACGTAATCAAAAAAGTCTGCAAAGGGGTGCCTAGGACACTACGTGAATAAGAATTTCGACATGAATGTATATAGAAACTTTGTGGAAAATAGTATAGTTCCAAGGGCGAAAGTCATGGCGATTCGCTCTTTAAAATTTAAAAACCACACAGTTTTAGTTGACAAAATAGCCATGTGTCCCGTGTTGGATAAAGTCTGTGTGTGCGCGGATGGTGTTAAGGTGCTACCCCATGGAAATTATCTAACTTCTGACCGAAGTGTGTGTCGAGTTTATAGACATCGCCTCGGTCGGGAAAAAAATTCAATAGTAAATGGTTGGGTGGTGGTGGGATTTTTTTTTTTAATAGTTTTTTTTTCAACTCAGCATTAGTTTTTTTCCCAACTCAGTAGTTTTTTCCCCAACTCAGCAGTTTTTTTTTGTTTTTATAGCAAGGCAGAGTCGTATGTTTTTTTTGTAAATAAAAAAGTGTTCAAATTGTTTTTTGGCCCCGCACCCACGGCCGGCCTGGGGGGGGGGGACCCCTTTTTAATTGTGATAAGTGCTTTTTTTAGTGTCTTGTTTTGAGTTTATTATGTGACAGTGCCTTTTTCATGTTTTTTTTTATGTGTGTGTATGTATTAATGAAACATTTAGTATTTTTTGTAGTGATGTTTTTATTCTGTAAATAAAAAACATGTATCATTCTTAAAAAATGTCTTTTTTCTTCTTCTCGAATCTGATTAGGGAAATTACTATTATTATTTATTCAAGGGAATGATGCAATCTACTGTCAGTTGTGTTTTGACATCGATGCAAGCTATGTATCCATTTAAACTCCATTTAGGTCGTTTCTTTGTGGACCATCAATGTCCGGCAAAACGACAATTTTAACAAAAATTATTCAAAATCTTAATAAAATATTTTTAGAAAATCCAACTAAAATTTACTATTGCTACAGTGTTTGGCAAGAATGCCTATGATAGAATAAAAACTATTGCCCCAGACACAAAATTCATACATGGACTTGACATTTTCAACAGTATTGAATCAAACTCTTGGTTGATTATTGACGATCTGGCTGAGTCCATTGAACAATGGTCTCAGGAGATGATACAATTGTTCACTGTCCGATCTCATCATCAACGGATCTCCGTAGCCCTAGTTCTACACAATCTGTTTCAGCAGAGCAAGTGTATGAGAACACTTGCTTTGAATTGCACCTACTATATCATCTACAGGGTTGTTCGTGATTCCAGTTCCCTTATAACGTTAAACAGACAGGTGTATCCGGGTGAACCGAAATTCCTACTCTCGGCCACAATCAGGCTACCAACAAACCCTACGGATATATTCTATTGGACCTGAATCAGAACACACCGAGGATCTGCATGTAGTCACCGATATTTTTGACAATGAAATTACTGTATGTCTGCCGGTGAACAGTAAAAAAGGTCGTTAGTTGCAATCATGACACTGAAGAAACTACATGAACATCGACATTTATTCACCGTCCTAGGTAATTCAAAACCACGACTTAGGAAGGCCATACTCAAACATGGTGTCGACAGAGAATTCATTAATCTCGTATCTGAACTTTGTTTAAATCTAACTGAAGGCAATGTTCAACTGCCAGAAGGTGTTAAGCAACAGACAAAGCAACATCGTTCCCTTGTACGCTCCCTAGCATCAGCGGCAAGCGAAAAATAAAGGAAACGATTTTGAAAGAAAACGACTTCTTCTCAAGCGGGTGGTAACTTCTTTACACTTTTACTGCCAATTATTGCAGGACTTGTAAACAGTTTTCTCTAGAGCGAGAATGGCCGAACCCTATAAATTGACTCCAATTAAACTCGCCCTTTCGCCAATGGAACATTTCGAGGACAATCTCAATAAATTCATTGACAATGAGACAATTGCCGACGATGAAAAATTAATTATGTTTCAAAATGCACTTCGCCGAGTGGACAAAACACAAGCCCTATCGTGAGAGACCACTCAAAGTAATTGTCATTGATCACAATAAGGAAATGACTCCATCATCATCATCATCATCAACAACGATAATACCAAAAGAAGAAGAAGATTTGTCTAAAGTTATGACAAGTGTTGCAGATCTAATGCGACATTCCTATCGTGAACAGTGTAAACGACTCTTGACATATCTCAATGACAGTGAACATGTTCAAATTGATGCCAATGGGAATCAAGTTGTAATCCATGGCAAGACCTATATTCTACTTGATTTATTATCGTATTTGGTCACGAATCGTAAAAGACTTGTATCAATTGACAGTCACCTACATACATTTTAAAACTCATTAAACTTTCCCAAAAGCCTTATTGTCAATAAACATATTTTAAAACAATTAAAGGAATTTAGTCAAATATCAAAAGATGTTTATAAATCATTTTCGGAAAATACTAGCACGCCATGTGGAAATGATTTGACAAGAGTTATGAGTGGAGGAGTCAAGCGAAGACGTCTTAATATCACTGCATCCCCCTCACCATCACCTGTTAGTATGAAAATGGGCAGTGGACACTTCACTACGTGTTTACGTTCAAAATGGTTGAAGCATTGAAACATGTTTATGAGAATATTGGTGCAATGGGAAGTTTAAGTTCACCCACCACACTTGCTCAAGTCACTGGACTTGAAAAGAATCGGGCGGCAGAGTATCTACAGAATGAATCAAGTTACACTCTACATCGTAATCGTAGAGTTCGCGGTAATCACTATCGAAAAACTAAAGCTTTTTTCCCATTACAAATACTAAAGGCAGATCTTTTGACTCTGGATGAGATTCAACGCCATCAAAATCACCCCTACAAGTACATTCTACTTGCAATCAGTGTTTTTAGTCGCTATGCATATGCCGTTCTACTGCGGTCAAAGAGCGGCGATGAAGTTGCTAAAGCTCTTAAAATCATCCTTGAACAGGATTGCTATAAGGAGATTCAAACGGATCGGGGTAGTGAATTTGTCAATCCCCATGTAAAGAAGGTTCTTCTGAAATATAATACAATCCTCTATCATAGTCATAGTCCAATAAAGGCAGCATTGGCCGAACGGCTGATAAGAACTATTCGACTTTTAATTTCTATATATTGCACTTTAAAAATACTGCTGCTTTTATTCATGATTTGGATAAAATCATGTTGATTTATAATCAACGTCCACGTCGATCCCTGTCCAACTCAACCCCAACAGAAGTTCATCATGATGTCAATACACTTGACACTTTTCTTAAACAGTATTCCAATGGTGGTAATGACAAGAAAAAAAGAAGAAATTCAGTGTTGGTGATACTGTTTGAATCAATCGAACTACTAATGTTTTTGAAAAGGGTTATTACTTATGGTCTACTGAACTTTTAAAGTCTCCAAACTCTTGGACACTACACCCATAACGTATCGTCTGCGTGACATGAAAGGTGATGAGATTCTTGGAGGCTTTTATGATTATGAATTACAAAAAGTTAAAAACACCGGAATCTATCAGATTGAAAAGATATTAAAGACTCGTACTCACAGGGGCATGAAACAGTTGCTTGTTCTTTGGCTAGGATATAACTCTGATTTTGATTCTTGGATCAGTGTTGAAGATATTGACAATGCCCAATTATTTTTATGTAACGTTTATGTCCAATGTCTCCGATCCCCTCTACAATGAATGAATAAAACTAGTGATTTTTGGACGAAACTCTCTCCCACCATCAAATTCGATGATGGAAAGTATGAAGCGGCTCTTGTCGACTGAATTCTCAAAAATATCTATGATATCCTTAGAAAGGATCGTGTGTATGAGATAAAAGTTATACCATTCGATTGGTCACTCTTTATCGAGTATGAATGGGTTGAAGCACTTAAATCTAGTGAATATTTCCCCATGTTACATTGAGATATAAGGAATATGGTACTATGACGGATTTGTGTCGTGCAATCAATAGAAAAATCTCATATCGTAGGAATGGTACATTCCATTTTAATTATTCAGTGGAAAACGATAGGATTTACATTACCTCACCTGCTGACACTGAAATGATTCATCTCAATGATAATCTGAGAGATTTTCTTGGCTTTAAACAGAATATGATCAATGGGAAAAACGCAGGCACTGTTAGTGGGATGGATCAAGTTATTTCTGCTGATTATCCCCCTGGTCTCGCCTCGGACTCTTGTATATTTCTTTATGCGTCCTTTATGGAAACATCGAGAGTTGGTAATTCAAATGTCCCCCTCCTACGTGTTCTTGAACGAAAAACAACCCATGAACATGTTCATCACTATAATATAAGCATCTTCATTATGTTCCTGTAAACACTTCGTATTTGGAACTCTGTCAGTTAATACTAAGAAGTGAATTAGGTGATCCTCTAGCAATAAAAAAAGGTTTGGCGTGATTACATGTCATTTTCGACCCATTCGGCAACAACAAAATGGCTAATAGAAAAAATATATTTGTATGCCCTGATATTGATTGTTATGTTACTGCTCTCCAGCCACGACAATTGGGTCATGGAATGGACTATTATAAAGGCCGTTCGTCAATGTCGGGCTACGGTCTTGGCAGTTGGTTTGCTAAACTGTTTCGCTCTGCAATACCGCTGGCTAAAAAACATATTGCGCCGGTTGCTGCAGATTTTGAATCCTCTACGCTACACGATTGGGGGGATGGTAAAGATTTTAAAGAAAGTGTTTTCAATAAATCTCAGGTTCAGGGCACGATCCCTTGGCCAGCTATTGAAACAAAGTGGAAAAGGTTTTAAAAGGAGGAGAAACATCTCATCACTCATCAGTCTCTACTCAGGTCAGAAGCGAAAGACATCATCACTCTTGTCAACGAAAAGTAATAAAAAGAAACCAAGAAGAAAAATTGTTAGATCGAAAAGGGATTTCTTTTCCTAGATGGCATATCTGCCCCACAAAGAATCTCATCCCACTGTCACCACATCTCTAAATCTTTTCAATGCAGAAAGTGTAGATGTCAGTGTAAAACACGGGTGCTATGAACAATTCTATCCACAGCAACCCCTCTCTGAAAACATACATTTTCAAATTTATTCCAATGAAGACTACTTCATAGATTTATCATCCACATTTATCGATTTAAAAGTTGTGGTGAGGAAAAAGTTTGACAATTCACCTCCCTCCAACGTCGATGGATTATCCTATGAAAATGGTATACTACACAATTTATTTAAACAAATATGTGTCTACATAAATGGAACATTGGTGAGCACTAGCAACAATCTACCAAACTATGCTAGTTACATACAATTTATGTTGATGACTCCAATGGCCTATAAGAAATTGAGCGGTCTGCCAATGGGCTATGACTATAGATCAAATGTTGATACTGACGGTGAACTATATTGCCATATTATCACTGGATCTAGTACCTACACCTATTCTTCATTTATCAATGGTGAAATTCCTTCGAAACTTGCCTTGGCTTTTGTAAAAAGTGTCAGTGCCATAGGATCGTGGACAAGCTCGCCACATGAATTTGAATTATTTGTACTTTCTTCTCTCTCGTATGTAAAGTAAATGGAATTCCTCTCTACAATTTGTCTTTTGATAAATCCTATAGCACCCTATATGAATTGACAATGCAATCCCTAGATCGAGATTCTCAACTATATGAAAATGGTATTACCGATTCAATGTTCGCAAAAAGTCATGGTATCATTGTTTTGGACTTGTCTGGTACTCAAGATATGAGTATTGTCCGAACGGGTACTGTACGTTTAGAGTGTACCTTTGACAAACCGTTGACAGAGAGTGTAACATTAATCTCACTCAATCAATTTGAAACCTATTGGGAAATTACCCCCGATGATAGTGTTCTTATAGACTTGGCACCATGAACACCAATCAAATAATCGATGTATTTAACATGGATCCTTTTATGTCCAAATACAAATCCTATTGTATACCCTCAGATTTCCTTGATTATATTCATACTGTTAACAAAACCATTATCATTGTTAATAGCAGTTCATCGACTGTGCAGACGGGTCATTGGCTATGCATCTATCAAACAGCAAAGAATATAGAATTTTTGATCCTCTTGGTCTACCATATAGATTCTACACACCACACATCAAAAACTACCTTGAAGGAAGTGGGAAAACAATTATTAAAAATCGGATGCGAGTACAAGATTTATCAACCAAAAGCTGTGGTTTTCATGCATTACTTTATTTCATTTTTCGATGTCGTGATTATACTGTCAGTGAATTTCTCAACATTTATGTACACAGTCCACGTTTGAATGACTTTGTAGTAGAAAATACCCTCTCAGACCTGTATAACATTGATTTCAGTGCCCTAAGAATAAAGTGTTTTAAAAATGTATGTGAATTTGTTTATTAATAAAATATATATGCACTATAAAAAAGTCTTTTGTCTTCATTGTTTAGATTTCTTCTTCTTCATAGTCATTTAGATTGTCATCTTCAGATTCGTCGTCGACAACGATTAGTGGTGGCAGATCATTGGGATTCAACTTGTACTGATCCTGTTGTGCAAAGTAAGGGTCACATCTTCCACAATATATTGTAACTTCATTTTTATTAAATCTTCTTGTGAAGTCAATGATACTATTACGATTCATATTGAAAAATTCACCTGTTTTTATCTGATTATTTGAAGTAATGTCGCACACAATATTCTCATATAAAGAATCACTTTCTGTCACAGCCAAATGAAAATCACTAGGTTTATAATCATTAGTAGCATTGTCCTCACAACGATGACGCAGGAACCATACTCTCTTCATTTTTTTTACAATTGAAACGTGCTCCAAATTCTTCTTCCCAATACAATTTAAATCCACGACGATACCAATCCCGTAGAAATAAACTGAAGTCACGTTTAGGGTCTTTTCCAATCATACCAGGGTAAGTATTTTCCCACTGGTCAAACTTATGATAATGACAATTGGAGCATAGATATCCATTAGGATGAGAGTCACAAGTCTCTTCAAGACAGGTATTACAGACCTTAATTTGTAAAGCATATCCTTTATGCAATTTACACGGATTGCATAGTCTACACTTTTCATTATAGACATCAACTGTAGTACAGTTCTCACATGATGACCAGATGCCCAATGTATATAAACATAGTGAACATATATGATACATTTTTTCGATGTTGTCCGTCTCACTGCCAAAAAGAAACTGACTCAAAATCAATAAAAAGAATAAAGAATAACATTGTCTTCTAGGAGGAGGAGGAATCGAGCATCGTCACAAAAAACGTATTTCCTACTGGTTTAAAGAATGAATTTCTAGGTAGTGGTTAAAAGCAGAATCACAATGTCATTTTGTTTCGTTTCAATTAATATATCAATAAATTGAGTAAATGCATTTGATTCACAACGCATAAGCTTCATACAATAATCCAAAGATGGGGAATCAGTTCCCATTATACTGTTAGGCATTTCTAGAGAAAATATTTTCCGTTGAAGAGATAATTCCCAAAAGTCATCATCTAACACTAAACATTTTTCCAATTTGACTAGATTCCGTAAGATCTTCTGTTTCTCAAATCCAATCATTCTTGATACTCCCACTACCAACTATAGACTAAAATAACAATTGCAAGTTTCTACTTTGTGCACCAATCTCAATACCTATTGGTCACCCTCTTGTATGGTACGGGTACTGTCTGCTACCTTTAATTGACACTGTAATGTCCCACCTACCTGCTCTCTTTCATTGACGCAATAAGGGGTACTCTCTGCTCGGAGATATTAATATATGCAAAAAGGATAGGACCCCGCTCTCTATCGTTATAGCTATATGGGGTGACACCCCGCTACTTATCGTTATAGCTATATGGGGAGACACTCCGCTACTTATCGTTATAGCTATATGGGGGGACATCCCGCTACTTATCGTTATAGCTATATGGGGAGACACCCCCGCTACTTATCGTTATAGCTATATGGGAGGACACACCCGCTACCTTAGATTGACCTATCACTACTACTAATGGATGATATACTTCGTAATTTCGAGGAGTTCCCTCTAGATTTAGGTAAAATATTTGAGAATTTATGCAAAGATGATGATGTTTTTGATATGATGGTCCATTCTATCCCAAAAATAAATATCTAGTCCCCACTCAAATTTCGAATAAAGGCGCTAGTTTTAAAATAGCATTTTTGAACTGTCGCGAGTTACTAAATATTTTTGATTGAATATTCCTGTTTTATTTCATGTCATGATGTAGATGTCTTCGCCTATTGTGAGACATTTTTAAGTGATTCGACAAAGACATTTATAAATAAACAGGATTATACTTTTCTTCTTAGGAATCGGATTAATAAAAAACAGGAAGGGGTATTTTTTTTTTCATTAAATCAACAATTCAGTCAGATTTGGTGAGTAGATTTGATCATCTATCAGAGGCAACGCTATAGCGTAGCCTGTAGTAAAGGCCATACGGCTCCAATGTTTTTTTTTACAGAGGCACTTCGTATGGAAGGGGTCGTCGTATAAACTTCAAAGGGTGCTCGTTCAATTGGAAATCGAGAGTTCTAGTGCCCTTTTTAAGAGTCAAAAGTGATTGGAAGGCAACTAACACCCCTTCTACGCCCACCATTTCCCTAAACACATCCCATCAAAATTTTGAGATAGCCATTTTGTTCTACGTAGTTGATTTCCAGATAGAAATTATGTTTTTGAGGAGGATACTCCCCCCACAGCCCTCAGTACACGGGTTGTAAGTTATGCCCTGGAGTCATATAAGGTTTTTATAGAAAGCTTTGTCGTACTTCAAAAAGGACTCATTCCATTGGAAATTCAAAGGGCTAGTGCCCTTTTTAATAGTCGAAAGTTATCGGGGGGCAATTAACCCCCCTCTCACGCCCACCTTTTCCCCAAACACATCCAATCAAGATTTTAGATAGCCATTTTGTTCAACGTAGTTGAAAATTCTGGAAATTAGGTCTCTGAGGATGACAACCCCCCTCACCCCCCACAGACCTGAGGGAAGGAAGGCTTCTAAGTATGCCCTGGGGGCTTATAAGGATTTATAGAAAGCGCTGTCGTAGAAGCTTCAAAAGGGCTCATTCGATTGGAAATTTAAACGGCTAGTAACCTTTTTAATAGTCGAAAGTGATTGGAAGGCAACTAACACCCCTTCCACGCCCACCATTTCCCCAAACACATCCAGTCATAATTTGAGATAGCCATTTTGTTCAACGTAGTTGAATATTCTGAAATTATGTCTTTGAGTAGGACACTCCCCCCACAGTTTTCAGGGCAAGGGTTATAAGTTAAGCCCTGGAGGCATATATGGTTCTTATGGAAGGAATGCTCATATAAACTTCAGAGAGGGATCACTTGATTGTAAATTGAAAGTTCTAGTTCGCTTTTTAAGCGTAAAAAAAAAATATTGGAGGGTAACCAGCCCTCCCCCACGCCCTTTTTTCCCAAATGCATCTGATAAAAATTTTGAGATTACAATTTTGTTAAAAATAGTTCTAAGATCATATAATAAAACTCCGGTGTCGACACAGCCCGCCAGGGTCCAGGGGCAGGCATTGTAAGTTATGCCCTGGGGGACCCCTCACCCACGCTTTTTTTCCCAAACCCATCCGATAAAAAAATTTTGAGATAGCAATTTTGTTAAAAATAGTTCAAACATCAGATAATAAAAACTCCGAGGTTGACACAAACCCATTTTTTCACTTTGATAATGTTACTTTGATACCGATTTTAATACTTTGATGCACATTTGTTTTTTTTTAAGTTTGATTTTGAAATAAGGAATTTTTATAAACTTGAAAATTTTTGCAATCAAAAACGAACAAAAATTGATTAAAAAAAAGTTTCCAAAAAATAAGTTTTTCAAAGAAAAGTAAAGGTCGTTTTAAACTTAAGCTCAGGAGATATAAATACCTGTTAAAATTCAAATTCAAAACGACCAGAAATTGCTATTAAAGAATAAATGAAACACAAAACGAACAGAAATCAAATAAACAGTCATAGCAAAAAACATACTACAAGTAATAATATAAATGAATAAATAGATCTTAAAGCGAGCAATGCTTAGATTAAATATCAAAAATCAAGCTTAAAAAGAGAAAAAAACATTTTGCTATTGAAGTATAAATGAAACTTGAAACGAACAGAAATTAAATGGACAATCAATGCAAACAAACAGACAATAGGTATTAATGTAAATGAATAAATAAATACTAAAACGAATGAAAATCAAATTGAATATGCAAATCAAGCTTGAAACGAACAAAAATCTCTACAGACAAGAGTTTGGGTATCACCTCCTTCTGTCATTGTAAAAGTCTAAACCTACTGCGTCATTGGCGCTTTACTGAAAACTTTATGCGTCTTTGAACAGTCTTGGAAAGTATAAACAACATCACAAATTGAATATTTAATGTATAGTGATATTAATTGTTAAAGGATCCATCAGATCTAATTGTTGAAGGATCCATTCAAGAATTTATTTCACTGTAATTTTTTTTTTTTTTTCTTTTCGATGCTGTAATAACTGGAAAAGAAAATTCTTGTAATATAATTCGTTTTCAGTAAGCGCCAATGACGCAGTAGGCTTTACGTTTCTGTTTATAGTTAAGGAAGGAGGCAGTATCCAAACTCTGGTTTGTAGTGAAACTACATTCGTCTTGAACAACTTTAGAAAGAACTAATAAATTAAACTGAATATTTGATGTATAATGATATTATTTGCTGAAAGCTCATCAGCTCAAAATTTCACTATAATTTTAATGTTTATTTTCAATATTAAGTACAAAAGAAAATATTTGTCATAAAATTGGTTTTCAGTAAAGCGCAAATGACGCAAACCCTATGCTTTCTAAAAAGCCTATGCCTTCTAAACCCTATGCTTTCTAAAAGCCAGAATATAATTTGTACTTTACTGAAAAAAAATTCAAATGAATTTACTGAAAAAAATGGGTATTGTCAGTTTAATATACATATTGTGATATTTATTTCTTAAAATCTCAATTAATTTTTGTTTTCTTAAAGTTATAAGTGAAAACATTTAAAAGAATTTTTTTTCAGTAAAGTTCAAATTATATTCTGGCTTTTAGAAAGCATAGGGTTTAGAACCCTACTCAGATTAATTTCTGCTTGTTTTGAGTTTGACTTATTTAATTTCTGTTTGTTTTGTGTTTTATTTATTATTGATACTGATTGTGGTAGTTGTATGCTCGGTAGATTATTTAATTCTATTTTTGTTCATTTTCGGTTTAATGGAGTTCTTTACTTTTTTTGAAAAACTTAATTTGTACAAAAAGTCTTTTTGATTGATTTCTGTTCGTTTTGTATTGACATAGTCTTTTTCAGGGAGAAACACTGAGCCTCTTCTGAAGTTAAACAACTAGCCCTTCCATAAAAACCTTTAATACCCCCTGGACACAATTTAAAACACTTGCCCCTAATCTTTGGTTTTTTTCAATCCCAAAAGCCTTGTTATATGATATTTAGACTATTTTGAATAGAATAACTATCTCAAAATTTCTATTAGACGCATTTCGGGACAATATGAGGTGTGTGTAGGGGTGAGAAGGTAGCTGCCCTCTGATCACTGTGACTCATAAAAAGAGCACTAGAGAGTCTGATTACCAATCCAATGAGCCCCCTATGAAGTTTATATGACCGCTCCTTCTATGAAAAAAGCCTATATGTCCCCAGGGCACAACTTACAACCCTTACCCTGAGGGCTGGGGGGATTTGTTATCCTCAAAGACATAATTTCCAGACCTTTCTGATAGGCTTAAAAAAATAGCTCTATCAAAATTTTGATCGGAAGTGTTTGGGGAAATGATAGGCGTGGAGGGAGGACATTTGTCCTCTGATCATTTTCAACTAATAAAAAAGCCACTAGTCCTCTCAATTTCCTATCGGAAGAGCTCTTTTTTAAGCATCTACGACTAAACTTTCTTTCAAAACGTTATATGCCCCAAGGCATAACTTACAACCCTTGTCATGAGGGCTATGGGGGGAGGGTTGTCATCCTCAAAGACATAATTTCCAGACCTTTCAACTACGTTGAACAAAATGGCCATATTAAAATGTTGATTGGAAATAATGGGCGTTGGGGGAGGGGGCGATTCTCCCTCTGATTACTTTCGACTATTAAAAAGGGTAATAGCCATCTCAATTTCCAATCTAAAGAGTACTTTTAGAAGTTTGACAACACTTTCTATATGACATTATATGCCCCCAGGACATAACTTACAACCTTAGCCCTGAGGGCTGTTGGGGGTTGTCATACTCAAAAACAAAATTTCCAGACCCTTCAACTACGTTCAACAAAATTGCTATATCAATATGTTGATCGGAAGTGTTTGGGGAAATGATTGGTACGGGGGGGGCATTTGCCCTCCGATCACTTTTGACTATTAATAAGGGCACTAGCCCTCTCAATTCCCGATTGAATGAGTCCTTTTTGAAGTTTCTATAACAGCGCTGGCAAAGACCTAATTTCCAGAACTTTCAACTACGTTGAACAAAATGTCTATCTCAAAATTTTGATTGGATGTGTTTGGGGAAATGGTAGGCTTGAGTGGGGCGTTAGTTGCCCTCCAATCAATTTCGACTATTAAATAGGGCATTAGCGCTTTCAATTTCCAATCAATGGAGCCCTTTTTTAAGCTTCTACGACAACGCTTTCTATAAAACCTTATATGCCCCCAGGGCATAACTTACAACCCTTGCGTTGAGGGCTGTGGGGGGAGTGTCATCCTCAATGACATAATTTCCGAACTTTTCAACTACATTGAACAAAATGGCTATCTCAAAATTTTTATATTCGATGCTTTTTAGAAAATGATGGGCGTGGGAGGGGTGTTAGTTTTCCTCCAATCACTTTTGTCTATTAAAAAGGGCACTAGCCCTTCGACGTTTTCGAAGTTTCTATTACAACGCTCTACAAAAACCTATATGCCCCCAGGGCGTAACTTACAACCCTTGCCCTAAGGGGTGTGTGTGGGGGGGGGGGGTGGGGGTTGATCATCCTCAAAGACATAATATCCGGAACTTTCAACTACGCTGAAAAAATACCTACCTCAAAATTTTTATTGGATGTGTTTGGGGAAATGGTGGGCGTGAGAGGGAGGTTAGTTGCCCTCCAATCAGTTTCGACTAGCCTATTAAAAAGGGCACTAGCCCTTTCAATTTCCGATTGAATGAGTCTTTTTTGAATTTCTATGACAAAATTTCTATAAAAAACCTTATATGCCCCAGGGCATAGCTACAACCTTAGCCCTGAGGGCTCTGGGGGGAGTGTCATCCTCAAAAACCAATTTTCAAAACTCTTATCTATGTTGAAAAATGGCTATCTCAAAATTTTAATTGAATGTGTTTGAGAAATGGTAGGCGTGAGAGAGGGGTTAGTGGCTCTCCATTCATTATTTCGACTATTAAAAGGGGCACTAGCCCATTCAATTTCCAATTAAATGAGCCCTTTTTGAAGTTTCTACGTCAACACTTTCTATAAAAAACTTATGTACCCCCAGGGTATAGCTTACAAACCCTTGCCCTGAGGGCTCTGAGGGGGGTTGTCATCCTAAAAGACCTAATTTCCAGAACTTTTAACTACGTCAAACAAAATGAATATCTCAAAATTTTGATTGGATGTGTTTGGGGAAATGGTGGGCGTGAGAGGGGGGGGGGGGGTTGTTGCCCTCCAATTACTTTCAACTATTAAAAAACAGCACTAGCCCTTTGAATTTAAATCGAATGAGCCCTGTTGAAGTTCTACGACAAACGTTTTCTATAAAAACTTCATATGCCCCCAGGGCATAACTTACAACCCTTGCCCTGAGGGCGGTGGGGGGTTGTCATCCTCAAAGACATAATTTCCAGTACTTTCAACTACGTTGAAAAATGGTTATCTCAGAATTTTGATTATATGTGTTTGGGAAAATGGTGGGCGTGAGAGGGGGGTAGTTGCCTTGCAATTACTTTCTTCTGTTAAAAAGGCCACTAGCCATTTCAATTTCCAACGGAATGAGCCTTTTTGAAGTTTCTACGACAACGCTTTTTATAACAAAAACCTTATATGCCCCAGGGCATAACTTCTAACCCTTGCCCTGAGGGCTTTGGGGGGGGGGGGTGTATGTCATGTCAGCCTCAAAGACCTAATTTTCAGAACTTTCAACTACGTTGATCTGGAAATCAACTCAAAATTTTGATTGGATCTCAAAACTTTGATTGGATGTGTTTGGGGGAAAAGGTGGGGGTGAGAATTTTGATTGGATGTGTTTGGGGGAATGGTGGGTGTGGGGGGGGGGGGAGAGACTAGTTGCCCTCCAATCACATTTGACTATTAAAAAGGGCACTAGCCCTTTGAATTTCCAATCGAATGAGCCTTTTTTGAAGTTTCTACGACAATGCCTTCTATAAAAACCTTATATGCCCCCAGGACATAACTTACAGCCCTTGCCCTGAAGGCTGTGGGGGAGTTTCCTCCTCAAAAACATAATTTCAATCTGAAAATCAACTACACTGAACGAAAATGGCTATCTCAAAATTTTGATTGGAAGAGTTTCAGGAAATGGTGGCCGTGGAAGGGGTGTTAGTTGCCTTCCAATCATTTTTCGACTATTAAAAAGGCACAAGCCACTCCAATTTCCAATTAAATAATCCCTTTTCGAAGTTTCTACGACAACTTCTTCGATATGAAGTGCCCTGCTCTAAGGGAAAGAAATAATAAATTATACATTGTGCCAAACATCGTTCTTGTATGCTCTCAGGGCATAACTTAAAACCCTTGTTCTGTGGTTTGTGGGGGAGTGTCCTCCTCAAAAACATATTTTCTATCTGGAAATCAACTACGCTGAACAAAGTGGCTATCTCAAAATTTTGATTGGATGTGTTTGGGGAAAAAAGGTGAGGGTGAGAGGGGGTTAGTTGCCCTCCAATCACTTTCGACTATTAAAAAGGGCACTAGCCCTTTGAATTTCCAATCGAATGAGCCTTTTTTGAAGTTTTCTACAACAACACTTTCTATAAAAATCTTGTATGCCCCCAGGGCATAACTTACAACCCTTGTCCTGAGGGCTGTGGGGGAGTGTCCTCCTTAAAAATATAATTTCTATTTGGGAATCAATTACGCTGAACAAAATGGCTATCTCAGAATTTTGATTGAATGTGTTTGGTGAAATGGTGGGCGTGGAAGGGGTGTTTAGTTTCCTTCCGATCACTTTCGACTATTAAAAAGGGCACTAGCCACTCCAATTTCCAATCGAATGAGCCCTTTTCGAAGTTTCTACGACAAATCCTTCGATACGAAGTGCCCTGGTCTAAAACCAAAAAAAAAAAATAATACATTGTGCCAACATCGTTCTTTACTTAGGCAGCGCGATTGCGCTGCCATGATAGACTGTGAACTAGAGACTTTTTACAAATGTCCTCCTTATCCTACCAAATTAATAACTGCATAGCCTGCTCATAGTAAAACGACTTCTGATAGCCCTCAGGTATAAAATGGAACTTTATTTCTTGAAAAGCACTAGTTGGAGATCCAGATATTTAAAAAATAATCAACAATTTTTCTAGTGACAATACTTTGCTTTGAAAAATAAAAAACTATCCATTATCATGGTTCTGAAAACTATTTCTTCATAGATTTTCATGCTTTTAGCTTGATTTGTTTAGCGTATTTTTTTGGTTTCACAGAACATGTACACACAAAATACCACTACCAACCTAGACTCTATTTTAATTTGTGTTGACTCTAGACTCTAGACTCTGACCCTAGACTCTAGACTATATTAAATTGTGTTTTACTTGAACAGACTTTCTGATGCTACAGGTTGAATTACAAAGGTCATCAAAATCCATAAAGAAATAATAACTGGGATGCCTTTCCTTTGTGTATTTCCTGATTATTTTGACAACCCTTTTAAAGTGTTTCAAGGAAATAGTACAAGTAATTATAAAACTAATTAGCTCTTATTTTGCCCTATTATGCCTAATACAAGCTACTGGACAAATGGTCCATTTGGACTGGACAAATGGATCATTTGGACTGGACAAATGGTTCATTTGTCCATTCTTTTCTATTGTATGTTCTTTTATAATTAGTGCATCAATAGTCTTTTCCTCAGATTCCTATTTTGTTTCAAATCATAGTCAGTTAAATAATGTTGATTTTGTAAGGATCAGTGTCTTTCATGTGGTGTTTTTAGGGGCTTAGGGCTATCATGTACAATCGATAATTATGGAAAACTAGGAATCTGCGCATATTTTGTTTTCTAGTGTCCTTTTAAGGGCTAAAACCATTTAAAGGTAACTTAACAACCCTTATCTCCTCCACCCCTTCTCCTTTAGCATCATATCTAATTTTCAAGGTATTGATTTTAGGTAGATTGGTCAAATATCCAAAGAACATACTTCCACGGGTCAAATGTCAGGTAAGGGTCCTGAATTATGCAAATAGCCCATTTAAAATGGGGCTTGATAGATATATTTTTAAAAGAATGATGCACATGTTACACCTTGCTTAAATCCGGGTCATAGTAGAATTTGGGGCCCAAGTAAGGTCTCTTAGCCAGTCCCTTATTAATCAATATCCCCTCTCTCAATATGCACACAAACACGGCCTTCAGAAAGGAAATCCTTTACCTCTTCGGTTGTGATCTTTCAGGGCTATTTAAGATTGATCTTTAACTGCTGAATGTTAACATTCAAAAAATTCAAGGTTACAATCTGACTGTTTGTGTAATTGGATCAATGTCATGCTCTCTTCACTTCTCCTCTCCTTTTTTATAGACATTTTTTTATATCATGAGTGGACTCGCAAAAACAGAGTTGAGACTCAGGCCACAAAAAGCCCATTGTTTCCACACAAAAATAGCTGCTGGGCAATTGGTTCCCCTCCCCCTGGACAGGGTAATTTGAGATTGGGCTTGCCTATCTGTTTTCTTCCATTTTTAGAAGAGCCTTCCTTGGTAGTGTTAAGGTGTCCAACAATATTTCCCTCATTCCAAGAACCCCACCCGTCAGCTCCAGGCCAGCTTTCACAGGTCACACTGGAGGGGGGTGAGGGGGCTACCCAGCACTTGCAAGTCATTGGCAGAGAACACAACTTTATCCTCAAAGCTGGTACTGAAGAGGGAACTTCTCTCTCCGCCTCAGATTTCTCCTCAAGGGATCTTTTTTGCACCATTGTCAGAACTTTAGATGTCCAGGGAGTGACCCTCCCCTTACTCCACCACATGATTTTGGAGGTCATTGCAGGCTTCATTCTATCTACCCTCAAAAGCACATTCTACATAATACCCGGCCTTGGGGTCTTATAGTGGCTGGATGGTGGCTGAAATTTGCAGTAAAACAGGCCTACCTCAACTGGTGCTTACTGTTCTCTGGAGCACTATGAGAACATTGTCGCAACTACCCAATGTGGACATGGCGGACGTGTTCATTGATTATTTTGAGAAAGGTCCTTGATTATTAGGACACTTGGCATGCCTCTCCACCCTCATTTTGCATATATAGACATATTAAACTTCTCTTGAGCTATGGTAACATTCTGGGATTATATAGAGAATGACCCTTATACATTAAATGTTAATCATTGAAATTCTTTAAGCTCACCTCGTGGCTGTCCTAAATCAGTGCTGGATTTCGACCAAAATTGCGCTATAAGGATTTTCGAGCTTATCACTCTCAAATCTGGGGCTATTATAAACATATAGGCACCCAAAATCAAACACATGAAGCAAATACTTAGAAATGGAAGCTATGTCAAACCTTGCTAAAACCTCGGTCATGAAAGGATTTTCAAGCTGTATGATTGGAGGGCCAAGTTAAACTCTTGGCCTGCATCCCACCTGAACCAACCACTTCGGCTTTGCTCCCATAGTTATGTTTTAACTACTTTTGACCAAGAACAATCAGCTATGATTTAGGGAGTGGTTTTAAAGGAATAAATGTTAACCACTGAAATTCATCAAGATTGCTGCATGAATGTCCAAATTCAAAGTGCACTTGGTACATATTTCACGAATGATGTTTTGTTTCCACTCTAATTGATATTGAAAGATTTTTGCACTGGCTGATAACGAATCTGAGGTTAATTTTTTTGCAATAGAGAAGTTCAAAATCAAAACATATTCGGTTTATGTTTCTCAAATAGTGCTTGGTTTCCACCAAATGTTGTATATAATGAGGCTTGAGCTCACTGATCACAGATCTGAGGCCAATAACACTATTAGTCCAAATTCAAGACGCGTTGAGTAAATATTTCACAAATGTTGGACATTTTTACCTTATTTAACTATAGTCATACCTGGATATTTCATAAACTATGTTTGGTTTCCACCAAATGTGGTATGTAAGGATGTTTAACCTTCCTGGTTACAGAAATGAGGCTAAGAATACCATTATCAGTACAAAATGAAAATATACCAAGTACATAGTTCACAAATGGCGGAAATTTTACGCCATTTAAGACCATACTTGCACAAGGAATTTCAGTTTGTGCAATTTAATAGCCCAAAATAGGATCCAGAGAGAGGCGTTTCTAAAAAAGGCGCCTTATCTATAGCCCATGCCTAGTATCCTGCATGGAATTCACATTTATATGAAGGCCACTTTATCAACCTTTCTTTTTGAAATTGTCGCATGACTCAAATCATGTGAATGGAAAACTAATCACTGTGCTCTGCTGAAAACGAGTTAATTGTTTGTTATGTTGGTCAGTTGTTCTTTTTTATAGATTTTCAAAGAATGGATTCAAAAGAAGAAAACAGTAACAAAAATAAGTTCTTTTTAAAGGAACAAAAGTAGTAAACCTTACAATGAGAAATGATTTACTATGTATAAGTGTGATGTTGTTGCTCTTCAAAATTATGAAGGGCTAGGGTGTCATTTTCACTTTACCAAAACTAAAAACGCTAAAATTTTAGCTGAATAATTTTATTTCTATTTGAAACAAATGGATTTCAAAAGGAATAACTGTTCAATGAAAATGTATTAAATATTAGACTAGTAAAACTAGATTGATTGTAAAAAATATACTGACTTGGAAACAGTAGAGTTCTTCAAGTTGCTGTTGTGATCGGCGGGAATATCGTAAATTAAAATTTTCTCCTCCATCTGGTAAATCTTTACATATTTGATTTTTCCATCTGGTAAATTTTTATTTTAAGTTGAAAATCTACGATTTTGCCGAGCTGGTACAAATTTTAGTATATTAGCTTCGAAATTCTGCATTTTTTTTTTTTTTTACCAGGATTTGAACCATCACCATTCATTGCTATACAAATACTGATTTCATGCGACTTGTTTCTCTATTGGGTCCTTTTTTTATCTCTTCCACTTAGTTCAAGCGTATTTTAAGTACTTTGTTAGTTGTCAAAACGAAGTCAAAAAATCCTCTAGAAGTTGAGTCTATTTATTCTTGATTCGTACTAGGAAGCATATACGCAAACACGGTGCTTTTGTCTCCTGGAATTCTCTAGAAAAGAAAAGGGAGAAAGAACAGGCACTAAACGAAATGCAGGATGCTGAAGAAAAAGAAACTTAGTCTTTACTAGGAAATCTTGATGATAAGAGCATTTTCCTGCGATTTTTGTCTCTTAACAACTGATTTGTTTTATGGTGCTACTAATATGCTGTTCGCTACGAGTGCTCTTTGTGCTACTTCATTTGTTCACTCTGCCTCCGCCTATGGACCACACCTTGCTATAACAGGCTCACAATTGTTTTATTTCTTTTTTTTAGCGAGAGAACACCCGGCAGGAAAGATTTGACAATCCTGGTAGCCCAAAAGGCGGACCCAACTGGTAAAACCCTGAATATTTCTTTCTTAAACGGTATATTTGGCGTAGGAAAAGAAAACAGAAATGGCTTAATACTGCTGCAATTTTGTAGGTATAATAAATCTTGTTATAACCAATACAGTTTTCGTCATAAAATTGCCTATTAGTTACAATGGTACTCACATAATGGTAAAACAGCTAACCTTTTTGATTATGCTATTGTAAAGCACAGATTGACAGAATCAATACAATATACTAAGGTTTACAGAAGTGCTGTTATTGATGTTAAAATAAAAAGATCACCGTCTAGTAGTGTTTGGGGTTAATTTATAGCTGAAAATTCGGAAGGGTAACTACCTTTCGGAAAGCTATGACACTGATAGAGTCCAGAATGAGTGACCTTCCTGGAAACTTTCCAGGAACAGTAGAATACTAAACTTGAGAGTTTAACATTTGACAATGTAGAACATGGATGGGAAAATGTTTGTAAAATAAGTTGTGAAGTTGCTAATGGTGTTAGGAAAGAAAGTTAGGGACGTCGCTGAGATTACCATTAGAAAAATGCTTTATCCTTTATAGAGAGGAGACGGGGCTTGTACAAGGATTATCCGAGTTATAGATCATATGAAAATAAGAGGAATGTAAAGAAAGTGGAAAAAAGCCTTAAAATATAAACTAAAGATTTGTGAAGTGAAGGCCATGGATAAAATTGTCAATGCTCTGGAAGATGCGGCTAGCTGGTATAATAGTAAAATATTGTACTCGCATGTTAATAAATTGGGATGGAGTAGTTAATCTGGACTTGTCCCGGTTAAAGATAGGAGTGGGGCCATAACTTGTGATAAAGAAAGAGTTAAAGAGAGATGGACAGACCAATTTAAGTATGTGCTAAACCAGGACAGATCCACAGGAAAAGATATAGACGAAAAAAAAAAAATGTGCTCGGATGGGAAGGAAGATTTGTTTGTGAGGAAGAATTAGTGACAGTACTAAAGGGACTAAAAATAATAACGCCCCAAGTGCTGATTGTGTGGTAAATGAGTTTTCTTAAATGTGGTGGTTATGAGGTTAGACATTAGTTACTAAAGATTATGAATTTTAAAAAGGGGAACTACCTAGCGATCTTAGGGAAATCCTAGTTAAACCTCTGTGTAAGAAAGGTGATAAGAGTGAGTGTAATTATAGAGGCATTAGCCTGTTTTTTAAGTAGAAAATTATTTAGTATGATGATAGTCTTTAGACTTGGAGATGCTATGGGCAAAGTTTTAAGAGGAGAGCAGTGTGTTTTTTTAGGAAGGTTAGAGGATGTGTCGACCAAATTTTCACTCTTAGGTCAATCATTGAGACGGGCCTGAACCATCAAATACCTTTAGCTCTCAGTTTTATAGATTATGAGCAAGCGTACGATTTATCTGATAAAAGAGCTTTAGCGTAGGTCTTATCGTTATACTTTACATTACATTACAAATTACAACATACATTACAAATACATTAAAGTGATTAGTGTTATATACTAGAATAACATTGCTGCGGTTAAGTTAGGAAATGAGATTAGTAGCTGGTTTCGAATTAGATCAGGAGTTAAGTCTTTAGGACTTTTTCATTATATCAGGAGTTAAGCAGGGTTACTTCCTATCACTAGCTATATAGATCATTTTGATGGACTTTGTCCTAAGGAGCACAGGAAAGGCAATGGGAGAACAGAACCAATTGAGGAAGTAAAACTCTCGTAGACTTAGATTATGCTGATGATTTAAGAATCCCAGATGAGTTTTTGCGAGTTTATCTTTGCGGGGGATCCTGAATATGTTTGAAAATTAATGTTAAAAAGACTAAGTCGCTAAGACTAGGAATAAGTGAAGGTGAAGAATTGGACAGCTTCACCTACCTAGGTACTATTATTAGTAAAGACGGTGGGTGCAGTGAAGATGTTAAAAGTAGAATAGCTAAGGCCCAGGGTGTGTTTTTTCACAGTTGAAAAAAGTTTGGGAGAATAGATAGATGAGTCTGCGTATCAAAATAAGAAAATTGGAAGCTACAGTGATGCGAGTGATCAGGTGTGGTTCTGAAGCGTGGGTGCTCCAAAAAAAGGAGGAGAGTTTGTTAGGTTTCCTGAGAAATTATCTGCGGATTGTTTTGTGTAACCGACTGACTGATCGTACCTCAAACACTAAACTGTACGAAAAATGTGGGTTAATCCTGCTTTTAACGGCTATAATGAGTGAAAGGTTATAAAGGGTGACCATTGTTGATAGAAAACTGAACTCTATAAAACAGAATTTTAATTACAATACTTACATAAAAAGGATCTATTTTATATATTTCATTCATTAATTTTAAGTTACCTTTTTGGCTGTTAGTACATGAACGTTTACATAATTTTGAAAAAAGAGAACAACTCCGAAAAAGGGTTGAGTTTTGACGGGAATTGCACCATGGAATTCAAGATGTCTGTACCCCTTAATGTGGAGGTTTATGTCCTGTGTGCGAAAATACAATATTTTGTTTCTTCTCGAAAAAGGATCGACAAAATGTCATATGATCACCAAAACTTGCCCCTGACCTCCCTTCAGTTTGAGGCAGATTCGTTACTAGGGTTAATGGTGTGCCCGAGGAAAATTAATTACAGTGTCCCCCTCCTGACTCAAATATAAGCAAAAATATCCTAATCATAGTGAAAAATTGGATCAAATGGGCAATTTCTCAGCCACGGCGTCCCCCTAACCATGAAGCCCGGGGCAAATGCCCGTCGGTTGCCCTAACACGTATGTACGTATGTTAGAATGTCGAGTACAATATGTCTCATAAATTATCTTTGTAGTGTGTTTAACTTCTGTTCAACTTTCGAATTTTTTTTTTTTTTTTTTTTTTTAAATAGTATATTCAAATGCATACCTATTTTAATTGCAGATCAGATTTTTTGTTTTTCCCTGAGGTGCCAAAAGTGGGCATAGAAACCATCAAAGGTTTCATTCAAGCCATGGAGAAAGAAAAATATTACTACAGCGATTATTGTTGTTCGGCTAGGCATGACACCTTCTGCAAAACAGGTAATGAATTAATGAAATATTCTATTACCCATCAGCACACAAAGTGAAAACGATGGAGTACAAATAGAGAGAACAATAGGAAAAAAATTATTATTACACACCAAATGTATAACACCGACTGCAAACAATGAAAAAAACAAATACCAATCCAGTGGTGGTCCATGTAGGGTTGCCAACTGCCGACATCTAAAAAGAGTGCAAGTTAAAAAATTTGCGCATCCTCTCTTCTGCGCCCTCTCTGAGGTAAAAGCGTTCATTTCAAACAAAAAAAAGACAGAAGTTGGCAGTAGAAGGGCCTTATTGACTCCGATCAGAACACGTGGCTTATGGTTTTTGTCAGTGAGAACTTGAAAAACAGGAATTTTGTCACATTTATGGATGGTTTTATGGACTTTGTCAGTGAGAATGAAAAAAACAGGAATTTTCTCACATTTATGGTTGTTTTCATGGATGGTTATGTGTGTTGATTATTTGATGGTTTTATGGATTTTGTCAGTGAGAATGGAAAAAAAAAACAGGAACTTTGTCACTTCCTTCTTGTTGTTGTTCAAGCCAGATGTTATGAGTTTCCGGGAGATCGCGTGTTCCAATATTTGTTGTTCAAGCCAGATGTTATGAGTTTCCGGGAAACAGTATATTGTTATTGTTGTTCAAGCCAAATGTTGTGAGTTTCCATGGTAGCAGTTAGATCCCCCATTCTCAGGCAATCAGAGGGCTTTGTTTACATAACAATTTGACCTTGAGATTTCGTATATAACGGGCATGCAATGTGATTCAATTATCAGAAAGTATTGTGACACAATGGATAGAACAATTGACATAATTGATGAGCTTGAGGCCTTGGCAGCCGCAATTAGCAATGTAAGTGCATTTTTATTTTCAAAGGAATTTTCCTTGGTCACCCTCCAGTATATTCAGCTAAAACGTAAATATATTCCTATACCCTCAACCCCCCCCCCCCTCACAAACCATACTCAATGCAAAACGTAAATATATTCCTATACCCTCAAAACCCCCCCCCCCCCCTACACAAACCATACTCAATGCAAAACGTAAATATATTCCTATACCCTCAAACCCCCCCCCCCCACAAACCATACTCAATGCAAAAACGTAAATATATTCCTTTACCCTCAAACCCCCCCCCCCAAAGCATACTCAATGCAAAACATGAATATATTCCTTTAACCTCAAAACCTAACCCCCCCCCCACACTGTTTTACAAGTATAATTCTCGCAAAAAGAAATGCCTTTTGACAAATTCCACCATTTATTTTCGTTGGACACCCTCCAGTATAATCAGCTAAAACGTGAATATATTCTATATACCCTCAAACCCCTCCCCCCCCCCCTCCACAAACCATACTCAATGCAAAACGTAAATATATCCTTTACCCTCAAACCCCCCCCCCCCCCCCAAACCATGCAATCTTTATAGTCACTAGAAAACGTGAATATATTCCTTTACCCTCAAAACCTAACCCCCCCCCCCCCCCATTGTCTTACAACCCCAAATTCTCGTAAGAAGAAATACCATTTCGATAAATTCCTTCCCTCTATATTTCCAGCTAAATCCCCCCCCCCCAACAAACCATACTCAATGCAAAACGTAAATATATTCTTTTACAGTCAAATACCTTTTCGATAGAAATAATTTTTCGGTAAATTTGGCCTTTCTGTGTAACATCCGTCGCTATTGTTATTAACCGCAATGGTTTTGACAATACATTTCCGTGCAAGCATATAATTACTTTATCACCCCTTTTCCGGTGTGTTCACGGTATCGATCTAGCCAAAGGGTTGTTTTTTGGTTGTCAAATTAAAACGATTTTAAGCAAAATTAGATTGTGGATTCGTAGCCTGTATGGAAGTAGAGAAACAGATTATTTTCAAATTAAGTCTAACAATATATTTAGAACATTATGTGAAAGGGGGGAGGGGGCAATACATCGCTTCTAACAGCTTCGCTGTAAAAGGTGCCTTACGTAAAAGGAAGGGGGCAATGCCTTCAATTCTACCGCCATCAGTGTAAAGTAAAAACAAACTATTTCTTCGCATTAAAAGTAAGGGGGGATTCGGTGTGTAGACATGTACACCCATTGACAAGAAAACTAATGTGTAAATATATGCATTGTGTCTCTAGGCATGCTTTTATTTTTTTCAAGCTTTCAATAAAGTTTCCTTTATATTCCTGGGCGTGAATCCAGGATTCTTGTTGGGGGAGGGGGTTAGCACTTTTATTAGAAATAGAAAAGATAATTGCTTCTTCATCATTTAGTGATTTTGGCTATAACATTTGAATAAAAGGCAGTAAGATATGCCTTTCGCTTGAATAAAACGCATGATTAACTCAATGAGAGGGTAGACTTAGGGTGGGTTAATTTTCCTAAATTTAGGGGGGGGGGATATGGTTTTTTTTTTTTTTGCTTTACTAAAATGAGATAAAATGCTTTGTCTAAACAAAATTATGGTTAATAACTTTCTTTCTGTAAAAAGGGGGAAAGAAAATTATTTGATACTAATTTTTTTCTCTTCTTTAAGGCAAATCATGAAGAATTTGCGGTCCCTACATCGAAGAGAGCTACAGGTAGCGCAAATAGCGAAGAATGCTTGTCACCGCCACCCACCAAGAGAGCAAGGGCTAATAATGCGCCCCCTGTGAAGGCTACTGTCGTACAGTATGGTCGCTGGCCAAAACCCTCTAGCTCCACGCTGCCTGCCCAAGTGCAGCCGTCTGTACCAGCCCTCTTAATCAAGCCTCAATGCTGCCTCGTCAAGTTGCAGCCTCGGCTGCACAGCCATATGATATCGCTGGCCCGGCGGCTGCACAGCCATATGATATTGCTGGCCCGGCTGCGAAAGAAATTAACGTCACCAGTCCCTTCGCCCTCCAACATGCACTACCTGGTCCTCTAATAGCTGCCCCGGCTGCAAAGCCATATGATATTGCTGGCCCAGCTGCACAAAATCATGAGGTTACCATCCAACATGCACTACCTGGTCCTTCGGGCACCCAAGCCCAGACGGATTATGCAAATGTAAGCATTTTTCTCCTACCTATCTATTTCTTCCAATGTTTTAGTCCTTTTCAATCCCAATATAAACTTTTCTCTGCGAGTTATTAACCCCTATTACATATCTAAATGTAATTTTTTTTGCAAAGAAACCACTCTTTTCTCTGTTGCTATCGCTTCACATATAGTTTAGATACCATTGAAACTCAAAATGCTATTCCGTTCATAATTGAATATTATCTTGCTTTAATCTTTGACATAAGCTCTCCACACAAGCATATAAATAGATCTCTTTCATCCCCTTTTCCTGTTCTATCATTAGCGAGGGTTAGGCCACCAAGTCTAGGCTTTTAACATAATTCTGTTGTATTAGCTGTGAATTGTCTGCAAATTAGGAAGTTGGAATTCTATGTAAGAGCGAAACAAGTTATACCCCCAAAAATAATAAATGCTGAAAAGAGGGGAGCCTAGTTGCCCTTCAATATTTTTGGTCACTTAAAAAGCGCGCTAGAACTTTTAATTTCCATTCATATAGTTTTAAGAGATATTATTCCCTTTGTCACATATTGACGTCCTAATTTACACTGAATATTTCTATTTTAGTGAGGGGGAAAAGCGAGTTAACGGTTCCAGCCTGGAACACTCGCGCGAGAATTAGAGAAATTTTGATAGGGCATTATGCAAAGGAGGGTTGGGAAGCGCTGCGGGAAGCGCCGGGGGAAGTGCCGCGGGCCCAAGAAGCGCCGCAGGGATGCGCCGCAGGATGCGCTGTGGGCCAGAGAAGCACTACAGGATGCGCTGCGGACCAGAGAAGCGCCACAGGGATGCGCTGCGGGCCAGAGAAGCGCCACAGGGATGCGCCACGAGTCAGGGAAGCGCCGCAGGATGCCCTGTTGGCCAGAGAAGCACCACAAGGATGCGCTGTGGCTCCGAAAAGCGCCGAAAAAAAAAAAAAAAAATTAGTAGGGATGATTTGAACACTTTGAAAATAAGCTATTTTTTTTGAACAAAATCAAATTGCAGCCTTCCATGTAAAGCGGCATTTTAGATTGTATTTATCTTATATTAAGTTGGGTTTTCTTTCAGTTGAATTAACCAAATGCTACTATGCTCATACTGCTACTACTACTACTAAGCGCTGACTTTAAACAATAATTCAAATTTTAAAAGCAGTAGGGGTGATTTGAACACTTTGAAAATAAGCTTTTTTCATTTATAGATTGGATTGGTCCCCTACTCTCCGTCCAGTGAAGAAGAGGAAGAACCAATTCTAACACCACCAGCGGAGTTTCAAGACAATGACTGGCACAGTATCATTGAAGTACCTGATAATATTGATGAGTTTTTTGCTGATTTTTTTAAAGTAGATAGTAGCACAGTTGAACAGGGGGACTTGAGCCCGAACACACTGCAAATTTTAGATGATTTCACTGGGAACCCTCCTCTATCCCCCACTGATTACCTACTTCCACTTCAAACAACTGAAGTGGAACATAGCCCGAATATTGTTGAACAACTTGGGGGAGGGGGTACATCTTTCCCTGAATTTCTTTTGTCCAATACAATATTGAATAATATAGTTGTTTTCACTGCCACGTTTGGGGATCCTTTTAATACACTTATGGGGGGAAATTTTGTTTTTGATCCTGTAGAGATTGTGCATGCCTATGTAGATAAAATTCGTGCACTACTGGAGAACCAAATTCAATTGTGGGGGGGGGGTAGGGATTCAATTAAGGTTTCAATTGTTTTAAAGGTTTTTTATTTGAATGAGGGGAAAAGCGAGGTTTACTATCATTTTATACATTCCGAGATGCGCGTAATTTATCCAAATTTAGAAAATTTTGAGGGTGTTTTTAGTGAGTGGGTAGGACAAATTATAGCGCATCTCGAGAACTATAACGAAAATGGGAGTGGGTCTGTAGTTTTATTTATTGAAAATTTAAGCGTTAATATATGTAAATTTAAGAAAGATTTTATTTTAAGAGGGGGTGGGGAGAGGTCAGTAGTTTTAAATTATGATCCAGATCTAGAGGGTTGTCAAGGTGTCCAGAAGATCTGTTTTGAAACAGATCAAAAGTGTTTCAAGTATGCTTTCCTCATATCAGCATACGAGCCTCTAGCACGTGACGCAACCAAGAAGAATTTAGATCACTGGGCTGTACATGGGAAGGATGGGTCCGATTTCCCAGTTGTAGATTTTTCTTGCTTAGAAGGAAAATACCCAGTAACGCTAAGATCCATTGACATGTTTGAAAGGGCTAATGCTCATTTAAATATCGGCGTTACTGTGGTATAATACGAAACAGAATTTAAAGATGGGACTCGTTCAAAAAAGAAGGGGGTGGTATTCCCCGTAAGGGGCCCGTCAGTTGATTTGGTTAAACACTGGGTTTGGTTATTATACACACCGCCTAGTCAACCGAACACAATCGGTCATTTTAACCCTATCACTGACATTAGTAGAGTTCTGGGGGAGGGTAAGCGTAGGGGAGAATGTTTCTACTGTCCAACATGTCTGTCTCGATTCCGTAGTGAACTAAAGCTGCGAAATCATATGAGACATTGTAGACGACATGGATATGAGACAGTGGAAACGGTTTCAGGGGATAGGGCCATTCTACGTTTTAAAAATTTCCAAAACACCCTCCTCCAATGCAACAAAATATCTTTGGACTGCGAAGCTAAGCTGGTGGAGGTGAATGACCCACAATATCCAAACCGTATCAAAGAACACCAGGCCATTGCAGTGTCCTATGCACATGCGCAAAGAGACAATTCTAACACCATGCGGTTGTTAGAAATAGTTGAGACATTGGATGAGAATGAGTGCATGGTCAAGGCATTGACTAAACTGATTGGCACGGCTAATGGTGCTATTTCTCGTTTGAGAAATACGCATTATCCAATGGTGCTGTCTGCAGAGGATCGTCTCGCGATTAAAAATCAAAAATATGTGTTGGTTTGTAAGGGGGAGTTTGTAGAGGAGGATAAGGGGGACTAAAGGGAAAAGAGGGGGGGAGGGGGAAAGTCAGAGAGCATGATCACTTGTGGCAGGAAATATCATCTGGGGGTAGTAATTTTAGGGGGGTAGCGCATCAATCGTGTAATTTAAATGTTAGCCAACAGTTTTTTTTATCCCAGTTTTTATTCAAAACTCTAACTATGACTTAAAATTTATTTTACCGGCACTGGCACGTATGCACAGGGAGGGAGGGGGAGTAGATAGTCCATGGGTGAATAATTCATTTATCTACAACATCATTCCCAAATCAGCCGAGAAGTTATTGCTTCTCGAACTGAAATGGCAGGTAGTGGATAATGGGCGTACGTGCTGGAATAAAATTAGGTTTTTAGATTCTTTTAGTTTTTTCCCCAAATCCTTAAGTCAACTAATTCAAGTGCAGAAAAGCGACAATTTTGATAGCTTTCCCTTGCTTAAACAGCACTTTCCAGACAGTGAAATGTATGACTTATTAACCAGCAAAGGTGTATATGCTAAAAATATGATTATTACTGCTCTGGCGCTCGCTTAAGCGAGGAGAAACTACCTCCAATTGAAGCTTTTCACAATACACTGACCAACAGTGAATGCACAGCCGAGGATTATGAGTTTGCCAAGAAGGTGTGGGCTAAGGGGGATTGTAAAAATGGGTGGGATTATTGTAGACTGTACTTGGCCAGTGACGTTCTAACTCTGTTGGATATAGTCTGTAAGAATACAGACCAGATCTATTCAGAGTTCGGGTTAGATATAGGATATTATTTTTCTACACCCCATTTAGTAATGGATTTAATTTTAAAAATTAGCAGGGAGGAAATAGGCCTAATCACTGACGTAGATCAACACCTTTTTGTAGAGCGTTCAATGAGGGGAGGGTATGTTTTTCACGGGGACCGCGTCTTATCAACCGATCCGAGCGGACGAAGCACCGGTGTAAAGTCAAATGCAGTGTTCTTGGACATGAACTCGTTGTACCCCTCGGCAATGTCTCCACTACTCTTTGCCGTGTGGGAACTATCAATGGCTTGAGAATCCTTGTGAGTTCCCTGACATTAACACCGTCGAGGACAACGGGCCACAAGGATGGTTCTTTGAAATTGACGGTCACATTCCGCTGGCCCTTCACGACTCAGTCAAAGATTTTGTTTTTCCCTGTATCAATCGACCAGTGACCAGGGATTCGCTGAGCCCCTACAATCGATCATTGGTTGAGGATATGGGGATGCATTGGACCCCCTCTAAACAGAAACTGATTGCTGATTTGGACCCTAAAGAGAATATCGTTGTTCACCATGTGCTTTTGCACTGGATGGTGAACAATGGCTTCAAAATCACCAAAATACATAGGGTCCTGCAGTTCAATCAGAAACCTTATTTGAAAACGTTTATCGATACTTTTGTCGATAAACGTTCTAAGGGCAAATTCAAAGGTAGAGAAGGAATTGTACAAGCTCATTCTAAAATTCAGCGTTTGGGCAAAATGTGTGAAAGCGTACGTAACAGATCTCGCTGCGACGTCGTGACTGACCCTCTAGAGTGTGCACGAATTATTGCCGACCCCAATTTTACATCATTCACGAGCATAGAGGCCGGCATGGTTCTTCTACACAGGAAAAAAGCGAAATGTAGTACTGAACAAGAATATCGCAGGAGGTAGTTCAGTACTAGAAATTTCAAAAAAGCTCATGTTGTCCTTCTTTTACAATGTGTGCAAGGTGCAATGGCCACGGTAGGGGGAGGTTCAAGTTTACTATGGGGATACAGATTCTCTGCTGTTAAAGGTAAATGGGACTGAAGATTTATTGGGTGATTTGCAAAATGGGGTGCACATCAGCTCGCGGATGGATTTCACCAACTGGAATCCATCACTCTACCCCGAGCTGGTGAAACGTCAAGCCCCCAACCAACTATTAAAATTAAAATCAGAGACGGGGAGTGATTGATATCCAGGGGGGTGTTCCCGGGTCCCAAAGTTTATTGTGTTGAAACACATAGTGGGGATGAAAAGAAGACATGTAAAGGGGTGCCTACACACTTCGTAAAGAGCAATTTTAACATGAGCGTGTACAGAGACTGTGTAGAAAGTAGCCTAGTGCCAAGAGCACAAGTGCTTGCAATTCGCTCTCTACAGTATAGAAATTATACTGTGAGAGTAGAAAAAAATGCAATGTCGTGTATATCCGACAAGGTCTATGTGCTCGAGAATGGTGTGAGTGTCCTGCCTCATGGTCACTATCGTATTTCAGACCGAGTTGAATGCGTAGACTATCGTAATCAACTTGGTCTGATAAACTAATCTAACCCAGGCACTAACCACTCAACCTTTCATAAATTAACCTAACCAACTAATCTAACCCAAGCACTAACCACCACCACTAACCCGTAGCAGTGACGACAACTATTGTTTTTTCCATCGCGGCTACCGGGGGGTGGGGGACCCTTCCCGCGGCTCCCGGCCGGCTCCGGGGGGGGTGGGGGGCCAGCAATCACTGTAATGTTCAACTGTGCTAGTTCCAAATGTATTTTATTGTACAAAAAGTGTTGTATAGAAAAGTGTTGTACAAAGATGTTGTACAGAAAAGTGTTGTACAGAAAAGTGTTGTACAAAAGTGTTGTACAGAAAAGTGTTTATTATAAAGTGTTATCATTGTTCATGTTGAACAAGTGTCATGTTGAACAAGTGTTATCATATTGCTGTAATAAATGTTGCCATGAAATATTGTTTTTGTTGTTTCTTGAATAGATAGATCTATGGGAAAATTACTACTTATTCATTGGACACATATGATTTACAGTTAGTCATAGTCTGACTGTTGTCAACAACATGTATCAATTTAAAACGCCCTTCAGATCATTTCTGTGTGGACCCTCAATGTCGGGGAAAACAACACTTTTAGCTAGAATAATTCAAAATTGCGATAAAATGTTTTTGGAAAAACCGAAAAAAAATCTACTATTGCTATAGTATTTGGCAAGAGTCCTATGATAAAATAAAAGCTATTGCCACAACCATACCAATAAAATTCATAAGAGGACTTGATGTTTTCAATAGTATTGAACCGAACTCGTGGCTGATTATTGATGATTTGGCTGAATCTATTGAACAATTCTCACAGGAAATGCTACAACTGTTCACCGTTCGCTCTCACCATGAACACATTTCCATAACCCTGGTTCTACACAATCTGTTTCATCAGAGCAAATGTATGCGAACCCTTGCTTTGAATTGCACTATCTATATTATCTATCGAGTCGTTCGTGATTCTAGCTCACTCATAACTCTCAATAAACAGATATACCCCGGCGCCCCTAAATTTCTGTTGTCAGCGTACACTCAAGTGACTAGCAAGCCCTACGGTTACATTTTATTGGATCTTAATCAGAGCACGCCCGAGGATCTTCGTGTAGTCACCGACATTTTCGACAATGAAATTACAGTATATCTTCCAGTGAATAGTAGAAAAGGCTATTAGTCGCCATTATAACACTGAAGAAACTACACGAACAACGGCATCTGTTTTCCGTTCTAGGCACTTCAAAACCTCCGCTTAGGAAGGCTATACTTAAACATGGTGTCGACAATGATTTCATTAATCTAATATCTGAACTTTGTTTAAATTTAACTGAGGGCAATGTTCAACTGCCAGAAGGTGTTAGACAACAGACAAAGCAACATCGTTCCACTGTACGTGCCTTGGCTTGTAAAAACAAGGGAAACAAATTTAAAAGAAAACGGCTCCTTCAAGCAGGCGGTAGCTTTTTCACACTTTTACTGCCAATAATTGCAGGACTTGTAAACAGTTTTCTCTAGAGAATGGCAAAACCCTATAAATTGACTCCAATAGAACTTGTCCTCTCGCCCGTCGAACATTTTGAAGACAATCTGAGTAAATTCATTAATGATGAGAATATTGCCAATGATAAAAAACTGCTTTTACTTCAAGATGCATTGCGACGTATGGACAAACATAGACCTTATCGTGAGAGACCCGCCGTCACCGATCCCTCTAAACAAGAAACATCTCAAGATTCTGCACAATCGAAGGAGAAGGAATTGAATTCGATTGTATTGAAAATTGGAAACCTATTGCCACTGTCCTATCGAGAACAGAGTAAAAGAGTATTATCTTATCTCGTGTTGGAATCTGGTGATCAAGTTCAAGTCGACAGCACAGGGAAACGAATTATAATTTGGGGAAAAAGTTATAATCTAGTTGATTTAATTTGTGATATGGTGACGAATCGTAAAGGACTCTTATCCTTTGACGATAATCTATACACCTTTCTAAGTGTATCAAACTTTCCCAAAAGTCTTATTGGCAATAAGCAAATTCTAAAGAAACTAAGAGAATATAGTCCTCCAACAACACCATTTAAAAAAGAAGAAGATTCAACATTTGAAGATACTAGCACCACTGATTTTACAACACCTGTGGCTGCTAGTCAAAAGCGAAGACGAATTGATTCACCCTCCAGTGTGCAAAAGGGGAGTGGACATTACACTACGTGTTTACGTTCAAAATGGATGAAGTTTTGAAAGGTGTCTATGAAAATGTTGGTGAAGCGGGAAGTTTAAGTTCTCCCAAAACGCTTTCTAGAGCTGTCTCCGGCACCACATTGAAAAATGCAAAAGAGTATCTAGAAAATGAACCAAGTTACACACTACATCGGAATCATAGACTTCGCAGTAAACAATATCGTCAAACTAAAGCCTTTTTCCCTCTGCATATAATGCAAATGGATCTTTTAACTTTAGACGCAGTTCAACGGCGTCACAATACACCCTACAAATATATTCTAGTGGCAATCAGTATTTTTAGTCGCTATGCCTATGCCATTCCGCTGCGATCAAAGAGAGGTGTTGAAGTTGCTCGGGCCATTGAAAGTATTCTTGAACAGGATTCCTATAGAAAAATTCAATCAGATCGTGGCAGTGAATTTGTTAACCCACATGTGCAAAAGGTTCTTTTGAAATATAATACGACACTCTATCATAGTCACAGTCCGATAAAGGCTGCATTGGCCGAACGATTAATAAGAACGATTCGTCTATTAATTTCAAGATATTGTACACTGAAAAATACATCTGCTTTTATTCACGATTTAGATAAAATCATGCAGATATACAACCATCGACCACATCGATCTCTGTCCAACTCTAGCCCTCGGGATGTTCACTACAGTGAGAATACATTTGATGCTTTTCTAAAGCAATACTCCAATGGCAATGAGAAGAAAAAGAAGAAGAAATTCAATGTTGGTGATACTGTTCGAATTAATAGAACCACCAGTATTTTTTGAAAAGGGGAATTATTTATGGAGCACCGAACTTTTTAAAGTGTCCAAAATCCTAGACACCATACCCATAACTTATCGACTACGAGATACCAAAGATGATGAGATTCTCGGTGGTTTTTATGAATATGAACTGCAAAAAGTTAGAAACACTAGTGAAATTTATCAAATTGAAAAGATATTAAAGAGTCGTACTCGTAGGGGCAAGAAACAGTTGCTTGTTCGCTGGCTAGGATACAACTCGGATTTTGATTCTTGGGTCAGTGCTGAAGATATTAACAATGCCCAATGATTTCTATGTGACTTTCATGTCCAATGTTTCTGATCCTCTCTACAATGACTTGAATAAAACAAGTGATTTTTGGACAAAACTCTCCCCCACCATCAAATTCGACGGAAAGTATGAAGTGGCTCTTGTCGACTGTATTCTCAAAAATACCTATCGACATCCTGAGAAAGGATCGTAAATATGAGATAAAAATTAGGCCCTATGATTGGCCACCACCACCAGGTGATCAAGAACAAATTAAAAAATCAATTGGTTGGATTATCCATATATTGAATTACCCTACGAGGAACTCACCTGTATGAATGATTTATGTCGTACTATTAATAAAAGAATTTCCGCTCGTAAAAAAGGAGCTTTTCATTTCAACTATTCAAAGGAGGAGGGCAAGATCTACATTAGTTCACCTATTGCCAGTGAAAAGATTATTCTCAATGATAACCTAAGGGATGTTCTTGGCTTTTAAGCTCAATATAATCAATGGTAAAAGTGCCGGAAACACTAATTTCATTTTTGCTGACTACCCGCCTGCCTTCTCCACAGACACTTGTATATTTCTCTATGCTTCATTTGTGGAAACATCTCGGGTTGCTAATTCAAATGTTCCCCTCCTACGAGTTCTTGAACGAAAAACCAATCAAGAACATATTCATCACTACAATATAAAGCATCTTCAGTATATTCCAGTAAACACTTCCTATTTGGAACTCTGTCAGTTAACATTAAGAACTGAATTGGGTGATCCAATAGCAATTTCAAAAGGTTTGGCTGTGATTACATGTCATTTTCGACCCATCGTTCAACAGCAAGATGTCTAATAGAAAAGTGGTATTCACTTGTCCTGATATTGACTGCTATGTTAATACTCTTGGCCCAAGACAACAGGGCAATGGAATGGACTATTACAAGGGTCGCTCGTCAATGTCTGGCTATGGTCTTGGTAGCTGGTTTGCTAAGCTGTTTCGCTCTTCACTACCACTGGCTAGAAAATATCTTGTACCGGCTGCGACAGATTTTGCATCCTCTACACTATACGATTGGGGCTCTGGCAAGGATTTTAAAAAAAGTGCTACAGAAAATCTTAGGTCCAGTGCGCGAACCCTTGGCGAGAAATTGAAGCAGAATGGTAAAGGTTTAAAAAGGTTAAGAAACAATGCATCACTCATCAGTCTCTACTCAGGACGGAAACGAAAGACATCCCTTTTGTCAAAGAAAAGAAGGAAAAAGCCGATACGTAGTGCAACCAGAAGCCCAGGAAGAAAATTGTTAGATCGAAACTTGATTTCTTCTCTTAAGATGTCCTACCTACCACATAAGGATTCTCAACCTTCAATCACCGCCTCATTGAATCTATTCAATGCCGAAAATGTTGATGTGAGTGTCAAGCATGGATACTATGAACAATTTTATCCACTACAACCCTCTCCGATAATATCCACTTTCAAATTTGTTCCAATGAAGACTACTTTATGGATTTATCGTCCACATTTATAGATTTACAAATGAAAGTCCGGAAATCCGATAATACAATGCCAGTTCGAGCTGATGGGATATCCTATGAAAATTGTATACTACATAATTTATTTCGTCAAATTAGCGTCTACATCAATGGCACGCTGGTGAGCACAAGCAACAATCTCTCCAACTATGCTAGCTATATCCAATTCATGCTGATGACACCCAAGTCATACAAGGAATTGAGAGGTGCCTCCAATGGATATGAATATATTACTAATACTGATAGTACAGATGCACTTAAAAATGCTACAACTAGTGAATTACATCTAGTTGGAAAAATATATCATGAAATATTTAATATACCCCAATGGCTACCACCCAATGTTAAAGTGGATATAAAATTGACGCTTGCACCATCCAATTTCATATTGAGAAAGGAACTTGCCGCCAATCCCGATGTAAGTCTCTCCCTCACCTCAGCAATACTTCATGTACGCAAACAGCAGGTTATGAGTTCTGTTGCTTTGGCCGTGGAAAAACTGGGAGCCAATGGAAATAATATTAAACTACTTGTTCCTCATACAATCACCAATCAACGTCATATTGCAGTGGGGTCACGCACCTTCACCGATTCATCCTTTATCAATGGCGAAATACCCTCGAAATTGGCTTTGGCATTTGTAAAGAGCGCCAGTGCAATAGGATCCTGGACTGAATGCCCACATAAATCGAGATGTTTGGACTTTCATCTCTTGTGTGCAAAGTAAACGGTATCCCACTCTACAATCTATCTTTTGATAAATCCTATAGAACATTGTATGAGTTGACCATGCAAACCCTAGATCATGATTCGCAACTATTTGAAAATGGTATAACCGAAGATATGTTCGCTAAAACACATGGTATCATTGTATTGGATTTGTCTGGCACACAGGATATGAGTATAGTACGTACGGGGACTGTGCGTTTAGAGTGTACATTTGCCATCCCATTGGCTGAGAGTATTGCCCTAATCTCACTAAATCAATATGAAACCTATTGGGAAATCACTCCCGAAGGCAGTGTTCTACTAGACTTGGCGCCCATGAACACAGTCAAATAATCAGTGTATTTAATATGGACCCCTACATGTCCCAGTACAAATCCTATTGTCTACCCTCAGACTATCTTGGAAAAATTCAAAGTGCGAACAATACCTTGATTATTGTTAATAGCAGTCCGTCGACTGTGCTGACGGGTCATTGGTGTGCATCTATCAAACAATGAAGAATATCGAATTTTTTGATCCTCTTGGTCTACCCCATACATTCTATATACGCCTCACATCAGCAACTATATTGAGAGCAGTAATAAAAACTATCATTCAAAATCGGAAGAGGGTGCAGGATCTAACGACTAAAAGCTGTGGCTTCCATGCGCTACTATATTTTGTGTTCCGATGTCGTGGCTATACTTACAAGCAGTTTCTCCATATTTATGGTGACAATCCACGTCTGAACGACTTTCTAGTGGAAAATATACTTACAAGTGTATTTAATATTGATTTCAGTGCCCTAAGAGTAAAGTGCTTAAAAAATGTTTGTGAATTTGTTTATTAATAAAATGTATATATACAACAATGTCTTTAAATCTACACTTTTAGATTTCTTCATCGGTGTATAGGTAACTGTCGTGAACCACTAATGCTGGTAAATCATTTGGATTCACTATATATTGATCTTGATTGACTGCAAAGTCAGGATCACATTTTCTGCAGTACAATGTAACTTCACTCTTGTCATATCTCTTTGTATAGTCAATGATACTATTTGCATTCATATTATGAAATTCACGAGTTTCAATCTGTCTATTTGAAGAAATATCACATACTGTGTTTTCAAGTGGTGAATCACATTCGGTAACTGCCAAATAAAAATCGCTTGGTTTATAGTCATAATAGGCAGTGTGGTCACAGCGATGACGTAGAAACCAGATTGTCTTGTTACCCCAACAGTTGAATCGTAGACCAGATTCCTCTTCCCAGAATAATTTAAATCCACGACGATACCAATCTCGTAGAAATAAACTAAAATCACGTTTAGGATTCTTTCCAATCATAGCTGGGTAAGTATTCTCCCACTGATCACATTTATCATTGTGACAATTGGAGCATAGGTGCCCTCTAGGATGAGAGTCACACACCTCCTCAAGACATGAATTACATCCTTTAATTTGTACTGCATAGCTTCTATGTAATTTGCAAGGATTACATAATTTACACTTTTCATTATAGTCATCAATAATTGTACAATTCTCGCATTGAGTCCAACTGCCAAGAGTGTACATGCACAATGGGCATATATAGAACATTTTGGTTTCCGATGTCAACTCTCTCACAGCTAAAACGAAACTGATCGTCTTCGCTCGATAAATTCAAAGTGTAGGAAAGGGGAGTGGAGTAACTCTGTGACGTTGCCTCTTTCGAAGGAGGAGCCATCTACATTGGCAATGAAAGTATATCCACGATATCATTCTGACGTGACGTGATCAAGATATCACTGAATTGAGTATAAGCATTTGAGTCACATTTTAAAAGTTTCATACAATAGTCCAATGGGGATTATTCCAAATGGCGAGAAAATCATCATCCAAAATCAAATGTTTTTCCATAAACACTAGATTTGATCTAATTCTCTCTTTCTCAAATTTATTCATTTTTCAATCCTTTCACTCTGACTGCCAACTCTAGACTGACCAGAAAAGAAAGTTGGCTCGGAAACAACAACAACATTGACCTTGGCATTCGCTGAGAGCGTGCCCAAAACAACAACAATAACATTGACCCCATTAACCATGTGTTCTCCCTAATGACTCTATCGCGTGCCCAAAACAACAACAATAACATTGACCCCATTAACCACATGTTCTCCCTAATGACTCTATAGTCCATGAAAGTGACAAAGTTCCTGTTTTTCCATTCTCACTGACAAAATCCATAAAACCATCAAATAATCAACACACATAACCATCCATGAAAACAACCATAAATGTGAGAAAATTCCTGTTTTTTCATTCTCACTGACAAAGTCCATAAAACCATCCATAAATGTGACAAAATTCCTGTTTTTCAAATTCTCACTGACAAAAACCATAAACCATGTGGTTCTGATCGGAGTCAATAAGGCCCCTTCTACTGTTGGCAACCCTGTTCCTTGGGTTAAATTCACTTTTGGCGAATATGCCAACTACTGACGCTTAAAGTGAATGAAAACTGACATCCAAAAAGAGTGTATTTCACACGAAAAGTGTGCAAGTTGGCAACTCTGGATCCATGTCTTTACTACACAGGTTCGAGGCCATGCCATCAACACTAAGAATAGGGTGGGCAATCAAATATTTTGTCATAAGGAAATGATTTCGAGACCACCTGGGGAGCTGAAAAAGGAACTTGGCCAATTTGAAAAACAGTTTTCTAATCCCTTGTGTTATTCATGGCTGGCTGATGATCCCAAATTGGCACTAGGAACAGTGCAAAGGGCAAAGCTACGACATTATGAAGCTTAACCAGGAGCATTTTTGTAATGTTTACTTGGTATGGGACAAGCGGCATATAGGCCTAGCGTAATTTAACAGGAAGCGTAGTTTGCTTCCTGTTCTTCACTGTAGGTGAAAATAAGTGTAGTGTCTTTCTATCCTATAATGACACCATAAAATAAAATGTCTTAAGCAGCCCTTACCATTAATAGGCTTAAGTAAGCTTAAACAAAAGCTGCCAGTTGTAATCTGGAAACTTTTACATTTTGTAATGATTATACTGTAGACTACCGACTTAATTTGGTAGGCTACACCCGTGTTAATCGTGATAATTTTACATTTTATTATTCTATTATCTGCTTGCTTTACGGTTAAATGCTAGATGACAGTAACTTTAAAATATGATTTATTACTGACTTGACTTGTGAATTTTCTATACGCCCATTCATATTCAATGTAGTCAAGCAATGCCAGCAGTGCATCCAGAAGATGACCGCCCTCCCGCTCCCTGAAATGAATTTAATTTTCACTTGTAATTATCTATCAAAGGCGTAAATAATTTTTCAGTGACCTCCCCATCCCTTGTATGGATAGCGTGTGGATGATGATCCTAAAATGTGTTGTTGATTCAAGTTTTGTTCTTGTCTTGTGTGCATTCACATCCAAAATTGTCAAATAAGACAATGTGAGCTGTTCAACGGCCAATAGATTATATGGCTAAAACAATAAATAAATGAGAAAATTAAAACAGAAGTTGCACTGCTTGTTGGAGCCTATTTTACCAATTGTCTGGTGGAACGAAATAGGCCCTTGTTATGTTGAGCTTTGCTTGTGTTTTTTTAAGGGGGGGGGGGAGGCTGATCTTCATTTTAAGGAAAATATTTGTAAAAAATACAAAGTTGAGACTCAATCAAGCGCTTTGAAGCTAAAAAAAAAAGTAAATTCTGGATTTGGACTCTGTACATCTCATGCAAATGACAGCAGTTGTTTTTTTTTCAAATTGCTAACTTACTAGTAATTGAATGCGTACTATGTTTACTTTTAATATGAAACAACATTTTTGTATCTTCAAGCAGTTAAGATGTATTCCTTTTTTAAATTTTAACATGCTTGAATAGTTAAATCTACATGAATTTTTCTTTCGATTCTGCACGCTGATATAAAACTGGAAAGTGACGGGATAGATAGTCCACAGCTTTTCAAAGCCTCTCAAAGTTCTGCTGTCGTCTGCTGAAACCTATAATTTATTTTTATTTTCATTTTTTGAACGGGAGAAATTGATGAAGATGCAGAATTTCTTTTCCAAGTCTTTTTTCTTTCCGTCTTTTGGCACTCCTGGTTCTGCAGTAGTAAGGCCATAGGGAATATGAAAAATACATGAAAAAGTACATTGAATTGCACAAGAAAACCCACGCCTTTGACACTAAACTTAGACATGTGCATTTAAAAGTTGGCAAGGTTTTTGTTATTGATAAGAATTGCACAAGATTGTGCCGTTTGACGTAGACATTTTTTAGGAGGCAATCAGAGACAGCGATGGTTGCTCAATATATGATAACTTGATTGGTGATTGGATTTGAATAAAAGGAATGGTATTGACATTTGCAAAAAGGGGTAAGGGATTTGCGAATTGGATTGTATGAAGGTGAAAAAAAAGAAAGAAAAAAAATAAAAGGGTTAAACTGATTATCAGTTAAGGTAACCCCTCGGAGTTGTTAACTCAGGCAATTTGTTATAAATTTGAGACAACATCAATCTATGAAAATGTTTTTTTTTTTCAAATAAATAAGGGTTTATTCATCAACCAAAAATAACAAAATCCAGAAGCTAAGCTTGTAAAGGAGATCACTAACCCAACTAGGCCTAAAAAAAAAAAAAAAAAAAAAAAAAAAAAAAAAAAAAAAAAGAACAAAAAAAAATAATAATGAAAAGAAAAAAAACAAACCTATCACATAAAAATAACTAATAAGCGACTATACCACCCTACTCAATAATATCTCATCAATTCTCAATATTCAACATATTAATCCTTGTCCTTCTCAATCCATCAACCAAACACAAAAATAAAAAAAACATTAGCAAACTAAAGGCAAAAGAGACCGGAGAACTGACTCACTCACTCCCATATACCCTATAACAATGTTCTTTTAACATACTTCTAAATTCAGAAATATCCGTCACCTTCTTTATCCCTTCTGGCAGACTATTCCAAGCACGAGGGCTAACATGGCGGATACAAAACATTGACCTAGTTGTCACAGGCTTAGGTAGTCTGAATTCATTCGAAAGTCTTAAACTATAAGAATGAAAACTAGAAACAGGCAGAAAAAAATCTTGAAAAGCAAATTGGTAGCATTTTATTCTGATGTTTAAACATAAAAAGAGCATTATAAAACTTAATCAATCCAAATAGTGGAACAATATGTAGTTCAGCATACCTTGCTCTAACCGAGGAGGAACGCTTATCATCTCCAGTAAGTACTCTTACAGCTTTTATTCTGTAATACTCTAATCTGCGATAAATGACCCACAAACGTTGAAGACCAAGCCAATATACAATAAATCAAATACGGATGAATAAGGGAGAAATAAAGCATTCTGAGAACCGGTCTAGGGAAAGTACGCTTTAGCTTCCTTATAATTCCCAAATTTCGGGAAACTCTAGCTGAAATTTGATTAATATGGTCTTTGAAACTCAAGCACTCATCAACTATCACTCCAAGAAACTTCACTGTTCTGACACGTTCTATAGCATTCCCATCAAGTTCTAGTTTCTCTATCCAGGGATAGTAATTTACACTTCTCCCGTAAATCACAAATTGACTTTTCTTATGGTTTAATTTAAGTTTATTAACTCTCATCCATTTCTCTATTTGTTCCATTCCCTTTTTCAGAACTAGTAGAAGTTCTCTTTCTGTCCTCGCAGCAACTGTAAAATGTGTATCGTCAGCAAAACTAGGAATTATAATTCTGTTACCGCGATCCCCTTTATCTGAAGTATTTATATCTTCAATGCACCGGTAAATATCATTTATATAAATCAAAAATAAAAGAGGTCCCGAAAACTGACCCTTGAGGAACGCCAGCCTTGACTCTCTGCGGGCTAGAGGTCTCACTTTCGATTTGAACAATCTGCATACGTTCACTCAGGAATGATCTAACAAGTTCCAAAAAATTTCCACGGATACCACAATTATCTAACTTCTTTACTAAAATTTCATAATCCACACAATCAAATGCTTTCATTATGTCAAGGAAAACGGATGCCACTTTAAGACCACGATCTAAATGATCATTAACAAATGTCGTCAAGAAGATCACTGCTTGCTCAGTTGACATTACTTTCCTAAATCCAAACTGACTAGATCGAAAAAAAGACCTAGATTCTAGGAAATTAACCATTCTTACTATTATTCTAATTAGTCTCTCTATTATTCTAGAAATAACAGGAAGAAGCGAAATAGGCCTATAATTATCTAAATTCCCACTATCACCCCCTTTAAAAAGTGGTTTCACTTTCGCAATCTTCAGACAATCAGGGAAAATACCTGACTTAAAACACTCATTTATTAGCATTACCAACTGACTAGAAACAATAGGATAAATAACACGGAAAGCTTTCACAGTCATGAGATCCGATCCTGCTGCACTGTTTTTTATATTTTTAACCACTTCACACAACTCACTTAATTTAACCGGCTTTAAATAAGCAGATACTTCGCTCTTATCAGGCAGGAATTGTGTAAAATCGCCATCCTCAGCCAGGACTGGGATACTGGATCCTAGATTAAGGCCCACATTAGAGAAATGCTCACAAACTGAATTGCAACTCACACTGTCCGGAAGCTCCGAGGGAGACCGACTAGGGTTCGCTACAGACTTTATAAGTTTCCAAGTCTTGCCTGGATTTCCCTCAGCTTCTTTAAACTTAAAAGCAAAATAATCCGTTTTAGCTTTCCGAAGGAGACAATTTAGCATGTTATTATATGCTTTATAATCATCCCTAGTAGTTGTCCCTTTATTTTGGATCAATTCCTTATATAAATGGTTTCGCCTTTTCATATTTAAGAGTAGACTCTTAGTAATCCATGGTTTCTTTGCTGATTCATATCTGTAAACTCTTTTAGGTTTAACACATTTCTGAAGTAAACCTGTTAATGTCCCGTACCATTTTTCAAATTTCCGATTGATATCATATTCCTCTTGTAAAAAAATGAATTCAGTCTTATCAACTTCTAATTTAAAACGGGCAACAACCTCAGAATCAATAATAGGCCTAATGACATTACAACGATGTCCCTTATTCAACTGTAGGACTTGCGGTACTGTTATCATTACTCCAAAATGATCTGAAACTCTATTAACCACAACAGCAGGTGACTTATATTCAGCATTTACAAATATGTTATCCAATATTGACGCAGAATTCTCAGTAATTCTTGTACAGATATTTATAGTAGGCTTCAGCCCGTAGCTAAGCATCATATCCAGAAACTCCTTAACTCTCTGACTAGAATGTAGACTTTTCAAATCAATATTGAAGTCACCACACACAAAACACGGCTGTCTTGTTCCACTCAACAGGTCCAGTTGCTCTTCTAACAGACTCAGAAATTCAACGAGGCTACTAGACGGAGGTCGATAAATAATAGCAAGAACACATTTAAAATTTTGCTTGGATACTTTCACAACCATCGACTCAAACACCATTTCCTTATGTTTAGTAAGGGAAGGCATCGGCAAGACATTAAAATCACTCTTGATATATGCCGCTAAACCTCCATGTTGGTGCAGTTCCCTGTTTTTTAAAACCAGTTGGTAATTAGGAACATCAAATAGGGATGACGTATGAGACTTCAACCATGTCTCAGTCAGGGCCAAAACCTGTAAACCTTGAGTCTGCAGAATTTCCTCCAGGTACTGAAAAGAAGTACTAATACCTTGGCAATTTAAGTGAAAAACAGAAAAATCACTCGGGTCATAATCATTATTCAAATCCTGAAGGAACTTATAACGGGCATTCAAATATTCCTCACCAATACCATTACTATCAAATTCTCGATGGAGTACCCCACCCCCAATATCTTCAATCCTGAGTGAACCATTCTCCAGCCCCTTCAACCTATTCCACTCTAAATTAACCATTATCAAAAATCATTTTGTGACGGATATGAGAAGGAAAACGTTCAGTTAACTTACACTTATCATTTTCATCATTCGTTGAGTTGGTATCATCGCTTCCACACTTCGATCCTAAACAAAAAAAAGAAACATAAATATCTTCATAAAAACCAAAAAACACTACTACTGTTTCCAGGCCTAGTATCACTGAAAGCCAAGACCAATCCATAAGAACTCCAAACACAACCCGGTACGCTCCGCACCGCGCAATACATTATACACGATTAATACCTTTTCTCATTTTATTTTTTTACTTTATTCAGTCCACAACATCTTTTTTTTTTAAAAAATGAAGAAAAAAAAACACGAGACAACATTACTTCATACCAATATGCTATCACAAAAAAAAAAACAAAGAAGTAAAAAACACAACAAAATAATAACTCAAAACCATATTAAACTAAAATAATTAATATAAATATAAATATGACAACCCGCCTAGCATTGCATAGGCCCACCTCGAGGATTTATCGGCATTGACAATTCAGGAATCACGTCATTCACGGAGAAAGAAACACGCAGGCAATTTGGCCGATCAAAACAAAGGAGAGGTGGAACCGATTTTGTTACCCATGCTTGAATACCAAAATCAGCAAGCTTTGATCTTTTTTCAATCAGCCGTTTTCTAATATCTCTCACTGCCGTCGGAGCATCATCACTAAGATAAATATCTTTATGATGAAATATCCGCTGTAAATATAAATATCTTACAGTCTTTCCTTCAAGTTTTTTACTCTGTTTCAGAATCGTTATTTTTTCTTCTTTAGACCGAACAGTAACTTTAAAATATCTACCCTTTTTTTTTACTTCTGTAACAGCAAATTCTGGGGTCTCGGTTACACCTAGTCCTTCTTCACAAACAGTTTTGAAAATCGCTTTAGCTTCCTCTTTATCATCGCAAGGTACATTCCAAACCACTATATTTTTCTCATTCATTCTATACTCGCAATGCATTAACCGATTTTTCAACTGATTATTTTCTTCAAGGAGAAACACTGACTCAGCTGTAACAACACTAATCTGTGATTTACATTTATTATTTCATTCTCAGTAGCCGCCACATGGGTCTGGATCGTCGAAAATTGCTGCGATTGGCCAGATAGCGCTTCCTCAAGCGATTTGACCCGGGTTTCCAGAGATTTGAACTGGTCCGTGATACCGTCAAGCTTTTTTCCATTGTCTTTCACTATAGTTAGAATTTCAGAAAAGCTCCGAGCCAGCGTCGAAATTGACAAAGTTTCTCCATCCTTAGGTGAAGATGACGAATAATCATTTTGATCCTCTTCGAATGAGACTTCTTTACGGTTTCTTTTATTTCGCCCCATGAATAAGCAGCAATTAAAAAATGGACAAATAGTCTTACTTCAGCCGGCAACGATTGTTTATCCACGATGTTGCTAGCGTGCAGTGCTTTTAGCCGTTTGGCACGGCAAACACCTTTTCCAACGTCGGTAATCAAAGGCTCTGTTTATAATGACTAAAACCCAATCCTCTTTTACTCCATGCAATTCTTCAGTTCAAAGCAATAATCACACACCAAAAAATTTTCTTTCATCAATTCAAAACATTAATCTCACAAGCTATTTCACTCTTCAGCCAAAACTACCGCAGGCACGGAGTGCCTAAGTTGTTACTCGTTCGGGGAATGAATCATGACTGAAAATGGTTAATGATGATAGAATGACATTGTGAGTTGACCTAGCTTTACCTCTCCGATGTGTTCTGTATAATACACAAGTTGTGTTTGAACAGTGTTGTCAGTTTGAAATAGGGTCCAACGTTATAGTATACTAAAAAGTTGATATTAAGAGAGATGTAGATGGCAATAAAATAATTTTAATAATGAAATTCAGAACAAAACTTAGAAATCCTTGCAAATCAAGTAGTATATGAGTACGAACCATCAAGGATCATAAGCACCAATGAACCTAACCAGCAGAAACATCAACCCCCCAAAAGTTCTCTATCCCCAAACTCGAAGGATGCCCCCTCCCCTCCGACTTTTTGGCCCCCTCCCCACATTTTTTTTTTTATTTTTTTTCTTTTTTTTTGGCAAAAGACATTTTTTCTGACGACAAGTATAATTCATTACGATCGTAGCTTTCAAATGTGAAACTTAAGTCCATTTTTAGATTGGAAAATAAACTATTTCCGTAAAATCTGAGTTAATAAGGGTTTTTTTTGACCTTAAACTCTAGTTTTTTTGTAAGAAAATTATGGAAAATACAATTCTCTGGTTCAAATGTGAAACTTAAGTCCATTTTTGGATCGAAAAAATAAAAACTGTTTCAGTAAAATCTGAGCTAATAAAGGTTTTTGACCGTAAACTCTAGTTTTTTGTTGTAGAAAATTATGGAAAATACAATTCTCTGGTTCAAATGTGAAACTCCAGTCCTTTTTTGGATCGAAAAATAAAACGATTTCTGTGTAAAATCTGAGTTAATAAGGGTTTTTTGACCGTAAACTCTAGTTTTTTGTAAGAAAATTATGGAAAATACAATTCTTTGGTTCAAATGTGAAACTTAAGTCCATTTTTGGATCGAAAAATAATACTATTTCCGTAAAATCTGAGCTAATAAGGGTTTTTGACCGTAAACTCTAGTTTTTTGTAAGAAAATTATGGAAAATACAATTCTCTGGTTCAAATGTGAAACTTAAGTCTATTTTTGGATCGAAAAATAAACTGTTTCTGTAAAATCTGAGCTAATAAGGGTTTTTGAGCGTAAAACTATAGTTGTTTGTAAGAAAATTATGGAAAATACAATTCTCTGGTTCAAATGTGAAACTTAAGTCCTTTTTTGGATCGAAAAATAAAACGATTTCTGTAAAAACTGAGTTAATAAGGGTTTTTTGACCGTAAAATCTAGTTTTTTTGTAAGAAAATTATGGAAAATACAATTCTCTGGTTCAAATGTGAAACGTAAGCCCATTTATGGATCGAAAAATAAAACTATTTCCGTAAAATCTGAGCTAATTAGGGGTTTGTACCGTAAACTATAGTTTTTTGTAAGAAAATTATGGAAAATACAATTCTCTGGTTCAAATGTGAAACTTAAGTCCATTTTTGGATCGAAAAAATAAACTGTTTCTGTAAAATCTGAGCTAATAAGGGTTTTTGACCGTAAACTCTAGTTTTTTGTAAGAAATTATGGAAAATACAATTCTCTGGTTCAAATGTGAAACTTAAGTCCTTTTTTGGATCGAAAAATAAAACGATTTCTGTAAAATCTGAGTAATAAGGGTTTTTGACCGTAAACTCTGTTTTTTTTTTGTAAGAAAATTATGGAAAATACAATTCTCTGGTTCAAATGTGAAACTTAAGTTCCATTTTTGGATCGAAAAATAAAACTATTTCCGTAAAAATCTGAGCTAATTAGGGTTTTGTACCGTAAACTATAGTTTTTTTTTGTAAGAAAATTATGGAAATACAATTTTCTTGTTCAAATGTGAAACTTAAGTCCATTTTTGGCTCGAAAAAATAAACTGTTTCTGTAAAATCTGAGCTAATAAGGGTTTTTGACCGTAAACTCTAGTTTTTTGTAAGAAATTATGGAAAATACAATTCTCTGGTTCAAATGTGAAACTTAAGTCCTTTTTTTGGATCGAAAAATAAAACGATTTCTGTAAAATCTGAGTTAATAAGGGTTTTTGACCGTAAACTCTAGTTTTTTGTAAGAAAATTATGAAAATACAATTCTCTGGTTCAAATGTGAAACTTATGTCCATTTTTGGATCGAAAAATAAAACTATTTCCGTAAAATCTGAGCTAATAAGGGTTTTTGACCGTAAACTCTAGTTTTTTGTAAGAAAATTATGGAAAATACAATTCTCTGGTTCAGGTGTGAAACTTAAGTCTATTTTTGAATTAAAAAATAAAATTATATCCGTAAAATCTGAACTAATAATTCAATATTTTTTCATAAAAACAAACTATTTTTTTTAAAACTTCGAAATTTTTCAACTTTATTTATTTTTTTTCTTTTTGTACGTAGCTTAAAATGTCAAAATATGCTTACGATTCTAACAATTGTGCTCTATGATTGGTCAGAGACACGATGTGGCTTTCCCACTGGTATTCTATGACCGGTTATCGAGACTACCTAGTCTATTGCATGTATTAAATCAGTATTTTTTACGCACTGGAACGATAGACACATAAGTCATATCTTTAAAAAAAAAGTGAAGATGGAACATTTTAATAGAGTGTGTTCACATAACAAGGTTATTGTAGCATTGCAATGCCAACAAGGAGAATTATTTAAACTATGAAACAAGTACAAGTGGTAGCACTATTGGAAATGTATGCATGCATTGTCATGACAGTAAGGAATTAAATTTCTTTGGAATACCGAAAAAATTCAACTCTTATGATGGTGGTTATGCGAGATTGAGATCTCCAGAGATGATTGCACTCAAAGAGAATGCTAACATAAAAATAATTGTTGATGATAGAGGACAACTGCTTGCTACTGTTGCAGGTAACACATTACCTACGGATACATCCAATCATCAGCTTTCAGGTATTAGCATTCAGCGGAAGGCTAATAAAAGAAAGGCCTACTCTGCTACTAATATCATAAACCATATCTTGTTTACGTGCCGAAACTGTTACCTGTGTAAAAATAATGTGTTAATAGACAGTGAAATTGCCAGAAAAATAAAAATGGCATTGTCAGAAAATATCACTACGGAATATAAAGATAAAACGATGAAAAACAAAGCACTAGCAAACGTTACTGGCATTGATCAAACAGTCAATGAATCAAATAAATACCAAAGACGAAAAGCATATTGAGCCTGTTCATGAGACACCAGTAAAAATTGTGTATGATTCAAAATGGAATAATGATTATTCTACTGATTACGAACTAAGAGAAGACAATAACTACAATATCAAGAGAGAACATGCTGAACTATTTTATGGAACAGATTCAAAAAGTCCAAAGTTAATCAATGATATTAATAATGTATCATAATATATTTTTGTATTAATATTCTACATAGCATTATTTCGTTAAAAATATTACATTGTTATGTGTTCATTATTTTTTAGAGTAAGCTAGCATATCATGCGGTTAGAATGTCTATTAAAACATCGGAGATGTAAGAAAAGGAATTTGCGTACATCTATTGCCAGACACACTATTTCCGTAAAATCTGAGCTATTAAGGGTTTTTGACCGTAAACTCTAGTTTTTTTGTAAGAAAATTATGGAAAATACAATTCTCTGGTTCAAATCTGAAACTTAAGTCTATTTTTGGATCGAAAAATAAAACTATTTCTGTAAAATCTGAGCTAATAAGGGTTTTTGACCGTAAACTCTAGTTTCTTGTAAGAAAATTATGGAAAATACAATTCTCTAGTTCAAATGTGAAACTTAAGTCCAGTTTTGAATACTCATAATGATGATGAGGATTGATGGTTCTAATTCAATATTTTTTTTCATAAAACAAACTATTTTTTTAACTTTGAAATTATTCAACTTTATTTACTTTTTATCTTTTTTTTTGTACGTATCTTAAAATGACAAATATATTTCTTGAATTCACCTCTTGGATACACAATACAGAAATTATAAAAAAATTGTAATTTCCCGACTTCATTTGCATGCAATAGATACCGAGAGCTCTATGACTCCTCCCCGCAATGAATTCTAAAGGTTTTATGACTCCTCCCCACAATGAATTCAGATGGTTTTAGGAGTCATCCCTCCTAGCCATAGCTGCATTCAACCTTGAGCGAAGGTATAAAAGTTTGATGATGCATTTCTCTTCTCAATAATTACATTAATAGCTTCCAAGATGATAGAACTGTATGACACAGAATTTATCGGTTTGAAAAAATCATCTTGTGGTGTTATATTTGAATGTGAATTTTTATTATTGTCAATGGAACTCGAAGAAATTTAACTGTTATCATTGGGTAGTGAACTATAACATGTTTGAGTATGATAAAAGCTTGTGGAGTACTACATTACATCGTATATAAACAGACTGGGATTCTGCGATAGAGTGATTACACCACTTAATAATAGTGGTCAGGAACTGAGAAATGTCCAGGAGGAAATCAGTGAAATTTGCAGCTTTTTCGGGGTTGAAGCACTCTATGTAAAGGGTAATGTACCTACAGATAAAGTTTTAATTCAAAAATGTGACCCCAGGATTCCACTTTTCAATCTAGAAGAATTTAAGTGTCCTAAATTTGAAAGGGTTTATCACCGTCCTGAAGACGAGGTCAGGTTTTTCGCGCACTGGATACCTAAGGACATACCTGATCGTGATAAATGCATAAGACATGGTAAAAACTATTCTATATCATGGGACCATCGTTTCTGGATGTTTAAGAGTGAACGTGTGTATGACTATGTGTCATAATATAATTTCGTATTAATATTCTACATAGCATTATTTCATTAAAAATATATTATGCATTACATTGTTATGTGTTCATTATTTTTAGAGTAAGCTAGCATATCAAAAGTTTAGAATGTCTATTAAAACATCGGAGATGTGAGAAAAGGAATTTGCATACATCTATTGTCAGACACATGGGGTAACATTGACAAAATCTAGGTATCAGAATGAATAAATTCTTTATCAACATCCGTTGTTGGATATGTCATTATGAAAAAATTGCAAGTAAGTAGGAAGTAGGTAAGTAAGTAAGTAAGTAACAAACTCTTTCTTGAATTCATCTCTTGGATACACAATACAGAAATTTTATTATAGGAAACTATGAAAAAAAATTAAAGAAACTCTCTATTAACATTTATTATCGATTGAAGTCGCTTCCTAGACAGACAATACAGCAATTTCACAAAATCTAAGTATAAGAGTGATTAAATTCTATATCAACATCCTCTTCTCGCATACATAGGAAAATACACACACACACAGAGACAAAACACACACACCTACACAAACCCAGAGAGACGAGACACACACACACAGATACGAAACACACATAGAGACGAGACACGCGTAGAGACAACACACACACACAAACGCACACACAGAGACAACACCCACACAGAGACGACACACACACACACACACAGAGACGACACACACACACATAGAGACGACAAACTCAAAGTGAGGACTTACACATACAGACGACACACGCACAGAGATGACAAACACACATAGACGAGACACATAGAGAGAGAGACGACACACACACACAGAGAGGACAAACACACAGAGACAACACACACGAAGAGGTGACACACACACACACACAGATACGAAACACACAAAGAGACGACACACGCACAGAGTCGACAAACATACAGAGAAGACACAAAAACAGAAACGGAACACCCACAGAGATGACACACACACATAGAGACGAGACACGCACAGACACAACACACAAACAGAGTCTTAGTGAGAGAGATATCCAAAAGGTTGGGTTGATCTAGGTTCACTTAGAGTGGCGCGCCAACTTTTAAAAAGCCAACTTTTAAAATGCCCATGTCTAAGTGTAGTGTCAAAGGCGTGGGTTTTCTTGTGCAATTCAATGTATTTTTTCATGTATTTTTCATATTCCCTATGGCCTTACTACTTTCTGCTGGGTTTTGCTAAGTTTTTGTACTGAGTCTTGTAGCGCGCTAGTCAGGGGCGGATCCAGGTTTTTTTTTGGGGGGGGGGGGGGGCAAAATAGGTTGATCCAATAAACTTGCGTTAGGAACAAGTTTAATTAACGCAAAATTGAGTTAATTAAGTAAATTACACTACTTTAGACTAGGCTAGGGGGAGGGCATCCCCCTCGCCCCCCCCTGAATCTGCTACTGGTGCTAGTATGCCTGTACTAAGTTTTGGTTGATGAAAACTGGTGAAATCTATTTTCATCTCTACCAAGTCTTTTCTCGAAAACCATTGCAAACAGAAAAGTTCTGACTTCGCCATTGGTCTCATTATGTCGAGGCTAGGAATGGTCCGTCCTTAACTTTACGTCGAATTTTGCATAGACGCAACAATTCTGCTTAAGAAGATTGCACCTCTGTTACTTATTTATTTCTTTCTTTTTGTAGAATCTTGGTGATATGAGCTTCTCCCAAATATGCCCTTGAACATTTCCTAGAATCTGAGCTTCTTATCAACATCACTGAGCATGAATTGGTCCCGGAACACTGGGTTTTGACTCCGGATGAGAAAACAGAACTTCTTATGCGATAGTAAGTTTTGTCAGTTCCAAATAATTATTGTATCGTTAGTTCTCCCAGGGGAGGATCTAGAGCAAAATCTTGGGGGGGGGGGGCAATGTGATAAGGGCACCAATGACCCATATCTTGGGGGGACAGCATGACAAAGGCGTCATAAATTGACCAAATTGACAAATTGATTCTAAAAAAAGTGGAACGAAAGAAAAAAACAAGGAATGAGAGCGCCAGAAAACATTTTGGCCCCCTCCCCCTGGATCTGCCACTGAGTTCTCCTGCACAGCTGTCGTATCTGCGTTGATCAAAGTAATACCGTTAGTCTATAATTGTGAGCAAGAATTTAATTGAAAATACCTCAGTTTTGGAGCTGTTGAATAGGAGGTTTAGGGTTTTAAAAATGAAATTATTAGAAAGGCTTGGTAGCTATCAGTTTGCTTTATTCTAAGCAAAAAAAAAGAAAAAATAATGTGAATAGTATCTTTTGACAGGCTGAGAAAAGGTTTTACCAGTGTATCTGTACCAATTGAAAAATAAGAATTTGCAATCTTATTAAAGGTTTATTAGAAATATAGTGTCAGAACCAAATAAAACGTATTATTTGTAAGTAAGTTGTCAAAAGGGCGTATCAGTAATATCTCAGGAACAACTTGGCGCATTAAGCTGAATTCGCACATGCTTTCTGACTGAGAAGCAACCCAAGCAAGAAGATCTATTAGTACCTTATCCTAAAGAACTAAGTGAGTTTCTTTGTGTAGCTGTTATATTTAATATTGAAAGTAAAAACATCTACGGTTCCGATTGGAAATAACATCATTAGAAATCTGAAAAATCAATGCAGCTTCTCGAAAACTACAACTTCTTTATGATTAATCAAGTTATATTTCCCAAATTGTCTACTATTAATAGCTCATAAGTTCCTTTTTTACTTGTTTTATTTCTGAAAATTGTTATACTAAACAATAGTTATGTAATCTTTTACGAAATTCATTTCTAATGAAAAGTGTTGAAAAGCATATGTTTATGAAGATTCGTATTTGCCCTCCAGAATTTTCAGGAAAACTATGATTCTACAAGGGGAATTAAACGGTTTCATCCAAACTATTATTTTGTCATAAGTGATGGCCTGAGATTCTTGGGAATCATTCGATGCTACATTTATCGGATTGAAAGGAATGTGTTTCATTTGCCATGTTTAAGATGTGGCCAAACAGTCTGGCTAGAATTAAGCCTGCTTCACTGGCATTTCATTGTGAATGGTTTCTATTTGAAAGACTTGACTTCAAGCCACTAGGTGTCACAAGAAGAGAAGGGTCAGAGGCCCAAGGAAAATAAAAGACTAAAGCTACAAGTCATTTTGAAACAAAGTGGCGGCCAAACTCCTAAGCTGATGAGGTATGTAAGGTACCTTGGCCCCGGAAAAGGTCTAAGATCGAAAGGACCCTGATTTGAGCTTTTGCTTGCAAAAAAATAACTGATGCGAATAGCTTATATTTGCTATGTTATTTTTTCGATATATCGACACCTATTTTGGAAAATGTGATTATATTTCATTACATCCATAAAAAAGGACTAGATTAACTTTGCTTAGGCAACTTGAAATGCTGCAGCAACCCTTCATCTTTTTCACGAACAGAAATGTTGGGGAGGCAAACTGTTTGGTTGGGAATCCAAGGAAGGGATTTACAAATATTCTATTTACTTTGCAGCCAGTTGAACCTTAAATGTCAAATTTTAAATGTAAGTATATAATGTATCCTTAAAAATATCGGAAACAAATTAAATTTAGCCAAATTGGCTCAGTTGTCTAATCCTCTGCTATGGTTTTGTTTCTTCGCTATCGTTTACTTTCCGGAAAGAATCGTGTGTTGCTTGTGCTAGTCTTTATTAAAATAATTGCGAAGCTGTGCGATTTTTGATGTAGTTTTGTTTATATTCGCTGCGCCTCATCGAGACAAATTTTCTTACCCTCAAATGTATCAGAAACAATTGAAATGTAGACAAATCACTTGTCTTAATCTAAAATATGTATCAGGGCCAAATAATAAGTACACAAATAGGAAATATTTCAAGTCCCTCACCGACAAAGGTGACCACGGTCTAACAGGCAAATGTTACTTCCAAGGCTCTAAAGTGTCTCAAACTTTTAATCAGAATTCTTTCTTTGAATGTGCGCATTAAAACTGTTAACCCCTTGAAATCTTTTAAATGCTATATCTCATGGAAAAGCTCAAAACTTGATATAATCTTATCAAACCGAGTTTTGTACTATAAAGCTTTGTGTCGCTTTTCGTAATACAAAAAAAACGCTAATACAAATAAAAGAAAGGTGCACCAGTCAGTAAAAGAACATAACCCCTCATCCCTGATGACCACTGTTCTCTAAAAACTTATTCTTACTTGTACTTGCCCTTCCGTAGCGGACATGAAACCGAATATTTTTTTACTCTTAAATGCATCAGAAGCAAACAGTAGGAGCACTTACTGGCAAAAGTACCAACCCCTCATCACATAGACGAGCAAAGCATAGCAGCCAATTGTCACTCATAAGTGCTTCCCTTGTCTTAAAATTTGAACCATATTTCTTTTTTCAATATGTACCACAACTCTAAAGTTGTCAACCTCTTAAAATTTATAAAAGTTGTAAAAAACCGATGTGATATGTTTTGATGAGCTTATCAACGATTATTGATCAAAGTTGAAAAAATATATCCATTTTGGTTCGAAAGTGAATTTTCTCGCCATGGATCAACTTTTTAATGGATCAGTATTTAAAAAGGAGCAAAAAAGAAGCTCTGATTTCTTTGGCAATGGGGCCGTCGCACATCTTAAGTACTTTTTCATTTTAGCTCAACTTTGATTTTGAACTGGCACCTGACTGCTTGCCTGCTTGCTTTCCTGCATGCTTGCCTGCTTGCTTTCCTGCTTGCTTGCCTGCTTGCTTTCCTGCTTGCTTACCTGCTTGCCTACCTGCCTGCTTGCCTGCTAGAACAGAGCTTTCCAGTCGACAGCAGAAACATGACTCCACGGAAGGAAAGATTGGCTGCATAACTTCAGGTAGTCTTCTCCGACCCAGACTTGGAAACTCCACTCTAACTCACACACCGTAGACTCTGGATCAGTTTCTAGTGGAACCGTCCTCTTTGGTCCCAGGCATGCATTGTACACAGCATCCCAAAATTGTATGTCGTATTCATCAATCCAGCCTGGAACCGGCGGACTAGGAAATATCAAAGCAGGACATTATTGTGGATAATTCTTCCTTGCCAATCATGTTACCTACAAAAGTGAAATTATCCAAATCGTCAATTTTCTTGGTTCATTTTTTGAGTTGGCCTAACATAACCCCTTCATCTGTATCCATTATTAATTTAG